>JASFAT010002348.1:220000-545000 GCA_031353405.1 Baronia brevicornis
CAGGACGTACAGCACTTATATTCGGTGGTAGAATTAAGTTATCAAACAAATAATAATAAAAAATACAAAGGATATTAATAAAATGAAATAACTTTTACGAAGAAAAGTGCGGGTTTTATTTTTCAAAAAATTATTACGTCCAAATGTTGACCGTCATGTCAGGTACACTTGGAATCTAGCCACAGTGCGTGCCACTCTCTGAAGTAGTGATATCGGCTTCCTATGTCGTATCGGTTAAGAAATAGGGGCTACCTTCACTTTCCGAGATGGTGGTGCGTGGGAGAAGTATTGAAAATTGCTTCAGGAACTGGATACGTGAACCCGAAGATAGCACTATGTGGGTGCGTCTTGTAGCCCCTATGCCAAGAATTGGACTGTCGATGATATATATACACGATGTATAATAACACGGTTTGGTGTTTCAAGTTTTCCTGGGCGGCTGTAATTATTTAATTAAATATTTTTCCTTCGGCTTTTGCCTTCTTAAAATAAAAATATATAAATCTGTGGGAATATTAACTTGGATAACTTGTTTATTTTGTAGAATGTCTGAGTACAAACGTCCAAACACCTTTTTTAAATTGTTTTTATTAAATTGAAATACTAGTCTGTTGGCTGGATTAAGAGTGTTCGCTGGATAAAGAGAGAGACCTTTTTATTAATAAACAGATTAATAAAATTTTCTTTTAATATTGCTTACGTAGTATCGGATTCCACGCGTTTCGTCTATCCAGACGGGGTGAATAACGCTGAGTTATCAATAGTCTACCACCGCAGTGCGCGTACGTGACTGAAAACCTTGCAGATTTATGTAACGAGACAGTTTTGTTTTGAATATATTTTTGTATCTATAAAGAGAGATGAGGGACATATAGTAAAGGTATTATGGTAAGGAATATAAGAAAGACATTTCTGATATAGGGCGGACAATTTATGGTATAGGGGCGCAAACGAAGAACAACGCTAAAGAGCTCACCGTATATTTTGTTTACTAGTGGTAGAGTCACGTTGCAGACTAATACTTTGTCAAGAATGGCACATTTGTCTGTAGCATGAATGGGCCGGCTCGCCCGAGGAAGTACTACACTCCCGCAGAAAACCGGCGTCTGAGTGGTAGCTTAGCTACCGCGCTTCGTGTGCGGCAGAGTTCCGGAGGCCCAACATCCCCCCTCCTCGTCTATTTCCATAATGACACTTTCCTTAAAGGTCGGCAACGCTCTATGGGCGGCGTTGATTGCTTTCCATCACGTGACACATCTGTTTGTATGCCTTCCTAAACCACAAAAAAAGAGCTATAGCTATTCCAATTTATTCAGGAATCACTTTAACTAAATAAATAGCGCAGTCGTTGACAAAGGTACAATAAATCATCATATAAAAATAAACATTGATTCTTTCCGCTAACTTACTACATCAGCGAGGTTATGTTTATATTTAATTTTCATAATCTTATGTTATTATCAGTTATATTGTTCAATTGTGGTGGCATATTGTATTATGTTGTTCGATTAAGGCGTATAAGTGGAGTGGTATGAAATAAATGCGGGTATCTTGACTTTCGGTTGACTGCAAAAGTCCATAGAAGGTTTTGGTAAAATAGCCACCATTTTATCAAGACATAGCGTGACAAGCTGATTAAGTACATTTCAAGATACTCGATGTTTATTATATTTTACTTGAAACTGGCATAATCATATACGCCACGAAAGCAATAAACATTATTTTAGCGTATGATGTGTATACGAAATGACTAATGTCACCCAAAATGTTCAGTTTTCCAGTCCAAGGTTACACAAGGAGGTGAGTTGTAAATTGCTTGATAAAAATTCGTTGTCCGTGACAGTGAGACCGCTTCGGCACTTCCTCGTAGCGCTCGCTGATAAGGAAGCAAAGAGAGGCCTTGTCTCTGTTGCTAGCGGCCGATGAGTACTAATTGTTGTAATATAGCCGTAATAGCTCGCTCGGTAAAGATCTGTCTTTAGACAAGATTTATAAGGTCGTGAGTTCGTATCCTTAATCGGACTCTGCTAAAACATTGCTAGTATTCTTTAAAAAAAATGTTTAAAATGAAAATATATACGAACTAACTTGATGTGCAATATATCTTCGGTCGAATTATCAGAATTCGTAAGTTCATCATTTTTTCTCGGTCCTCGTTTTTAATGCCATTTAACTGATCTTAATACAGGGTGCCACATGTAATAATTCGTGTGTACCGCAAAAAATACCTATTTTTATTTTTAAAGTAAGAATGGTACTATAAAAACTACGAAATAAAATCAGTTTATTTGTTGTTTCTATAAAAATTACTCATATGGATTGCTGATAATTAGTCCGACGATATGAATTAGCATACTTCCAACACATTATTCCAATGCGGTTTGGAGATACATCCTGACTCCAAATAACATACATACATATCGTCACGCCTGTTTCCCGTAGGTTATCCATTCTTCCTCTCACATTCATCGTAGCGAAACGGCTATTCGATAGCCGCTTCTCGCATTCGTGGGAATCAAGACATGACGGGTGGAGAATCACGTCGCCGTCATTTTTTAACAAATTAGGTTTATTAAAATTCAGACGTCACCTGATGAAAAGCAATCATTAGCCGCCCATAGACAACCAGAGTGCCATAGGTTGCCGGCCTTTGGAAAATGTGTAGACTTAAATTACTAATACAATTTAAATAAATAATAATCTTAAAATATTAGCAGTGCTACCTTCCCAGCGACTCCAAATAAATATATGAAAATACAAGAATATTAATAATGAATATTAGTAAATTTGTTAAAACAACCCAATCTAGTTACTAAAATCATTGTATTAGTTAGTGAATAGTTCATTAGTAGGTAGAATTGGACTTCTAATATCGTATAGTGTTTTGCACACGTAACAATTATACTAGGCTATTCCGACTTCTAGTTCAATTGTATGTCGTGGAGTATAAACAGCAATTCATTTGCGGAATGTACCTTAGTCGTAAATAAAACATAATTGCTCCTGATAATAAATTCCAGTTGAAGATAGTTTTACGACGACGCTTGTGTTAACCTGGTCCCACACTTGCGGAAACATTCTGACATTTCCAAATGAATATTTAAGCTAGTTCCACACCGTAACTAAAATTCGACGCAAAAAAGCGTAAACGTTGTAAATGACGTATGTCAAAAAAAATTGCATTTTGGGATGAGAAAAAAGTACTGCGTCAAACGGTCCGACAACTCTATGACTCATTGGACATTTTGTACAGCGTTGAAATTCACAGACACACTTTTTTTTTCGTCCATCAATAATTGATTCATCCACTCAAGTTCAGACATTTTTTTAAACTTGTAGTGACACTTGATGTTAATACAATTTTTTTCAAATATTAATTTATTAAACTTTTAAATTTTAGTTTTATATAGGAGAAAAAAATTCTCATATAAAATATTTGAATTCGAAAGTCGCGCGAAAAATCATAGTGTGACTTCATCCTTACGACCTTATCTAAAGCCTGTGTTGGTATAGTGCGAATGAGCGGCCTTGATTGGGCGACGCGTACTACGTTTGGTTGTATTCAATAAATGCCTTCGACGTTAAGTCACCAGTCATTATAGATTAACTATATTTTTTTTTTAGAAACGTTCATAATTTGAATTCGATAAGAGCTCGATGGTGCGAGGGTCATACTGAAGGTTAAAAAAAAAGAGAAGCGCTAGATAGATGTGACAGATTGACAACTCAGTTTCCGCTGATGCTAATGCACATGGCCATGTGTGACTCTGTAGACAGTCGAGTGGAGGGGAGCATACCCTGAATCGAACCAACGTCTCTCGATCTATGATTTTACTCCTAAACCCATCCTGCCATAAGATGTTTCACATCAAAAAACCAAAACTGAATACAGTAAAAGCTGTTAATATCTTTGTAGCTTTTCGAAAAGCTTTTTATCCCTTACTAAGCGTTGTCGCGTGCGACAAAACTACTGACTAATGCAGTGAGCCCACTCTTTAGTTCACTTCCACGGCCTTTTCTTTATAAAGTAAATGTCAAGTTTTCTATGTTTGTCTTTTATTTTTTGGGAATAAATAAGTCATAAGGTGCTAGGTCTCGGGAGTAATGTAATGAGAATGGCTCACTTATATAAACAAAATCGTTTTCGCATCCCGCGTTGCTTCAAGCCGTATCAAATTTTGTCGTAATAATTCATGGAGCTAGAATTTTTTGTCGTCAAATGTTTCACCGACCTTTTGGCTCATTGGCGAATGGCCTTTGGAGTTAATTGTCGGGGGTCCATTTTCCGCATGGGAATAAATATGTTTTTGGTCTACACGTATTTATTCCGAGGAATGCAGCACCAAACCGGCTTAGACAAACGTGATGGGTTAATGCCCATTCCTCTAGGTTTAGGGAAGCCCATCGCCCAGCATTGGGACAAATATGGGCTGTAGAAAATAGTACTCTATTTGAACATAAAATTTTTCTTATATAATATAATGGCCGATGGTTATCTCTAAGCACGTTTAATTTATAAAAGGAAATTAATGAAAATTTAAAAAGATTTTTTTATTCCAAATTCAAATGGCCATTAAAAAACTTTTTAATGGCCAGTTTTAAAACAATCTAAGCGTGACCCTCGTATGCAATAAATGTCTCTATAAAAAACAGTGTATTCGTAGTTTCTTGTTACATTGAAAATTAGCCAAGTTTTATCTTTGCGATTTGGCTATTTTCCTAACTTTTATCTTCGATCTATTTTGTCTCAAAGCTAGTTTTTTTCACTTTTACGGATCTCCGTATAAAAGCGAGGACAGTATCCGTACATTCAGTGAATTATACGTTTAGTTTGATATGACGTAAGAAATTTGAATCGACTAGTGCTGACGCAAATCGCGAGTGGGCATTTAGGAGCGTAGGCCGGGAGACGTCACTTCGTATAGATCGATAAGTAAAAGGAGAAAAAATATTATTCAAAAAATATCTCTATGATTTTCTTGACAAAATGGCGCCACACCGAGAAGAAATAATAGAAGCTACATATTGTTAAATGTTTTGAATAATTTTCATCAGCATTTGATTTGAACTATTCAAATTTCTTAAAGTTTAATTATTGTGATTTAAAACTGCACTGTCCGTTCCCCCATAAATGAAGAGGCCTGTGCTCAGCAGTGAGACATGTATAGGCTGTTTTAAAAAAAAATATATTATGTGTATTATACTCTGTGCTACATAATCCCAGATCTCCAGCATATCTTCAGGAGCGTTTCCAGTTTCTTGTCCCCAGGGATCAGCCCTGTCGAACGTCCTCCTCCCTTCACCTTCGTATTCTTCCAGCCGTTACGGTGGCTCATTCACTGTACACGCAGTGCGCTTGTGGAACTCTCTCCCATATACTATACGTGATAGCCTGTCACTGGATGTATTTAAGAGAAGAATTAAAGAACATTTCCTTTCAATATAAAATATTTATATATGTATATATTTATGTGTATATTATATATATGTAGCCTCTTATTTATATAGTATTATATTATATATTATTAGTATTTATGTTTATATATGTATGGTTTTATATAGTATGTATTGCTAAGTATATTGTTATATTTTGTTGTTGTACACTTATTTCTATCCTCACGGCTTATCCTATCTCTCTTTTACTCCTGGGTTTGCTGGAAGAAAACTAAATTTCGAGTTATGCTCGCATTTGTACATCTTATTTCCTATTAATTCTTGTATGTCGTGTTTTATGCGTATAATAAAGTATTAAATAAAAATAAATAAATAAATAAAAATATTTATTTGTTCGTTTTCAATTTAAACTTAGCGGGGTATTCGATTCAAATTTAAGTTGACGTAATTTTAACTGACTAGTTTGTAAAAGTAATACTAACCCTATTTTACTAACATATTTAAGCCCAAACTGTGTAATCCTATTTTGGTTTTTATTGCTTGTTATATTATTTTTAAATAAGAAGTTGTGTAATTAAACTGTTGGATTATCTAATAAATAAATAAATAATATTCCTATGAGGTATCGAATTCAGTTGATATGTTAATACACGGGGTCGGTGGTGGTTAATATATCAAGTGATGTGGTCACTGGTGGTGGAGAACACATCAGGCATGGTTATAGATTGTAAAAAAAAATCATTTTAGCGCCACGGACAATCCATGTAAAATTGTGTTTGGCATTCAAAGGGTTAAATGACGCGTGTCTCTGTTTGTCGGCAGATGAGAAAGAGAAGTACGACCCGAACGGGTTCCGCGACGCGTTGGTTCAAGGGCTGGAGCGCGCCGGCGGAGATCTCGACGCCGCCTACAAGTTCTTAGACTCGGCCGGCTCCAAACTTGACTACCGCCGCTATGGGGAGGTCATCTTTGACGTGCTCATCGCCGGCGGTCTATTACGTAAGTAAATATAAGGTTCAAACACTCTACGGTTGTCTTTCGTAGAGTCTACTACACCTGAAGTTGCCTCGTGTTGGGGCGAAACACGTGTCGTTTACAAGATGGAAAAGTGATAATGTGTGTTTGGTGTTGTGTGTAGTGGTTGGTGGGTGGAGGATTGATGGCCGATTTTCGGTAAGTTTTTGGTTTAAGTTCCAAATAAATCCACTTAACCCAACGGAAAAACACACATTATTAATCTGTTATCTGTTAATCTGTTATTGTTTTGCTTGTCGCGGATCTTAGCTAAGTAAAACTTTTGACTGTCCATATAGTGATGGATTTCCGCAAAATAACGCCTGACTCCATTAATAAGTTGTCAGCTATGGTTACTATGGTAAAGTGCTGGGGGATTTATTTTGCTGTTCTTCGCAAACACACTATATTATTGCGATTTGTGTTCGCAGCTCTTAGTGAACTAACTATTCATCTGAATAAACAAACATTTGAAATTTTTTTAATGTGGTATAAAATCAAGCTATAAATTGTTTGCGAATTTACATTGGGGATGTGGATGGATGTGTCGGTAAGGGAAGACCAAGAAAAACATACCTTGTTCAGATTGCCGAGGTTGTAACTTTCACGTTTGCGATTCATTTATAAATAAATGATTAATGCAGTGAATGTGTATTTTGTGTGCGTGCAAGCAAACTTGCGCGCGCGCGCGCGTGTGTGTGCGTGTGTGTGTGAAGTAGTGATGATATGTAATTGTCATAAACTATATAATATAATTTTCTATTTTCAAGGAGTTTAAGAGTATTATTTTTTTATGTTTTTTTTTATTTCACTATATTAAATGTCTAGAGACTAAATTTTGTAAACGATGTGACTTCCATTAAAGAGGCAGAACAAGCTTAATATAAGAAATATTAAAAAAAAAATTCAAAATGATGATACACATGGCTAGAGTCCTGAACATTATGTGGAAAAAACTTACGTTCGTTCATTTATATCTGAGTAAATATTTATTGCGATACATGTGATTACCATCGTGTTTCGGTCTCATGGTGTCGTGTGCTGTCCACAGTCCCCGGCGGTTCGGTGTCCATGGACGGCGAGAGCCCGAAGACCAACACTTGCATCTTCAACGCCAACGAGGATATGGAGACCATGCGCAATTTCGAACAGGTATGAACACGTATTAGTCGTGGTGTAACGGGCTGTAAAAAAATAACTTCTTAGGTTTTGTGATACAGCAAAAACAGCGATACTTATATGGAAGCGATACTCGATACGAAACTAAGAACGCCCAATGCAAAAACTAGTAATCCAAACACTTGATAATGTCGTTTTTGCGAAAATATTAAACTGACGTTTTGCTGTGATCACACGTCTGCTGTAAATTAAATAGTAAGGAATAAACTGCCATATATTATGGCAAATTACCTTATGAATATTATCACTGCACACCGCTGCGCGGTACTGTTATGTAGAACCTATTTACTCAGCGCGCTCTCAATTTTTCTTAAGGGCGCGAAGTTCAAAATGGTTTTTAAAATAAAAAACATTGCCTATTGTGCACTGTTTACGAAAGTGAACTGTTCCTCTGGTTTAACGTGTGATATGAAGGACGAAACATAGGTAGATTAGTACAAAAATTAAAACATTCACAATATGAAGCTGCTATTATAATTTTATTATATATATCAGAATACATTTCTTATTTAAAAAAATTAAGGTAACAGTGCGAAACTAGGTACTGAGGCTTGTTAAAAGAACTTTTTGTAAATATTGCAATTTTCTAAAAAAAATCACACTGCATTAAAATAGCAAGCCGAAGCCCAAATAGCTATCACACCTCACGGCGATCTTAACTCTCTACGGCGCACACTTTGGGAACCCCTGACTTGATTTTTTGTTTGTTAGAAATTTTATTTCACGTGATGAGATACATGGCTAGAGTCCTGAAAACTCATGTTGAGAATACTATTTCTCGTTCGTTTATATCTGATTATTATATGTATCACCAGTTGTGTTCTTTGCTAATGTGTGATACTAACTAAATCGCCCACTTGCAGGTGTTTGTCAAGCTCATGCGTCGGTACAAATACCTGGAGAAAATGTTCGAGGAGGAAATGAGAAAGGTGAGTTGCATTATTCACTTCATAGTACCAAGTTAGGAGAACAATTCCAGGTCGGTCGCTGACGAAGACATTATAAAAGGCTGTTGGTAGGCTAATGAGGTTAACAATATCCAATCATCAATACATCTGTAATGCATAGACATTGGCCTCCCTTAAAACTTTTTAGTGTCGCCATAATTTTAACATTTGACGAGCGAATTGGTTTATAGCATATTGGTTTTTATTGCTAAGATAGACGGGAGGTTCTCAAACTAAGGTCGTCTATCGTCTGTAGAATTTGTTATTTTCTAGCGCCCCCTAAAAAATTTTAATCTCACTCATTTTAACGCTGAAATATCCTTGTTCCATCCTATTATACCCCCTTAAGACTCTTAACATCCCATTTAAACTCTATAATATTTCTATTTTCAAGGTGCTGGTGTATCTGAAAGGATTTGAACCTCAACAGCGTATCAAACTGGCCCGCATGACTGCTTTGTGGATTGGTAAGTTATACATAATTATAGAACTGACATAAAAATAATCTTTCACTTTCAAGTGGATCGTGCTATGACGAAATATTTCCACAAAAACATAAATAACAAAGTTATTTATTACAATTTAACGCAAAAAAGCATTTTTCTAGTGACATTAACCCTATTAAAGGAAAATTTCATCCCCACCATCTGGATGAGTCTCTATCCACTACGGTGCGTTTCTCCCGTAAATTCTTTCCACGCACCACCAGTTTGTGGAACCAGCTACCCTCGGCGGTCTTTCCGAACCGTTACGATATTGGACCTTTCAAAAATCAAGCCTAAACATACCTAAAAGGCCGGCAACGCTTCCGCGACTCCTGCGGTGTCGCGGTTGTCTATGGTTGGCGTTGATTGCTTTCCATCAGGCGACACGCTTGTTCGTTTGCCCTTCTATCCCATAAAAAAATATTACTTCAGTTTTTTAATTTAATCCTTAACGTTTTTTAAATTTTATCTGCACACGATTAGAGCCATTTCGAGCGTGATGCTCCAACTGGTGTCGAAGTGTGCCATATAAAATCGCAGCTTATCCTCGGATTTCGCCTCTGCGACATACCGTCTCACTGGCTGCGATACATTTTCATTCCGCTCATTACTTGATCTACATACTTATCATTGATCGAATGATACATAAACACATACATGTAAACACATGGCAGAGATCAAAGATCTCCATGTGCTACGACCTCGGCACACTTTCCTCGGTTCCTCCACACTCATCACTCTCTGTTTTTATTCTTTTGCCAAGCTTCTTCAGATCTACCTCAACGAAATCTATCCACCGCTCCGTGGGTTTGCCTCTCGGTGTTTTCTGCTGCGGAACTCACTTAGTGATAGATTTCGAATCTTCGTTTACAAAAGTCCTTCCATCTCTTGTTAACATAAACACACTAACAGTAAATGTGTTCGCAGGCAATGGCTGCGTACCGCCGTCGGTCCTGCTGGTGCTGGTGAACGAGCACCTGCTGAAGGATAACCTGGCGCTTGACTTCGTCCTGGAAGTGTTCGCCATCGTGAAGCAGGAGCGCGGGGTCACGTCGCTTGTCACTGCGCTCAAGAGGGGACAGCTCGAGGGCAGGTGAGGTGACTCACTGTTTGTACAAATAGACTGCATCAGTCTACTAGACCACTGGTTGAACTTCGCAGTGTCTATTTTCCAGAATATAAATTCAAATGCTTTAAGTGTTTTTGCGTGTAAAGAGAAAAGTGTATATATCAAAAGTGTATATTCACCTTTTCCAATTATTTTTTAACATATTGAGCCCAAAAATGAATAAAGTCAATGAAAACCGTATTTGTAGCTATAACCCAGCGAGAATAACGTATAAGAAGCTAGCGACCGATAAGGTTTAATAACCTTTAATTTACTAAAAAAATGTTTGTTTGTTAAATAAATAAATTTTTTCCGAATGAATTCTAAATTGCATATTTAATAGCATATTTAATTAACGCCATATAAAAACGACATTGAAAACAAATAAATATACAGAAAAGAATTAAAATTATTAACTATCGACACAAGAAAGCTAATGAAAGCGTTTCAAAATACTATTCTAGTTATTTACATTCTAATTCCGCATAAGTCCATGTTTATCGCCAATACAATCATTTAAATTGACCAAAATATGAGTGAGTCAATTGAGATAATCGCTTCAGTACATCTTTGGCAGTTTGTAAATGACATTTAAAAATATATTCTAGTATAATTTTTTTTTTGTAAAGTAAATTCTAACTCAGAATTATAGTTTAAGCGATATTATATGTTCATACTATTACTATTTTATTTTTTTTCCAAATAAATAATAGTGCAAGAAATTTGTGGTACTCATTTTCAGCTGTCAGCTTAGTTTGTGTTTTTTTTTACATAATTTGTAATAGGCTTTTATTTATTTATATATCTTGTACGTTTGATTTTGTAAATTGTTTTTGCGCCAAATAAATAAATAATGATGCAAGAAATTAGTGGTATTGGTTTGATTTTCAGCTGTCGGCTTAGTATTTGTTTTTATTCTTCATAATTTGTAATAGACTATTTTTACATATCTTGTACAATTTATATTGAATAGTGTAAAAGCCCCCCGATGATGATAACAATGCGATTGTACAAAATTACATATCGCAAGCAAATTGGGTCGGGCAGAGCGACGCCTCATGTACTGGCCCCTCGTATCCTTGCGACGGGGTCATTAATGTCGCTACAATATCTTGTCATAATCGTACAAATAAGCCTAGAAAAAGATCCTAAACTCGACGTGCATATTCATAATTCATGAATTAATTGAAATTTTGACAAAAAAAAAATTGCTGCATTATTACGTACATTTATACGTACGTACGTATTTATATAGATAATAATTATTGAAATAATTAAAACGCTTCGTGAGTTGGCATCCTCTTCAAAGCAAGAACGCAAACAATTGATATAGTATCCTAGTTCAGTAATATGTAATGAGAGAGAGACATCATATAGGTTCATTGTTAGTTATTTTTATTATTTTGAGTTCAAAATATACTCAATTGTTTTTCATTTAAGTTTTGGTATTTTTAATTTAATTTTTTTTTATTTTATTTTGGTGTTTAAAACTGTAATATAGATTTTTTTAATTTTTTGGAAAGCAAATAAAAATCTCTTACGTTCGCGGTGTAAGTTACCCATTATCTATACCATGGCATGTATCCCGAAGATAAATATAACAGTCTTTGCAAAAAACTGACTTCTGAGTACAGTAAAACCTCTTATAACGCGATAGATTGTTTCCGCATTGTAGGAGGGATCACTGTATGTATAATAAATATTCCTAAAACTCAAAAACATAGAACAAAAACATCATAAAATAATTTAATTTTATAAGAACAGAACAAGATGTGCAAACGTAACATAGTTGATTATGCACCGTCAAATCATTATAAATTTCGCAGTACAAATATATGACTTGGGAAACCCCCGCGTTATACGAAGCAAAGCACGTGTTATATGAGATATATGAAATCGCGTTAAAGGAGGATTTGCTCTAGTAACTTTTATTAGTTTGCTACAATCGTTGTGAGGAGCTGTAGGCTCGAATCCTTTGCGTACTTTACTTTACGTTTCATGATTTGCACTGTATTTTATAAACACTATCTGTGTTGTTACTTCATAGAAAAGATTATATTTTATTTTTGTTTGTCAGGTTGTTGGAGTTCCTCCCACTGAACCGGCGTAGTGAAGACGTTCTGGCGTCGTCGTTTGCGTCGCGGGGACTCGGAGAGTTGCTGAGGCTACACCGAGCTCAGGCTTCACAGGTTTGAACTCTTTTTTATTTTTGATGTGAAACATATGGCGGGTTATGGGAGTGAAATTGTAGACCGTGACGTCGTCTGGATTCAGGCCACGGTCCCGTCCACTGGACTCTATACAGGGTCACTAATACTAGGCCGTGAGCATACGGAAAAATGCTACCATGCTTCTCTTTATAATGAATATGTAACAAATCCCATTCTTTATCGTAGGAGGCGCGTCGTGAGCTGACGCAGGCGCTTTTGGACGAGCTGGCGGATGAGAAACCGGTGCGTGACCTCATCCAGGAGCTGAGGGATATGGCACAGCGCCATGATATACCTGACCACGAGGTGGTCGCCATTGTAAGTGCTTACTCATGATGTCACCTTATATTGTGACAAGTTACTTCCTCTTGGACTTTATTGCTGGCTTCGTCTGAAATAATATATGCATGGAGCTTAAGAAAGGAAAGGAATGAAGATGAATGTTAGTATGACGAAAGGTTATTTATTTATCGCATTCTTAAATGATGAAACTTGATGACGAGTCGGAGAATCGCGACACGGGCGTTACGAGCTGGTATCGGTCGAGTCTTTCGACATATTTTGTGCTAGTTTCCTCCAGTCGCGATTCGGTGCCGACATGGCAATCTGATCCTTATGTCACTCGAGCCGTGATGAACTACGACTACGATAGTTGTACGTAATGTAATGCCCGGTCCGTGTGTTTAGATCTGGCAGTGCGTGATGTCCCGTGGCGAGTGGAACAAGAAGGAGGAACTACTGGCTGAGCAGGCGGCCAAGCACCTGCGTCACTACACGCCCCTACTGGCGGCGTTTGCGCAGTCCGCTAAGGCTGAGATCGCCCTGTTAACAAAGGTAACTTTATCAAACACTTCATTTTTTCAAATGTCTATGAACAAGCTTTCGTTTCTTAACCTGTAAGCAGTTATGAGAGTAGTGGATTACGCGAATGATATCTTTCTGATCGGCGCGCTACTATCCTGGCTTTAGCAGATGTCATCTTTCTGAACGACGTGCCACTATAGCCGCTTAAGTTCCATCAATTATTTTTAATTATTAAAAGTTGTCAGAAATCATAGATATGGAAACGTAATGGTGGCAACCGCGGTTGCCAAAAATAAAATTGGCCAAAACTTTGGCAACCATGGTTGCCAAAAAGCGCGTGAGCGGATAGTGTCGCACTCAAGTTCACTTTTTATACCATATTTTTTTTAGAGATACGTTCTCAAAAAAATTCGTGTAATACTAAAATTAGGTGTAATCAATACTTAAAATGAGTGCACTTAAAAATTTATTTATCCTTACACATTTCAATTCATTAAATATATTATAAAAAATAAATTTACTTAAAAGAAAGAAAAAGTTAAAATAAATAAATATAAACACAATTTTATGCATTGTCTAGAATTATTTTGTTTATCTATCACCTTGCGAAATTATTTATGGATGATCATCTCTAGTCTTCTATGTTAACAATTCAGTAGTTTTCTCTTTGTCTCAGAGACTTCTTCTAAAACGTTTTGTAAACGCGTCGAAATATCTCGCTCTGTTAGGAAATCGAATTGTTCTTGAATATTAATTAGACCACTGAGATTCAAAATAAAATTCAATGAATATTAAAAATTGTGTTAAAACAATTGGTGTAAAAAAAAATATTTTTTTTCTTTTTACCTCTTGTTAAATCAAATTCCTGTAAAAATAGAACTAAGTGTACTGTTAATATTCCCCTCTGTGGACTTGTTGGAGTATGCAATAAGTTTCTCAGCGTCATGTATCATTCTGTCACTGTCTTGTGTCACGTCTAGCACACGATTAGAGCCGATTCGAGCACGATGCTGGAACCGGTGTCGAAGTTGTGCGATAGCAAATCGCCGCTCATCCTCGGTGCCCTCGCTCTGTGGGCTTCCGTCTCACTGGCTGCGATACATTTATTCAAAGATTGCAATCGTTAGATTTTTTTTTTTAAAACAGCCCACATATGTCCCACTGCTGAACACGGGCCTCTCCATTTCTGGAGGAACGGACGTTCATCCACCACGCTTATCCAATGCGTATTGGCAGGGTACCAGACTCGGAATAAATATTTATAATCCATACATATATTTATTCCAATGCGGGGATCGCATTGCATGTTATTTAATCGTTTTGAACGTCTTTCAGGTGCAGGAGTACTGCTATGAGAACATGAGCTTCATGCGAGCTTTCAGCAAATTGGTGCTGATGCTGTACAAGACGAACGTCCTCTCTGAGGAGGTGATCCTCAAGTGGTATCGCGAGCCGAACTCCAGCAAGGGCAAGGTCATGTTCCTCGACCAAATGAAGAAGTTCGTCGAGTGGCTCCAGAGTGCAGAGGAGGGTATGTGTTGTTATATGATTGTTATCCTGGGTGTACTGGGGTCCCTCATGGATGCTGTAGGCAAATTGAAAAAGCTGCTGCAGTTCTTTGAGAATCTGGGATGAATGGAATAGAAGGTTTCGCTAACTCGCAAAATATAAGGAAAGGAGTCCTGAGTTCGTATCTTCCACTGGGCCATTGATGTGAACCATATCTAGCACAACCATTATTAGCTTAGTTGGAATGATTAACAAGAATTCTAGTAATATTAAAACAATTGCTAGTCTTCTTTTAAAAAAAAGAAAAGAACTTTATTTATTAACATTAAACAAAGAATATACATATAAAAAAATATGACAAAGATTGCTTACTACTATGTATTAAAGAAAAAATACAGAAATTAAAGACTGAAAACAAGCAAAAATAATAATAAAAAAAAACACTCAAAATCTGGCGAAAAACAAGATGGCCGCCATACAAAGCTAAAATCGTTATTTATGGGCCGATTTCATTGAAATTTGGCGAAACACTCCCGTAGCTTTGAGGGGCCCTGAAAAGCTTAGTTGAATTGCGGAAGTCAGCCCGTTCCACCATCTACCATGATTGTTTCCAAAGTGTCTATAGAAAATTTAGCCATAGTTAACACACCAAAGGCACTGACGCTTTTTGTGACTCGAAAATACCGATTTTTAGTAACTAAGGTACTGAGAAACTGCAAATGCAGTTACTTAACATATTAATATTATTAATTGAAAAGCCAATGACTGTAAAGTGCTCGTTTTTTGCAAAGGAGTTTATATTTAGCCATCTCCACGACAGCATGCGAAAATTTATATTTGTCAATATGTACTCATTTGCTTAATAAGTAGTATCTGAATAACGTCGAGTCTTATATGAGTTGCTCAGCGGAAGAGTGACCCAAGCCTTGCACTTTAAGTATGGAGATAATGAGCATTAAGGTGATTTTTCCTACGAAAGTAATCATAAATTTGAAGTGGAATTCGAACAATTCATCAACGCCATCTATCAAAACACTACCGAAACTAAGTTTTAGGCCAGTATAGTTTTAAAGATCTATAGTCTAGTATACAAAATCTACTTAACTCTGTATCTGTAAATTTGTGGATTAGGCCACCCTTCCGCTAAGCGACTCATATAATACAATATTAAATGTTATTTTTTTTTATACAAAAGCTTATGAATTAATTTGCAACATTACAGAGTCCGAGAGCGGCGAAGAGGAAGATTAGATTAAGAGCAGCGAGTGAGACTGATCATAGACAACGCGCCGTCCCACACACACACAAACCTTCACGCATAATGTTACCCACCCATACACACACGGAGATAGGTGAACCCCCGATACCGGAGCACGGGCGGCGCCAGGTGCAAACCCGCGACCGCTGCACTGAGTCGCCGTTGTATCACTGCTGGACGCGTCACAACTCCACACACTAGAGCCGCAATACATGTTGGACGAGCTTACGCCAACGAGAGCGTAGGCAAATTCACACTAGACAAGTTCTACTGTCTTGACCGGCTATTCTCATCCTTTTTCTCATGGGGGCTACAAACTCTTGTTAGAAGTCGTGGTGTCGCGGGCCGAAAAAAAAATAAAAAAAAATAGGTAATAACTTCTTAGGTTTTGACACAGTTGTGTCAAGTAAAGTAAATTCAAAACAAGTCACGACCGGCAAACAAATTGATACAAGCAATGTCCTACTATCTAGACCAGCTATACTCAACCTTATTTCGGGTTAGCCGTGTGAAACTCCGAAATGAAACAAGTTAGTTGGGGAAAACTACGTCAAATGAGTTGTAGTATATACGCTGGCGCTGGCCTGCGCTCGGCCAACTACAGTGGACACCGAGCGAAGGCAAGGCAAATGTTTGAACTGTTTATACGTTGGTATTGACCTTCGTTTGGCAACGCTTGGTCAACATGTATCGCCGGTTTCAGATGGCTAACTAACAACCGGCTTGTCCGCTAAACGCTTCATCATCATGTCGCCAACATCGAGAAACAACTAACAATTCATTAAAAACAACACACACACACATTCCTTGAGTAATCATTTTACAAGTGTAACATGCATAATAATAATAAAAATATATATATATATATATATATATATATATATATATATATATATATATATATATATATATATATATACACATTTGTCAACACAATCATAAACACAGAAATATATACTTAAAACTAATTATAAAAATCATGAATACCAAGGGAATAACCAGTCATGTTGAAATGTTATACAATTTAAGAATTATACAAGTAATATACACATAAACAAACAAAAGGCTTTTGCAGCAAAACTAAACTTGAACACGTTTCGCGATAATCTTGAACTGGGATATGCACTGGATACATAGACAAAAAAATATGTTGTCTCTGGTTTATAATAATATTGTTTCTAAATATCTATTCATTAAAAACTCCGTTTAAATTAATTATTAAGAATGTATTCTACATTAAAAGGTGTTTTTATTTTTTAATATACTTTATTTTTGTTTTCCATTATTAATATTTTATGATGAGAAACAAAAATTAATTCTTAATAATATTTATGTAATGCGATCGTATGGTTTGTGCCTGTCATCTGAATGAACAAAAAAAAAATTTTTCCCGCGCATTGGGTTTTTGATATGGGACTTTTGGCGCGAATTTTTTACCACACCTACAAAAGATATTTAAGACTTCTCATTATTTCACAAAATGACATTTGGGTGCATACAAATGTAGTCTTGTGTATGAGATTTCCCGCCAATTTATATCGGTGACTTTTTATGTTAATAATTTAACCTTATTGTCAATTTGAATTCTTATGAAATAATGACAATATTAACTTTTTAAATTGACTGCAAAAGTCCATAGAAAGTTTTGGTAGAACGGCACATTTCGAGGTACTATTATTTGACAAAAGCATAATAGTATAATTGTACCTAATTGACAAAATCGAAGTCTATGAATATTATTAATAAAGTGGACAACATGTCATCAAGAACATAAGATTCTAGAAGTATTGTATACCTTAAGAAACATGTTCGCCAAAAGTCCTCGGCAAGTGGGTGATCCTTCCGCTATTTATCAACATGTAATTATATTTTATTTTCTTAACTAGTTATTGAATTGTATGAATTATAATTGAAATTGTGATGTTTGTAAATATATATTCAACGAAATTTTAATATAGATTTAGTGATAAAAAATGTATGCGTTTGTTTTAGTTTTAAAAATATTCGTTTGCAACGCTAGAGTTGTTGTATTAGGTTAATTAATGTATTATAACACGTGGAAAAGTCTACAAAGTATGTACGTCAGATTTGTGAAATCACAAACTTTTCTGCAGGGAATGAAAGTATCAAGAAGTTTTTTTGTTATTCTCTTATCCAGTGCTATCCTAGTTTATCGATTTGATCGGTAGGAGTTAGGCTGTTGGGGAACTTGCGGAAATTGCTTCTTGGTGAAAGGAAATAGAGAACAAATTAGATTTGCGACGGTACTAGAACTGTATTGTTCTTCCGATAGGTTTTAGTGAACTGACTCAAATGAGTGCTTAATTCTAGTAGTGTCCGCTAGATGCAGCATTGGTTTGTTATTAGTGTTTTAACCTTTATTTCAGTAGTGTGTAAGGCTTCGCGTACACGGCAGACAGTTTCCGCAGGGATACGACCGATACTTGTGCGGTGCCGGAACACGCTCGCAATAATAAATAAATAATAATGCGAATAATAAATGTACTATATAATAATAATAGTGTAATAATATGACGATAAGTGTTAACTGCACGCGAGCGAACGGCGCGGGTTTTCTACAACTGTATATTATTCATTTCTAAAATAACGTGTTGATAAAATACAATATTTTTTATTCAATTTTTTTAGTAAAATTCAAATAAATTGTGGCAACACTCGTCGATTGTTTTATTTTTGAAATAGTCCCTTTATAATTTTAACTGCAAGTATGCAAATGAGAGAAACGTAAATTGTTGTGTGACTAGAAGACACTGAGACGCTGGAGTGAAGACCGTATCTTGGCCAGTATGGGACGCCTCCCAAGCAGGTCGATAGATAATCTGAGACTGCCTAGTCGCAAAAAAACTGGATGCGTGAGTTCGAAGATTGGTTTAGGTGGTGCGCTTTAGGGCCAACTTTTATCCAGCAGTTGAATGTTGTAGTCTGTTGATACAAATGAAGTGCAACCTACAATATTGCAGCCTTTTATATAACTAGCCTATAACTATTAAAGGCCTGTTACTCTTAGTAATTGAGGTTAATAGTGAAGGTCTTCTGAAAATTTTTGGGGCTGTGATCCCACCGCTACTTTCGGAATTTAGAAGACCGAATTACAACTTTTATACCCAAAAAATCTAGAAGGCGAATAAAGATAACGAACAAAAAATCTAAAAATAGATTTATTTCAGTATAGCAACAATATCTTTTTTAACAAACATGAAATTACTGCAAAATAATTCTTAAAATACAGCTCAATATTCAAGTTACATATATCAATTTTAGATATATTTTTTTTTTTATATATTCACGCCTATCCCCCGCAGGAGTTGGCAGAGACCACGAGCTCCATTCGCTGCCATTCATCGCAGCGAAACGGCTCGTCATTGGTCGCTTTTCGCCCTCGTGAGAATCAAGACGTGACGGGTGGCGAACCACGTCGCCGTCATTTTCGACAAATTAGGTATATTAAATTCGTCTTTAGTGAATCCCACGAGCCGCAAGGGAGGATGGAGGTCAGCCCCAGCAGAGCCCTGCATGCTGAGGTAAGGCACCATAGTCCCCGGGGGCACGATCGGCACGCTTACGACTAGGCTCGCCCCTAGCCACGCATCCATTGGCACGGCAGACCGTGGATTGGCGGAGAGGAAGGGAAAGGATAGAGAAGAAAGGAAGGGGCAGGAAAGGAAATGTGGATTGGGGGGGTTACCAGACTCGGAATAAACATTTAAAAATCCATATAAATATTTATTCCGATGCGGGAATCGAACCCGCGACCATTGACTCCGCGGGTGGAGGGCCTCGCCACTGAACCAATCGGTCGTCAATTTTAGATAATTTAAAATAATTTATTTTATATAAACAACATTACTTAATCTTATTAATGGAGTCGGGCGTCACTTTGCGGAAATCCATCACTATATGGACAGTCAAAAGTTTTACTTAGCTAAGATCCGCGACAAGCAAACAATAACAGAAAATTAATAATGTGTGTTTTTCCGTTGGGTTTAGTGGATTTATTTGGAACTTAAACCAAAAACTTACCGAAAATCTTACGGAAGAGACTTTTCGGTTGTCTTCCGTAGAGTCTACTATACCTGAAGATGCCTCGTGTTGGGGCGAAACACGTGTCGTTTACAAGATGGAAAAGTGATAATGTGTGTTTGGTGTTGTGTATAGTGGTTGGTGGGTGGAGAGTCGATGGCTGATTTTCGGTAAGTTTTTGGTTTAAGTTCCAAATAAATCCACTAAACCCAACGGAAAAACACACATTGTTAATTTTCTGTTATTGTTTTGCTTGTCGCGGATCTTAGCTAAGTAAAATTTAATCTGCCATTAAATTTTATCTGCTATTAATTAAATTATTCTTACATAATCTGCCAACAGATGTCACAATACATATAAAATTAGTTTGACCTATTGCATAAAAGAATTAAACAATTATATTAATTCTAACATTTAAAGAAATTATCTTCATTGGATTACTCGCATACTCTTTGCTTTCTCCACTTAATAAAATAATGGTAAAGAATCTAAATATAATAAAAACAAAGTAGTTATGGTAGTAAACTGGTTTAATGGTAGATATAATGTTTTTAAATGATATATTTTTTACGCACAGGTTTTACTCTAAATTTCATCCGTAGGCACTAGTTGCTATTTTGAGTTTAGCTTCTTTCATTAAGAATGATTTTGTTAGATCGAACATCACACGACTTCGCTACAGGTCATCGTAAAAAATTGAAATAGATGTATTAATAAGAAGTTAACTACATATTTATTCTTACCCTTACTTATTAATATGCTAATTTTACATATCATATTTTATAATAGATAACATTATAAAACTAAAAAAATATACTTAAAAGGCCTTTAATTAAGATAATTTTATTTACCGCGGAATTTTTTTGAATACAAGTTCTGCACTTTTAAAAATCTACAGTTCATGACCTACTGTTGTATTAACAATACTGTAGTATTTTTAATTTTCTAATAAAAATATAATGTTGAGGATTAATTGCTCAGCATTACTGTGCCGAAAACAATGGGAGAACGTTTCAGTAGATGGGCCACAGCACCTACCAAAGTAATACAAACTAATCTGCGATCTCCATCCCGCCCAACAAACTTGAGGATTAGGGCTAGAGCCAATGTCGTCTAATATTTAGCGCTACACGATTATGACTGACGATTATGATGTGTAAATTATTAAAAAAATTGAAATCTCTTAAAACGATCGAATGTCACAAGTATGTGTCACAAGTTTTCCCACCAACTTTCATCAATAGCATTGCGTTTATATTTCAGTTATATTGTTTAATTATGTTGGCGTATTATACAACGAAGTTCGAATAAAGGGGTATACCTAAGTGGATATGAAATATCAGCATGTATCGTTACTTTTTAAATTGACTGAAAAAGTCCATAGGATTTGGTGGTATGGGCACCACGTTATCAAGATGTAACGTGACAAGCTGACTAGCACATTTCACGATAATTGATGTAATAATATATTTTTTTCGGCACTGGCATAATAATTATTACTAATTGCCGATAAAGAAAAGAAAAATAAAGTTCGAGTGTCAAAAATTACTTTTTTAAGATTTTAGCGAAGATCTTTTTTTGTGGGCGCTTTTGAAGTCAATGGTCGCGGATCCGATTTCCGCATTGAGATAAATATATAGTTGGTCTACAGCTATTTAATTCGAGTCTGGGTATCCCACCAATCCGTCTTCGACAAGCGTGGTGGGTTCATTGTTTTTTGGGGTAGGAGGACAACAAGCAAGCGTGTCGCTTGTTGGAAAGCAATCAACGCAGCCCATAGACGTCGCAACACCATAGGTATTACACAAGCGTTGTCATAAATGTCAATTTCCCCAGAAATGGGGAGCCAGTGCTTATAAATGTGATAGATATGGGCTGTGAAATAAATCCTCACAGCTTAGTTGATTTATTACGTTGCGGCGTGAGTCATTTATGTTTCATATACAAAGTACTCAAGCACGTAACACATAAATAATTACGCAATAACATATTATCATAAATATTTGTGTGCGCCTTAATATAGAACAATCGGTACGTTTATTATATTCCAGTAACTCGCCAAGGTATGTTCACACACACCGAATGCGCGAACATTTTTTTTTTTAACAACCAGATATGAGCGAACATAACGAAAGCGAACGATCAATGATAGCATTGTCAAAAGCCTTATACTTAGCTTTTTTATTGACACATGGATATCCTGTTTAAAACTTTTTGTATACAAGTAGATAATACGTACCATCAATATTGACAATTTCCAAAGATCCACCTCACAAATTATATTATAAATTTTGCATATTTATTCTGTATGTATCATAAATACAGTCTTAAGTCTAAGTCTACTTGGAAATTAGCCTTTCTTAAAATTGATGGGCGATCAAAGGTTAGTTTTTATTCCTCGAGTAGACTAACATATATCAGTAGAATACAAAAAAGGATAATTTAAAAAAAATAATTATTTAATATGGTTATATCTTCGCGTTCAACTAAGAATAAATACTAACAAATAACATACATAATTCTTTAAAAAAAAGAAACTAATCTAATGTAATATAAATATAATCTGGGTAATTCGATGCTGCTTTTCTCATCATCTTTTTACTCTGCTATTTTTTGGTTCTTCTCTTTATTATATCAATTTGTGATTTTTTTCATTATTTCAAATTTTTTTCATTATTTCAAATATTTTTCATTGATTACTTCACTTTGAATTTTTTTTAAATATATAAATAATAATAATAATAATTCTTTATTTGTATAATGTGAGGTTATAACAAGATGAAAAAAAGAGACGTATAAAAGCTCCATCACATTGCCACTTACGGCGTACAAATTTCATTAATAATGACACACTATTAGAAATAACTAAAACAATTATTACAAATCTAAAAACATAGCTAGATTATTATAATATCATTAAAATTATAATTTATTATTACATTATTTTATATAGTATGTTCAACTTGTGCCTTAATTTAATTCAATCACTTTAAAACCTTTATTTGGCCTCGTTTTGTATATTTTGTTTTAATCTGTATTGTTAGCTGCTAGTTCTAAAAGAAATTAAAAAAAAAACGTATCTATGGGTAATATAGTCTATATATATATTATAATATTTGAACTGACAGCCTTACATGAAATTTTATTATAAAATTGCTTTTTCACTTTACGTTTTTATTATTTCTTCTTATATATATTTATACTGTATTATTTTTACAAACATTTAGTACATATACTGAGAACAGCGAATCTGAGTCCAACTAAAACCAGTAGAGTTTAGTTCCTTCGTATTTCGTTTTATATATTTATTATATTAATAAAAATACAAAAACAAATAAAGTTATTTTTTTTCGAATGCGTAATTATATAAACAATCCTATAGGGTGCGATCAGCCAGCGGTTGCGTAATGTAAGATGTGAACGCACCTCAACATTCGTTCAGGGGGTTTCCCCCGGTTCTTTTAATTCTTATCAAACCGTTTTCAAGTACGTGCAAGTACACATATATACACTGTTGGTTAGATTGTTAACATTTTTAACTTTGCTATGTAATTCTCGGCTTAGAATATGGCTACCCCGTCATCCCTAGATTGTCGTACAAAGCGACTTTAGGGGCAATTTTATAGCACCATCTATTGAGAATAAAGACAATATTTTTTTATTTCGACTTAAGAAATTACATTTAAATGTATCGAACGTCAGTCTGTTATTATTAAAGCTTTACCACCATTTTGTTATTCCCGGTCGTTTCATATCTGAACGGAGATGAAACGGCGAAAGAAACTTCGCAAGTATCTTCTTTTTTATATTATCTTCTGTTTTATATATATTTAACAATAAACAGTGTCACTTTATATGATGTATTTAATCAATAATTAGAAATGGTTTGTATTAAACTCAGAAGTATGTACTCATAATTATATTAGCACACGTGATGACTCTAAAGAATGTACTCGTAATTATATTAGCAATTAGCGTGAATAGTAGCCAGACAAACTAGAAGAAGTTATATCCACACATGTTACCTGGCTAAGAAATACTCATGGACTTTTCTCGCCAACTTACATCAGTGACGTTTTATTTGTATTTCATTTTCATAATCTTATTTTATTATCAGTTAAATTGTTAATTGATGGTGGCCTATTGTACAATATATTTCGTATAAGTGTAATGATACGAAATAAATGTACGTGTATCGTGACTTTTTAAGTTGACTGCAAAACTCTATAGAAAGTTTTGAGAAAAGGCACCATTTTATCAAGACGTAACGTGACAAGCTGACTGGTACATTTCAAGATAGTTGTTGTCAAGGCTATTTTGTGGGGGCACCCCTAAGGAAATTTCGAAAATATAGAAAATTTGACGTTTTGTTTCCAAAGATATTATTTCGAGATTTTTCCTCAAAACACAGTGGCAAGGGCGGGGAAGGGGGTACAAAAAATTATGGACTTACAACTTTCGAGAATTAGCGTGCCCCTAAAATAGACGTGACCCACGAAGAGAAAAAAGGCCTACTTGTTAATATTATATTAACAGCTAATTGCCATCAAATTAAGAAAGAAAAAGACCTATTATGATAAATCTTGAGCATTATAACTCAAAAGTGACATAAACAGACATAGATCCAAAATAAAATCCTAGTATGTGATGTCGAACGCCTCGCCACTGGGTTCTATGAGTTTTCAATATAACATATGCCATCAGACAATGGGACATTTATTCATGACCAGCATATCGACTTTTTGCACGACCTAATTGGCTCAGTGACGACGCTATTACTGTCGAAATCAGTGGCTGCAGGTTCGATACCCGTATCGGAATGAATATATGTGTTACCTAAAGATTCTTTCTGAGTCACGGTCCTCCGCCACCCGCTTTAGGTAAGAATGGTGGGTTTAAGTCTATTTTTGCATAAATGGAAAAGTTCGTGCTCAACGAGGGGATGTATGTGGGCTATGAATAAAAATATATTGATACATTTTTGTTGATTCGGTTGTCTGGATTAAAACCCTATTAAGAATAAGAACACCATTTGTATATAAATATTTTATAATAAACTGCCTTGTATTTTTGTTTTTGTTGTTGGTACAATAAAGAATATACTTACTTTTCTATATTGACTGTTTAAGTCAAGTGTTTAACTCAAAAAGATTTGTTAAATATTGTTCGATTAAAGAATATTTATAGTTTTTAGAAGAAAACAGACAACTAAGTGCGTTTAATACTTCTTCATTATAATATGATTGTCACATACTATAATTCGTATTCAGAACAAAACAGTTGTTTTGTGTCAACGATTATTTGAACCCGGGTACCTAGTTGTACACAAAAAAGCTTTTTAAATTTTAGAATATTATCCCACTTACCTAAACCATAACTTGGACAGATAGGCGTCCAAATCTATTTATTCTTCTAGGATTCCACTTATTTGTATGTTTACTACGTGCATCCAATACTTCTTCGTTATAATGTCATTGTCACATTATTCAATTCGTATCCAGAACAAAACAATTGTTTCTCGCCAACGATTATTTGATGGTATACCGCTGTTTGACGCGGGCATCGAACCTTGTCAACGTTAATATTGGTGGCGGGTGCCAAAAGAAAAAGGTAATGTGTGACTCGAGTCCATAATAACGTGAAATTATTAAGTACCAGCCTTTGTTAAATCAACAAAATTGTATTATATTCTAACAATAATATTGTATTATATTCTAAAAATAAAAAAATACTTTAAACCTGAGATGGTCAGTCTATTTTGCAAAAACATGATTGCATAAAATTTTGCAGACAAAAAAAAATCACTAGAAAGACAAACTAAGCTAATAATGAGTAAAAAAGCGAATCGGAGGGTCTCAGCACGCGCTTGCCTAGTGAGACCTACTATGCTTTATCCAACTCCACTGTAAATTGTCCCAAATAAAATAAAATAAAAAAAGTCTTTGTGCTAGGAAAATATAAATATTTTAAAATTATTTTTGCGTATAAAATTATTTTTATGTATCTATATATTCCCGCATCGGAATAAATATTTATATGGATTTATAAACGTTTATTCCGCGTCTGGTAACCCCCCAATCCGCATTTCTTTCCTGCCCCTTCCTTTCTTCTCTATCCTTTCCCTTCCTCTTCGTCAATCCACGGTCTGCCGTGCCAATGGATGCGTGGCTAGGGGCGAGCCTAGTCGCAAGCGTGCCTATCATCCCGGGGACTATGGTGCCTTACCTCAGCATGCAGGGCTCTGCTGGGGCTGACCTCCATCCTCCCTTGCGGCTCGTGGGATTCACTAAGACGAATTTAATATACCTAATTTGTCGAAAAATGACGGCGACGTGCTTCGTCACCCGTCACGTCCTGATTCTCACGAGGGCGAAAAGCGATCAATGACGAGCCGTTTCGCTGCGATCGAATGGCAGCGGATAGAGCTCTATGGTCTCTGCCAACCCCTGCGGGGGATAGGCGTGAATATATAAAAAAAAATGTATTGCTAAACTAATAGCTAGGTAGTTAACCTACGTTTCGATGCACTTCTTAGCTCGCCAATAAGTAGTTATTTTTAATGGGATAGGAGGGCAAACGAGCAAGCCTATCGCCTGCTGGAAAGCAACCAACGCCGCCCATAGAAAACCGCGACACCGCAGTAGTCACGGAAGCGTTGCCGGCCTTTTAGGTATGTATAGGCTGGTTTTTTGAAGGTGCCAATGTCGTATCGATTTAGAAAAACGAGTGAAACGGTTCAGTGTGGTGGTGCGTGGCAAGATGTTTCGAGAGAAGCGCACCGTACTGGATCGCCACTCATCCAGATGGTGGGGATGAAACTTTCCTTTACGGCGAGTTGTGCGGTTGTGAAATTCGGCGGCAGGAATTATTGCAAACAATTCCTTGCAGCACTCCCCATGGTAAAAGCGGTAAAAACTGCTGAGAGATGAGATATCCTTCCGCAGCGCTACAGAATCAAGCCGATCTGTGAGATCTTGGTCATCGACAATTCGGATCGTACGACTTTATATACTGTTTAATGTTAATACTTAATTCACACAAAAATGTTTACCTTATGACATGAAGTATTAAATTAATAAATACTAACAACTCTTATTGGATATTAGTTATTTTTGACACGAGAATAAAAACCATAGAGATAAAATATATGTATCTATAAAATTTTCAGAACCTTATTTTAAAGATAATCGACGTAAAGCTCTGAAGACGTTCAAATTGTATATAATACTTTAAGTGAGAGATTTTTTAAATATTCCACAAACCTTTGTTCAAGGTCTATTGACTACTTCCTTAATAGTAACAGTGCCAGATTAATAATGAACAACAAACAAATACAGTAATTAACGCCTGAAATATTTGAGAAGTGACGAAAGGACGCCATATTGATATGTCAAAGTAAAGGACGCGTTGTGCGCTCCATTTTCAAATTGACCGACATTACGCCATATTTTTTTTACAATAAGTCGACTGCAAAATTCCGTGTAAGTTTTGGTGGAACGGTCATCATTTTATCAATGCAATTGTTTTACTTGATACTGGCATAATAGTTGTGACTAATTGCTGTCATAGAATAAGAAGAAAGATCTCTATTGCTCATTTACTTGCTACACTACAAAAGACAATGACTCCTAACTGAATCATATATATTTGATATATAAACAGCTATACCTACATACCCACACACACATATATGTTTTTATATTTAAGAATGAAGACTTTTTATCTCCATAATAAAGTCGAAAAAGCATAGGATATAATTAATACTTTTTATATTTTAAAACTACAGTAACGGTAACTTTTTTCATATTATACTAAAACGCTGGCGATAGGAAAATAAAAATAGAAATTTAAATATAATATGTATATTAAATTATCACCACATACATTAAATTATACCTCTGGAACTCAGCTGCTCACCGTACGAAGCGCGGTAGCTAAGCTACCACTCAGACGCTGGTTTTCTACGGGAGTGTGGTACTTCCCCGGGCGAGCCTGCCCATTCATGCTACAGACAAATATTATGCCATTCTTGACAAAGTATTCGTCTGCAGCGTGGCTCTACCACTAAAGTGGCAATGGGCTGGTCCAGATCCCCCACCAATGTTACTCGACGATCAAAGTTTTAGGTATTCTATAGTTAATACCTAATGCTAAATAAAAAAAATATTCGTAAAATATTTATTTTACGAAAAGCATGCAAACGCAGAACCAGAGTCATGTCGGTGACAGCTCTTCAAGTTAGCAGACTGAAGTGGCAATGGGCTGGACACGTGTCGGAGAACCGACAATCGTTGGAGTAGACGAGTGCTGGTGTGGAGACCGCGACTCGGCAAACGTAGTGTGGGACGGCCTCCTGCTAGATGAAGCGACGATCTGCGCAAGGCGGCTGGCAGAGACTGGATGCGTGTAGCCGAAGATCGGGCTAGGTGGCGCGCCTTGGGTGAGGCCTATGTCCAGCAGTGGACTACCGCGGGCTGATATTGATGCAAACGCAATTACATGCAGAATTAAGTTATATTTAGATATTTATTTTAAGACGTAATGTTTTTAGTATAATATTCCAATTGTTTGAGAAGTAAATACATGTATTAAAAACATTGGAGTGCTCTTCCTTTCTGATATATATTTCTTTTTATTTTTCTGTTCAATGCACAAGTACTCTTCGTTCCAGGGTTTGTTTAGGGGCGGGGCAAATTACACATTCACCCTATGTATCGTCACCCTCTTATTGCGCACAAGTTTAAGGCATCGTATGAACGCATTTGTGTTATGCGTAGTTGATATTACAAGAGTTATTCAGGAGATGTCACTGTTATCAAATTTGGGAGAAGGAAATATATATATATATATATATATATATATATATATATATATATATATATATATATATATATATATATATATATATTTAGTCCAGTTGGTTCGGAAAATGTTCGAGCGAGCCGACAATGGACCACACCCACACCTTAATAATTTTGCTCCCCTTTACGCTCGCCCACCTGAAATCTACCTGTCGCCGCCTGGCTCCCACGAGGGAAGAGGGCCAGCGACGGACCCAACGTAGGAATAGATTCAGCCATATATCTATGACGCTAACGGACGCCCAAAAGCCGCTAGCAATAGCGGCACCTAGGACCGGGGGGTGGTTGCCCCATCGAGTTGCTGTACAGGCAGTAGGGTTCATCCCCGAGGCTCGATCCCACACCTCTGCGCGGGGTGTGGACCTCCCCGATTGATTGATATTTATTTAACAGACAACTCAGGGTCACATGTTAATAGTTACAATTCAATTAAAAACTATGTTAGTAAACTAATTCTAGAACAACAAATAAGAATGTCACACTAGCACTTCCATAGTGCTGTAGTGTGGTAAAATCCTCAGGATGCTATTGGAGCTAGATCGCAGTCTTATTAATAAAGATGCGGACTTATTCCTCAGTATGACATGAAAACCATACGTTTTGGATACCGAGCAAAACCGCGGTAGACCCAATAGCATCCTGAAACCTTTATTGTATTGCACCTTTATTGTATTAGACCCTTCTGCGGATAGTTAGTCCACAGGTTTCCTGTGTAAAAGGTTTAGTTACGTATTTTTTTTTATTTTACTACTTTTTTATTATTAGAATTAATTAAAATAATTACATTATTTTAATTATTTCTAATAATATATCACAATGTACTACTACATAATTTTTGGAAGCGCTCCGTAGCGGCTGAGATGAAATCCATCAGGTTGACGTGGCCTGAAGTGAAGCGCGTCGCTCAAGATCGATCCCATCGGAGAAGCACTTTGGACGCCGTCTGCCCCACCTCGGGGACATAGGACCATAAGAAGACATAATTCTTACAATATACTACATAATTACGGACGGACACAATATTTACATATAGTGAAGACAGACTGGACAATACTAGAGGAGTTGCAACTTACATCCACGATTATGATTATATATTATGATTTAATATAATGATTGAATTGATATCTAAATTAATAATTTTTCAAGTATTTGTTGTACAATTCACATAACTAACGAAGCGGGGTATTGAAATCAAATACCCTTTTTTAAATAGCAATAATATAAACTAATGTTAAAGAAAAAGTGGTCTTAAAGAATAATATACACAGTGACTTTTTAATTACCCGAGAAAACTAAAATTCGCGTTTGTAAAAATATGTATGTCAGTAAGTAACATTCAAATATTATAGCGTTCATACAAAAATATTGTTTTATGGGACTTCAAAGAAATCCTGTAAATATTACGCTACCAAATTAGGTTGGTTTGGGTGTAGTTCATATTGGAATGATAATGATGTCTATTTGAATTAGCAAGATTTTTGGTGTATATTAAGGACATTTTTAATAAATATTTCATTAAATAAATTTTTTTTTCTTCGCTAAATTTAATGTATATCGATAACTGAATATATTACTTAATTTACTCGGGTAATTAAAAAGTCACGGTGTATAATATAAACTTAATAACACCTGGACTATAACTCTTTAACTTTGCAGCATGGCTACATTGTCACAATAGAGTTACTTATTTATACTTATTACAATGAAATACAATACAATTAAACAAGTATTATAAAAATGAAAAAGAAGAAGTATATATATATATATATATATATATATATATATATATATATATATATATATATATATATATATATATATATATATATATATACGCCTTTCCCCTGCAGGGGTTGGCAGAGACCACAGAGTTTCATCCGCTTCCATTCATCGCAGCGAAACGGCTCTTCATTGGTCGCTTCTCGCCTTCGTGAGAATTAGGACGTGACGGGTGGCGAACCAAGTCGCCGTCATTTTTTCAACAAATTAGGTACATTAATTTTTGTTAGTGAATCCAACGAGCCGCAGGGGAGGATGGAGGTCAGCCCCTGCAGAGCCCTGCATATTGAGGTAAGGCACCATAGTACCCGGAAGAGCCTGATCCCGGGACGGTCGGCACGCTTGCAACTAAGCTCGCCCTTAGCCACGCATCCTTTCCCACGGCAGACCGTGGATTGGCGGAGAGGAAGGGAGAAGGATAGAGAAGAAAGGAAGTGGCAGAAAAGAAAATGCAGATTGGCGGGGTTACGAGACTCGGAATAAATATTTATAATCCTCCTCATCCTCGGAATAAAATATATTTGTCCCGATGCGGGGATCGATCCTGCGACCATTGACTTCGTGGGCGGAGAGCCCCGCCACTGAGCCAATCGGTCGTCGATGTATGTATCTATTTTATTAATGTATACGATAAAGATATTGTAGGTCTAGAATGACTATAGTGTAGTCTTGTACAAAAATATCAACGATTAACTTCGTTTTACCTACAATTTCTTTAGTTCAAGTTTACGAAAATGATATCTTCTGGTAGGCTTATCTTCTCTAGGTGTGTTACTACTAAGGTATGAAACGCTTTTCAAAATCGCACAAAACATACGACAGTTTTGTTTAACAACACATCTGTTAGGCGATAAACCCGCTACGAACGACATCTATTGGAAGTAATTGGAAGTAAAAGAAAATTTTTTTTCATTTTTCCAGTTATTTTTATATGTTTTCCCTATATTTTGTTTTTAATTCGTAATCCTTCCCAATATTGGAGCGCAGAAAATAAAAAAAAAATCTTCAAATTGATTGAGTTTTTGAGTTTTAGCGAGACTAACAAAATAGAAATATGTATAGAATAAATGTTCCCTTCTTGTTTTATGTTTATCCAACTAAAAATATGAAAAAATTTATGTACATATATGACACCTGCAAACGTTTACAGAAAATTTATATTTTCCTTCCCGCTTCTTTTAAATGCATGATTGCATGAGTCAATCAAACTGCTATCAAGACACTTATAACCAAGTCAAAATAGTCATACCGTTGTATTGTTACAGAAATTCACTGTGTGTGCTTAGTATCATAAGAATGGAATTAGTAGAAGTAATTGAACAAATTGTCGAAAGTTTTGAAATAAACAAATAAATAAACGGATACAAATTAAATAAAACCGTTTAAAAAATGGGGTTCTTTTTTTTAAATGCATAAATCGTAGATCCATAATGTCACGCTTTTTGGCACCCTTCTATTTTATTTGCGGATATTTCCCGCCAACTTACATGAGTGAAGTTATGTTTTATTTCTATTATCTTATATACATATATATCTTATTATATGCTGCGCAAGAACCATATTATGACATTTGTTAGATTAAAATTATTTTCTTTTTGTTTTGTGTATTTATTTGTATATTATAATATTAATAAGGGTTTTAGTTATTGTAAAAAAAGAGGTGTCATAAATAAAGTTTTTTATTCTATTCTATTATATAATTATCAGTTATATTGTTTAACCCTTCTTTGCATAATGGTGGAAATTTCCATCATAACACTAAATGTCCAAAAATTATATAAAAGAACAAGTTCACTTCAAGTTGATCGTGTCTGGATACCTTTTTAATGTCCATTGCATAAAAAAAAAACATAGCTGTCAAAAATAAGCAAGTGTCACTATCAGTAAAACGAGCTTGAAGTTATCATTCCGCTATTTGTTGTAATTGCAAGAAACGTATGATTTTGTTTTATTATATTTTACAATTTCTTGTAGTAAAAATAATAATTGTTTAGTTAATTATCATAAAGATTAACATATATCTAATGATATCCTCTTTTATTTCTATTTAGTATTAAGCCAATGATCTTACTTTGCCTGATAATGGTAATTTCTATCATATGGGTTTTTGCTACATTTATACTATAAATATATACTAAGATTTTTTTTAGCCATTTTTCCTTTAATTTTTAACATGAATTATATCACCTTGATTTATTTCACCAATAAAGAAAAAATCATGCAAAGAAGGGTTAATTGTAGTGGCGCATTATGTACAGTTCGTGACAGAAAACTGCGCCTAAATCGCACGTTGGTGTAGATGGCTAGACATCAACGTGATGGGGATGAGACCTAATTTTGTGGCGCGTTGTGTGACGGTGGAATTGTACGGCTGAGAGAAGATTAAATAACTCCTCTGAACATTCGCTGTAATTAATTCTATTTTATTTATTTGTAATTATAAAATACATTTCCTATTACAGTAATTTTTATTACAGACACCCATTCATAGAGATCCGCAAATCGTGAGGCGTTACAAATCCACTAGGCCTCTCATGTACGCTTCTCCCCTTAATATTCTAGTCATACTTAACCAGGAACACCGCACGTGGAACCGTTCGTGACAGAAAATTACGACTGAATCGCATGGTGGTTGACTCAGGGGCGGATCATAACTTTGTGGGGCCCTGAGCTAATACTACTTGGGGGGCCTGTTTTGTGTAAAGGTATCAGAAAAAAAAAATTTTGCTCGTTACAAGTAACGTCTTAAATTACAATTATTATTTTTAATGGGAGCTGGGGGCCCTTTGTCTCCAAGGGGCCCCGGGCTTCAGCCCAAAAAGCCCTTAGGTAGATCCGCCCCTGGGTTGGCTGCCGTGCCATGGGAAACTAGGCTCGGAATAAAATCTGGAGGTTACATGTTTGCCTGCCGGACTGGAGTTCGCATCTTGACAAATGTGGTGGAACGTTCCCTGGTGAGATTGTGCGACGATCTACTCAGGACGCCGGTGGAAACTGGATGCGTGGAGACGTTCTATAGTGATAGAGTAGAGAGCAGTACGGTGCGTTTGTCAACTTCATTCCACGTACAACCACTCTATGGAACTTGCTACCTTCTTCCTTCTTTTATTTCCGAATTGATATGACGTCGGAACCTGCAAAGAATAAGCTTTTGATGCCTATGGTGTTGCAGATGTTTATGGGCGGCGTTGATTGCTTTCCATCACACGCTTGCTCGTTTGCCTTCCTATCTCATTGAAACAAATAATTGCTAGACGTAGGTCTCTCTATAGGTGCGTCATCACCTAGTTCAATCTTCGATTTCCCGCATCTATTTAAGCCTTTTAAGTTCAAGTTGATTTTATTTAACATTGTATGTTCTGTTTGAATATAGCTCAACTACATATAGCGACGCAAAAAGTGAATACGCTGTAAATGACACATATCTTGAAAAATTTTCATCGCATTCCCGATCAGAAAAAAATTCTGCGTCGTAGTCGTAGTAGTCTCACAGCTGTACTACCATTAGAAAATTTAGTAAGGCGTTGAAACTAACTGTTTTTGATTGATTAGATAAGTTTTTTTCCGAAATCTACGACCGCAGCGAAAAAGTACTGCTGGCACGTGAGACGTGACTTACGACTAGGGCTTACAATACCGAACTAAAATCTGAATACCGGTATTTGATATTTAAAATTAGAAATATCGGGATACCGGTATTGAAACCGGTATTATTGATAAAAAATTCACTAGTTATATTTTTACTTATCTCAGTTGTTATATTGACTTGTTAACAAATAATATATGAAATCCAATAAATATTGTTCTGAAATGAGTTGATATTATTTATTTTATTACATAAAGAGTAGGAGTAGATAGATACAAAAAAACGTGCAAGTAAAAAAAGTACATATTAAATTTTATGTTACATTTTACATATAATAAATGTGCCAGATATAGATTTTAATACAATGAAATTGTTTATCTTCAAAAAAAAAAAATTTGTAATTAATTAATATTATTTTAATTAGATTTATATTGTGCTTGAATTCAATTTTTATCACCTAATGTAATACCAAAATACCGGTATTTTTACATAAATACCGGTTTTTAATAACGGACAAAAATCGTCCGGGATTCCGGTATACGGGATCCCGGAATCCCGGTATTGTAAGCCCTACTTACGACTGATAAGGTGTAATTAACCCTTTTCTTGATAGTGTATCTGTAGAGATACATCAGAATTAAAAACGTAATATATTTATCAATGCTTTTGGCAATGTATCCCATAAGATACATGTGATTTTTTTAAACTACCCTCATGAATTTTTTTTAAGTTTTTTTTCTAGACACCTTGGGTCATTAGGGTTAAGTGCTATGAATATTATTTTGATATTCAAAAAAATAAGTCTACCGAGTTAAGGGTTAAAACTGTGACTAATGAAGGCAACGCATTTGTGATGTTTATGGTTTTGCAGATGTGGGAGACGTCGATTGCGTTCCATCGGGCGACACGCTTGCCTCCCCCCTATCTCATAAAAAAAACATAGCTTGCTTTACTCTATCCATAAAAAAGGTAAGTTATTATTATTAGTATATATTCACGCCTATCCCTTGCAGGGGTTGGCAGAGAACACAGAGCTCCATCCGCTACGATCCCGGCACACCCTCCTCGCTTCCTCCACACTCTTCCATCTTTTCATCCATTTTTTCTCTCACGTTCATCGCAGCGAAACGGCTCTCTATTAGTCGCTTTTCGCCCTCGTGGGAATCAGGACGTGACGGGTGGCGAACCACGTCGCCGTCATTTTTCAATAAATTAGGTATATTTTAAAAGTGAATCCCACGAGCCGCAAGGGAGGATGGAGGTCAGCCCCAGCAGAGCCCCGCATGCTGAGGTAAGGCACCATAGTAACCGGGGGAGCCCGATCCTGGGACGGTCGGCACGCTTGCGACTAAGCTCGGCCCTAGCCACGCATCCATTGGCACGGCAAACCGTGGATTGGCAAAGAGGAAGGGAGAAGAATAGAGAAGAAAGGTAAGGGCAGGAAAGGAAATGCGGATTGGCGGGGACTCGTAATAAATATTTATAATGCATCAATATACTTACTTCGATGCGGGGATCGAACCCGCGACAATTGATTCCGCGGGCGGAGGGCCCCGCCACTGAGCCAAAGGTAAGTGAACGATAAGAATTGTTTAAGATGATTAATGGAGTCAGGCGTTACTTTGCGGAAATCCATCAGTATATGGACAGTCAAAAGTTTTACTCAGCTAAGATCCGCGACAAGCAAAACAATAACAGAAAATTAAAAAACTAGAGATTTTTAATTTTTTACTATACCTGAAATGCCTCGTGTTGGGGCAAAACACGTGTCGTTTACAAGGTGGAAAAGTGGTAGTGTGTGTTTGGTGTTGTGTATAGTGGTTGTTGAGTGGAGTTGCTGGCCGTTTTTCGGTAAGTTTTTGGTTTGAGTTCCAAATAAATGCACTCCATCCAGCTGGAAAACACACATTATTCGTTTTCTGTTATTGTTTGCTTGTCGCGGATCTTAGTTAAGTAATACTTTTGACTGTCCACATAAAACTGTTTAGTAAATTATCAGTTCCACTGCCGTAACGGAACACGCGGGCACTTTGAACCACCAGGGTACCGTTACATGTTTATAATTAATGCGGTGACGCACTTCGCCACATAAAGTTGTAAAACAAAGCCGTGGACGTGGCCAGTGCCGTAGGGGAGGGAAGACCTTGACACGGAATCGCTGGACCGGCGATGTTTCACTTTTAAAAACACAACAAACAACAAATGCGCACGGAATCGCATCGTAGTATATGCTCGACTTTCTTTGGAGCTGTTATTTATGCTTAGACGGTTTGGGCACATAGAGAGGATGGATGAAAGACGACTGGTAAAAGTAATTTACATTGCGGATATGGATGGAAGGGTCGGTAGGGGAAGATCAAGGAAAACATACCTCGACCAAATTGCCGAAGTTTTTGGGAAAGACCAGGTCAAGAGTATCCTTAACCGGCTAGTATGTATGAAGGGAGTGATGAGTGTGGATGATGCAAAAGAAGTGAGCCGAGATCGTAGCAGTTGGAGATCTGTGGTCTCTTCCTACTCCTACGGGAAACAGGTGTGATGATATGTATGTATGTTTTTCTATGGGATAGGGAGGCAAACGAGCAGGCGTGTCACTTGATAGAAAGCAATCAACGTCGCACATAACATCCGCAGTGCCATAGGCAGTGCAGAAGCGTTGCCGACCTTTAAGGAAAGATCATTATATATCAAGGATGATGCGCGGTTGCTAAGCTTTCCTTTTTATCACTATATTTTTTAATTCCTACTATCACTTCATACTCTCCGTATATACATATATTAATATATGTTGTTCAAATTTTCAATCGTTAATAAAATACTTTTTATTCATCCACCCAAGAAAAACATTTTTTTAAACTTGTAGTGGACAACACTTTATGTTAATACATTATTTTCAAATACTCACCAATTTAATTTAATTAATAATAATTAGTAAAATTTGATTTATTTTCTTCTTTTATGTTTCGAGTTTTTCTATACTATTTGAAGAGTATTAGGTTTCAGTGACTTTTGGACAACTGCTCGTCTGTCGACCGCTTGATTCAGTATCTAGTGAACCTGATTTCTGGAGCCAAGAATTCTAACTTCGGTCGAAACTAAAATTTGTTTTATACATAAAATAGATTTTAGTTCTGCTCTTTTTATGTCATTATAATTTATTTTGTAATGTAAAATATATTATTGATTTTTCATTGAGATTGGTTAAGAACAGTCTTTTCAGTGAGGATTTACTTCGATATGTTAATTTTTCTTTTTAAATTATCGAACAATGTGATTTATTTTTATAATAAATTAAATTATTTTTCATTCGTTTTTACAATTAAAAGATAAAACTTGAATTCTATTATAAAAACGAATGATTTGACCCTATAAAATGTATGTTCGAAAGACGAAAACCGGGCATTCGATACTAATCTTTATTTCTGTAAAAGTCATGCCTATCGCCGCCTAATGAATATGAATTGGTGTTATTAAGTGGAATCACAAATACCGTTCTGCGGAACCCTGACTATACTAACCCAGCACCCGGTTGAGGGCTTTTTTCGCACTATGAAACGTATCAAAAAAGTGTTTGAGTAAAGTTATTCCAACGATATTTAATTTTTGCTTGTGTACATAGGAACAAAATGTACCAAAGGACACATCGTCATCATCAATTTGGCCTTGCTGGTCATAAGCCTCCAATTAAACGCACCATCTAACCCAATGTATAGGAAAAGAACTGATTTACGCCAAAGAAGTATCTCCCATTCAAACCTTAAGTTACTGATATGAGGATAAAAACACATTCGGATATCTATGTTAATATGTCTAACTAAAACGTAAAATAATATTTAATAGAATGTAGAAAATAGAAATGTAAAGATTAAAGTAGTTTAGATACATGAAAAAAGTAAATAAAAGAAAAGTAAAGCAGGTCTTATAAAAAACATTGCCACTCCGCGCAAAAAAAACCGATGAATATTTCATGCAAATAAAAAAAAATAAAAAACAATTTTCCCGAACCGAACCGAAGTTGACAAGACAGGCCAAGGCCTTTTGCCACCGATTCAGCTTTGCTATTTACATTCAGGATCTTTCGATTTTGCTTATGATTTAAAAAAATTAAGACTCTTTTTAATGCATAAGCAAAATCGAATCGTCAAATAGACAAGTTATTTTTCTAAAGCACATATATGTCACATCGTTGGGCTTCTTTCAGTTCTAAAACGATTCGGTACACGCAGAATTCGGCGGCGCCGAGGCCTGGACTACTAGAGAACCAGTAAATCATTGCAGATGTGAAATTTGAACACGCGACCAGTTTCTCCATAAGTGGTAATTTCGCCATTGAACGATTTTGGTTTACTGAGCACTATTTCTTTTCTTTTTTAAGAAAACTAACATGTTTTTATCATCACTAGAATGCGCATTAACCTTTCAACTATTTAATACCTGATTCATATCAACAGTGAAAGGCGCCATTTAATAAAATCCAATCTCAGCGCATCAAAATTGATAAACCATACGTCATTAACTTATGTACGTTCTTTTTTTCAAATTGATCAAACAGTTTTGATGTTTTAAATAATAATATCCCAGAAAAATGCGACAAAGTGCATTTTAAGTCTTATTTTTTCTTTTTTCACAGATGACAAATGTGAATTTAATATATGTTGCCAGTATCAAGTAAAAAGTTTTTACAGGTCTTCAGTAAAATGACCAATCCGCCTGTAAAGTTTGTAGACTAGGGCAAAATCATTTGTAAGTAAGGCTAATGTATAACATTGGTGATGATGATGCAAAATATGATTATACCTATGTATACCTACTGATAAAATGATGACGGTTTTACAAATGTTTTATGGAAGTTTGGAACAGGCTTAAAATGTTATACAGAATGTCCCAGAAGGAATAGATAATCCTGGAGCGTCTAATAGTACGGTTATCAGGCGCTTTAATAAAAATACACAAAAAAATATTCCAAGAGGTGCCAAAAATATGTTTTTTTTAAAAAATACGTTTTTATTGACCTTACTGTACTTTCATGTACTGGTGTACATGAAAGTACAGTAGGTACAAATTCATTTATGAAATTAATGAAATTTGTTGTGTTTTTGGTGTTATCTTTTTCCTCGTGGACTATACTATTAGAAATGCAGTAAAGAGTATGAGTATCTATTGTACTTTTTTGAAAAAAAATATCAACTTCAATTTTTAGCATGAAATTTGATAAAAAAATAATTTGACAAAGTTTAAGAGCCTTTCGTGAAAAAAAAAATATGAAGACCTAAGCGGGTAGCCTAATCTAAGGTATTATTCGGCGCTACAGGATTATCCATTCCTTCTGGGACACCTAGATATGATAACAACAAAAAAACATAAAACATAATTTATACACAGGAAAACTACACCAAGATCAAAAACGCTATCATAGTGAGTTTATAAAAACAATAAAAATACGTCACTGATGAATAATGGCGGTTAAAAATGTCACCCTGTTTGTAGACTTGTTTCTTAGAACTTGCAATCATAATACAACAAAAGTGAAATCTATTTTAATAATATTACATAAACTTAGACAACCATAAAAAGTTTATCGTACTCATGATTATCGTATTCCTACATTTTTCCATAATATATTAATAAATTGGCAAAATTCTCTTTGCGAGTGAATTTTTAAATGGCCACTGTAGTTAAGCTTTAATTCATAACTAATTATAGCATATGTTTGTGGAGAAATCGGTTTAATAATTAAATGCGGAGTAAATTTATTACAGTACTTAATTTTACATAAATTAAGTCATAATAAGCAGATTATCATCGGTGTTAAACTTTTTTAACGACATGCGGTACCATCAAGGATAGAATGCCAATTGTCTTTGCTTTGTTTTTATCTTGCATGCAGAAAAAAAAAAGCATACATCTATTCGTTGTTATGTTTCGTTTCACACGAGAGATAAAAAAAACATTGTCTATGGATGCACTTTTTTGTTTCGAAATTAATTTTACAATTACTCGCATCGTGCGTAATATGTACTCGTACAAATGAACTTAGATTATGAACTTGTATTCATGCAGTCCCGTTTTGGCGCCATGTCTCGATTTGAGCCGAGATAGGCATGTAGTATGTAGGTACCGCAATTTGTGAATGCCCCATGACAGCTGTAGTAATTTAAATCATAACGGTTCTACGACTTCTTAACTTGTCCGATGAATCATCTTTCCGCTTGATTCACTATGCCTTTATACTATAACAGTGCGACTGGAGTAGTCGCAACGCGAAAACAGCTCCATTTGAACTTGCAAAATGATTGCAGTATCGTTGCAGCGAAGATATAGGGGTTAACAATTTGCTTTAACGCAGTTATGAATAAAATTGTATGTTAATTTGTGCTATTCGCGTGAAACGTACAATGTGAACAAAGGAAATCAGCTGTTTCAATCGCATCATGCAAATTAATGTATAAATTTTGCGAAGCTTTTCGAAAGCTGCTCGAAAATGTCCTTCGTTTTGGCGATCTGTTAATAATAGTTATGAATACATATTGTTATATGGGTGTATGTTACGATTTACGATCGAAACCGGTCTGCCTGCACGCTGGTAGGTGTCTACACGGATTCAGTCACCCCGAACCGAATGTTTCTCACAAAATGATTCACGTTTCGCATCGGTCAACTTTCTACTTTAAACACAATCAAATATCCCGAGTAGGTAGGTAGGTACATAGCATCTGCGATGGTGTACACGAAAGAGCACGTACTCGCGAAAGTTGGGCAGCTTTTGGAACAGAAATATAAAACGAGGGTATTTTCAATCGAACTTTCAAGTTACCTGTAGCGAAATGCCACGTGCAATTAACGAAGAAAACCAGTTGGAATGAAACACCAAACACACACATAGCGGCGGCCGCATGCAGGCCGGGATTGGTGCAATTTGATAGGAAGCACAACGTTTACACCGAATCACGTCCTATGCGTGGCCACCGCTGTGAACGACCGGGCGGGTAACGGGACTGCGCGCCGCGGATGCTGAGTAGCGGTCTCCGAAGGCCGGGCCCGCTTGGATAGGCCGGGACTGGTGCAATATCGCTCACGAACCGAATATAGCGCCAGTCACCGCCCAGCCAGGCGGGCCTCCTGGACAAAGGACTGGCCGCTCCTGCGCCGCGCCCGCAGTCTTCGACGCGTCCACTTAGCGTACTTCCATTGTGAACTTGTAACTCGCGCACGGTAAGCATGCATCGTTACGAGCGCGCACGACAAACTAACTCACATCCAAACCGCGCAACGGTTGGCGCCGGAGTGCGGCGGCGCGGGGAGATCGACGCGAGCGCAGCTGTCTCGCCCCTCCTCCCCTCAACACCCATACCCGCCATCACCATCGGCCCTTTATCGTTCTGGGAAGTGGTTCCTAAACTTCCCGACCGTGTTGTCCGCTCGTAAATTTTCCCAGATTTAATGGGTAATCGTGTTCACGGGTTCCCTTCGAAAGTTGTAAACCTTGACACGTTGTTGCGACGTGTCGCGTTGCTTGTTAGTAATGACGTATACCTGCCTACTCAGGCGAGCTTTTTATGATTGGCTCGAAGTGTAGCGTAACTAGTCAAAACGTTCTGAAATTTGAATGAATTGCCAAAAGTGTTAAGCAGTAAAATATTATATAATTATTTCATTATGTCTTTTTTAATTATAATTCAAACTGAAAAATTCTTAGGATATTGTATGGTATACACGCTATTGGACACTCATCATTCGTATCTATTTTAGATAAAATATCATGTTACAATTTATTTATGTTATTATTTTTACATGTGTGCACAATCTGGAAAAGGATTATAATTTTTTACTTATAACTAAAATATATTTAATTTCATTTATATATTTAAACCCCTAATACAAACATTAAAAGGTTCTCCTAAAGATATTGCATACGAAAATACTATATGTGTATTAGTGTATATATGAGAGAAGTTTTGCTATGTTACTTGATTATTTTTCAAAATTCTTACAACATACATACACACAGAAAATCTCTTGGGAAAAAAAAATTCACTTAACTTGCAATCCTTTGATATTCGACATTCAAACCGTCCATCCCGAGCCAACCGCTCCTACCTGCGCGCCATTTACCATAGACTACCAATATAACAGAAGAACATAACCTGATTATTTTTTTTAAAGATTCATCTTTTTTAAAATCTTCATGTATTCGATACACCACTCATTATTTAATTATCTATCTATATTACGTATTTTTAAAATAATAATTGTTTTACAAAGTAACACGTTTCACCAGACAGGCAATAATATCGAACATTTTTCATTAATGGTTAGTAAATTTTCATAGAAGGCACTTTCTTGTACGAAACATTTTTTATCCTAAGGAACGATTTATTTCCATACTATTGGTGGAAAAGTCTGATGCAGTGTCTGAGTAAATAATAAATATACAAAAATTAGAAAAATAAAAGAAGAAACTTTAATTAGCCAGTCGATGATTTAGTACAAAAAAATTAAAAAATAAAATTTAAGCGCTTTTACATATAGGGAAAAAAATATATAATTATAAATTAATAGGGAAACTAATTGTTGTAAGTTGAAACAAAGTTCAGTTTCCATAGGACTTGAATCTCTAACCCTTGGCTCAAAATACCATTGAGCGAATGTCAATCACCGAACGTGTAAAAACGGATATTAGTAAAAGTGATTTTGTATTCAATATACATTTTTATATGACATAAAAACATTGGTTGATAGTAGGAAGGGACAAAGTTTACTTTAAAAGTATCAAAAATATTTATACTTGCCCGCATATTGTGAAAGTATTAAGTACCTTGGTTAATGTGTACAGGCGTTTTTGGCTTGTGATATTTTTACAACTTTGTCGGAAAATATCGCTAGCAAGAGTTCCATGATTTGTACACTAGGGAAGATGATGATGACTTGTTGATGAAGGCCGCTCGTAAATCCCGCCCTCAAAATATAAGAAAAGACATTAAGACAGCGGAACAGTGTCCGCTCAACAACATTTCAAGGGCTCCTCTATTCAGCCTTGTCTAACTTGTATATGCTTATACATATATTTTTTAAAATGTTTTATAATTTTTTATCAAATACTTATATTTAGCGAAATACTATAATAATATAAAATACTATATTAAGAGTAAATTTTGTTAAATTATAATTTTCAGTATCTATAATAATTACATTTATTTGATTGTACTAATATGGCTGAAAATTTAATTATTAGCAATGTACTGTAATTTTTTAAACGGTGATGTGGCAAGAAAACTGTATAAAATAGCAATAATATTTATGTAATAAAAAAAAAGAAAATGAAGTCGTCGTTTGGCTTAGTGGCGAAACAGTTGCTTTCAGAATCTATAGTCGCGGTTTCGATTCTTGTATCGGTATAAATATATGTATGGTTTAGTTTATTGGCATTTATTCCGAGTTTAGATGCCCGCCAATATGCTTTGGCGGTAGTGGCGTGGCGGGTTAATGTTCGATCCTCTAGAAATGGGGAGTCTTCTGCTCACCCGTAGAAGAAAGATAAGAAGGAAAATGTATAAAAAGAATATATCTGAGGAAGGAAGATGTATAAAAAGAGCATCACCTATTTTTTTTATATTCCATTGACTTAATAAGTATTAAAAAGAGAATTAGTAATTCAATAGTGGTTCTAGCCTTGCATGAATGAACCGGCTCGACCGGGGAAGAAGGAAGGAAAACCACACACTCGCAAGGAAAAACATACATTTTTCAAGACATATTTATAAATTCTTCTCGTCGTATTATTCACATCTTTTTCCTAAGGATAGGTAATAAATCTACAGTTCCTTTGATGTTGAAGATATCCTTAGGGGCGATAAGTATCAAGTTAATCGACTCCTGATTTTTCTATCTGTAGTATAAAAAATATAAATTGACAAGAAATGTTGTTACACGTACAATTTTATTTTATTTAAAAACTTGAAAAACATATTTTGCCTAATTACGCTCTATTGACTTTTCTAATTAAATATTAATAATCTGTGGTGATTTCTGTTACGTTATTAAAATGATTGTTATAATCTAATTACAATGTTTAAATATAGATTGATAAATCTTTGGTCCCTTTTAAATAATAGTTAAAGTGAATAATAAAACTAAAGGTATAACTAACTAAATATAAAGTAAAGGTAATCTCAAAATATCAACCTTGTTGAGTTAATAATAAAGTTTCTAGTACTGATCGATATTCTGTATAATGTCGGAAAACCTAATTGCATATTAATTAGTTTTCGATTTGACAAAACTTTCACGTGTCATTAAGGAAAATCAGCCATTTTGTAACCTACATTTTGAATTTGATTTTTGGATAGTTAATTAATATATTGATACTCATGTGAATATTTTAATATACGTAGCAAAGCTTGCATTTTTAAGTCGATAAGGTTTGTTTCTTTTATATTATTATTATTATTTTTAGGATTGAAACTTGATTAAGAATTAGTATTTGCTTTGACATTATAGTTTTTAATTACACAAGTGTGAGATGAATCAGCATTATCACAAGAATAAATGTGTTGAAAAAACATTTAAATGTCAAAATTAATATGATTATGCAGATTAAGTTTTTAGGGTGAATTTGTCCGACTTTATTCCTGTAAAGTATTGTTTCTAAAAATAAGCAAGTTGCTGAATTGATTTTGATATACATAATATGCTCTAGTGTATAATATAAAAATTAGAGCACTTACTACTATTCTTCTTAGTACTATAGGAAAAAGAGTTTATATATTAATATTTATTTAAACATTATGTTTAAAGCTTCGACAAAGAAGTCCTACCTATTTTATTCGCCTAATGTTGAATTATATTCAAATATTTTGTTGTATGTCTGTCCATCTATAGGTAAGTATGTCAGAGTATTAGTCTTAATATAATATAATCGTAACAGGCGGCTCGTTGCCTTTTGCTTATGACGGAAGTGTTTCGTACTTGAAAATCGATTTTATGGACATATATCGATCGAATGGGCTGTTAACCGATATTTATTTTGTCTTTTTTTGTTTAGTTTCGTTCAGTCTATCAAAGTTTTTTTCATATTTAAAAGTAACTGGTTTGACGTAAGGAAGTTCAGGCACCAATCTAGACTCAAAACCTGGAGTGTCATATCCTCCCGAGGAAAATGTTAGAAATCTATCTTCAGTCAATTTCAGTTGCCGCCCGTTTTCGACTCGGATTGGGGATGAGCGACATGTCCGATGAAGGGTTAGGGGATGGTCACGTTTAAAGATGACAAGAAACCCTCTATTTCTTAGTTCGAAGTTTCTAGAAACTCAACGTCAAGCATATAAATATAGATTTATTAAATAATAATTCTTTTTCACCCCGTCCATCCATAACTTAATCGTTGTAGCGATTTCCCATTTTAATTAATTCAAGGTCATCTCTTTCGATTATCTATGCGTCTCTTTCATTGCCCATTCTTTTATGAGAATGTTTGATTTTTTGTAGCAAACGGAAACGCACGAATAAACAATTCTTTTTTGAAGTAATGAATTACTTACAACCCTAATTTTCACTTTCTTATTTTTTTCTAACTTATTATTAAGTAAGAGTTAAGTACGAATAGGTACGCGAAAAATCGTTTATAAAATAAATATTTACCGTAGATTCACGTGTGATATGGTCGCCACAATACCACAACTTGTACAGGCGGGCCTCCTGGCAGTTATAAATATTTTTTATTTTAACCATTTTACTATGAAAGTAAATATACATTTTGTAAATATATTGCGGACTAGTGAACGACACCTTTATCTTGGAAGCGCACTAGTATAGTAGTAGCTTTATTATTTTAAAAAAGACATTTCTACGGTTTTTTATTAACACTAATTTCCACTTTCACAGACATTTCATTTCATATTCTTTATAATCTATTCTCACGGTCTATAAGAGCAGTCTATTTTGTGAAAATATTGTATTAAATATCCATATTATGTCATAATGTCGCGTCACAGCCGTATAAGCAAGTTTAAATTTCCATTTATTAAAATATCCAGTTCTGGCAATAAAAGACACGTTGTGACTTCATTAATTTTATACTACCTGTTGTGACCAGTGAAACACGAGAGTACGTCAACAACTGCTTTATTGTGAAATATCCACCACCTACACCCACATACAGATAACATATACACCATTTTCCCCTTAAGTACATCCTACTAATCCTACTAATGTTATAAATGCGGAAGTTTGTGAGTATGGATGTATGTTTGTTACTTTTTCACGACAAAACTACTGGACGGATTTGTATGAAACTTTGCAGTAACATAGGTTATACATCGGAATAACATATAGGCTACAATTTGTAATGATTTTATGTAATTTTGGTCGTAATATAAAGATACATGTCAATTAAGTCGGAAAAAAATCTGGCCTCTGAGAGCTTATCTTGGCGTACGCTGCTTAAACCATTGGAGTTACACAAAGATGATAAACCGTAGAATTGTTTGTCTACCGTAGAATAGTTCTGAATAAAAGTTCGCGACAGCATATGCCTTTTATGTGGAAGCCACTATGACCAAGATTGTGAACCATAAATTAAGTAAAAAAAAAATATATATTTATTTAAAATGATCTGTCACGAAACTTAATGTGGCAGCCACAACAACTTACTTAATGTGGCAAATTCCACGTGAGCGAAGCCGCGGGCAAAAGCTAGTAAAATATATATAAGCTTATTCTAAACCCACCACCAAATATTGTTTATATAATTTAAAACCGCGTTAATACAATTTTAGTCACTTATTATTCTATTGGACCATTTTAGGTCTCCTTCTCGTGAGAGGCGGAGATCTAAACTTTATTGTTTTATTTTCTTTTATTACTGATGTACTAGGACCAGTGCAAGAGTTCTGATCGGATACTGTAATTTAAGTTGCGGCGATTTTGCCTGTATTTCGTACAAGGGGCGTAGCGAGGGAGGGCGCGAGGGGGCCCGGGCACTACTCACAAAGGGGCGCCAAATGGACCGCAAAAGAAAAAATGCTGGATAATTTTTATTTTTATTTATATATTTAGTGCCAGTGTAATATAATAAATGTTAATTCGTAAATAAAAAGGAAAAAAAGAAACACTAATAGACTAAATCAAATAATATATTCACAATAGAAATGGCACGTCTTTTTTACTGGCAGGGCTGACTCGACCTGTGTCTGTTAGCATCCTTAACTTCCTTATGGCATCTACGCTGTGTGGCTACATAAATTATCTCCTTTCGTGATTTGTCTGACGAAATAATATAATAATTATTTGCCGTTTACAAAGTACAAACACTCTCTCTTTCAGAACACAATTTATTTTTATTTCTTAAACGCAATGTAGTTTACGCTTGTTATTTTAAAACTATTTATTAATTTACGATATTTATTAAGGGGGGGGGGAGAACAAAAAAGGTAGTGTGCCCGGGCGCGAGTTATGCTCCCTACGCCACTGTTTCGTAGCAAGCCTAATTTTGTACTATATACGACTTAGGGGTTTCCGCCTTATCCACAACTACTGCTCTGTCTTGTCTTTTAATGCTGGAACTAACATTATTTTAGTATACATTTCTATTTGTTTTCTATTTGTAACGGACACTAACCCACCACAATTTTCCTTCAGAAATGGGGAGGTCCGTGTCACGAAGTGTAACATATGTGGGCTTTGAAAAAAAATACACTAGTAGTAGTAACAAAGTGAAACTTTTCTCGAATCTTCTTTCCACCACCACTTTGTAGAACCAGCTAACTACGACGGTTTTTACGAACCGATACGACATTGGTACCTTCAAAAACGAGCCTATACATACCTAAAAGGCTGGCAACGCTTCCATGACTCCTACGGTGTCGGGGTTATCTATGAGCGGCTTTGAGTGCTTTCCATCAGGCGGCACGCTTGCTCGTTTGCGCTCCTATCCCATAAAAAAAGTGTTATCTGACGCCTACATTTATACATAATATTGTACATTTATTTGTAGTGATATAAGAATTGAACCCAAGACTCTCGGTACTAGTGCCATCGCCTTACATACAACATTGCTAACAAGCAGCAATAGTTTAGTTGGGAAGGATCGGATTTGTTTTAAAATGGAACAATGCTAGACATAAACTAATTTCAGGTTCTTTTAAAGGCTGTCTTTTTGTGTCTTTTGACTGTCCATATAATGATGGATTTCCGCAAAGTGACGCCTGACTCCATTAATAATCTTCTAAAGGCAATTTTAAAGGCTCAGGTTCAAGTAGTTTTTATTACTTTAAGTCTTCTTTGTAAAAAAATCTTTCACTAATAAAGTATTGTTAGAGGATAACAAACTGAAAAAGACATTCTATCTTTTTAACGTTACTTCGTAGCAATAAGTTATAATTATTATGCCAGTGTCATATGTGTAAAGTAAAATAATATCAAGTAGGTATCTTGAAATGTAAATTTAGCCTATCACGATGCCTGTGTTCTAAAAATAGTGGATGTTCTATCAAAACTTGCATTTACTTTTGTGGATACGTTAAGAAGACACGATAAATGTATTTCTTTCATTTTACTTCACTTTTACGTTTAAATCAAACTTTGGTGAGTAATAAATAAACCAGAATTACACAGATAATGCCATTACATTATAAAAATAAAATAAAAACTCAATATCACTGATGGCAGAAAAAATTCTTAAAAAAAATAAATTATTGGCATAGATTTTACTTATAATCATTACTTGCAGTTTGTTTAAAATATCGATATTACGTCAATGAAGTGTGTTGAGTGTGTGATCTTGCGAGTGGCATGTATGTACTTTGTAGCCGTAAGCGAGTTGCAAGGTGATTAACCTCTCGCTCGCCGTATTCAAACTAAAGTTACGGTTAAGTGGACATCCGAGTCGGTTTTACGGTAAATCCAATTGCAGTTGTTTATGTTTTGAATCTGTGAACTTCGTTGCCGTTCATTTCTCTTAGCGGCTAATGGAGGTAATTGGTGCTATTCAGTACAATGGAATTTTAATCGGTTTTTCAACGCTACATTTAGTTTTTTTTCTTCTAATGGCTTAAAGTGCAAGTTACTATTTAAAAATGATACGAAATATCTTATCGTTTGCTTAATATGTTATGAATATTTTTGCTCTCGAAATTATGATATATCGAAACTATTATTCAAATTCTTTTTTTCTTTGACACAAAATCAATATTTAAATTTATCATGCTAATAAATTTAAAACATGGTTTCTTAGTGAGATTCTTACGAATTTCAACTTAATGCTTGAAGGTTTCGTATTTTATTTTCTTAAATACACCTTGTTATCATTTATATATATGTGTGTGTGTGTGTGTGTGTGTGTGTGTGTGTGTGTGTGTGTGTGTGTGTGTGTGTGTAAATATATATTTTATGTATGTATATACTTATGTATTATTACTATGCTCTATTTAACTTCACATGTAAATTGTCACAAATAAAATAAAATAAAAAATTAAATAAAATATCTGGTTATTATATGGGTGGTGTTTTGTTAAATATTTGTTGATTTAATAGTTGAAGTGAATAAAATAAACAAATGTATCGTGACTTTTTAAATTGGCTTCAAAGTTCACACCAATTTTTGGCAAAACAGCCACTAATTTACCAAGTAGTTCTGTGTAGTTATATTCGATAAAGGACCACTGAATTTCTTCTCGTGGATACTTACGAGACATTTATAGAAGCGAATACCTGCTAGAGTAAAAGACGGCAGAAGACTCTTAAGAGGTCACACCTCAGTAATAAAAAGTAATCTGCGAATTTCAGTGATTTTGCTTAGCGTGCGGATTAATCATCTGTAATTTGATATACAAATAAATAAAGAAATAAAAATTATACAATACTTTTAAATGGTATAAAGTAAAATTAAAAAAATATATTCTTGTATATTTTTTTTTCTAGTTTACAAATACCTTGAATATTTGTAAACTAGTCTATTTGACACTGGCACAATAATGTTATGCACTTCATTGTAATAAAAAAGTAATGTAATTGTTTTTTTAAATTTAGTTCTAAAATATAATAAGGCTTAGGACAATACAGGCCTGCTATAACTATTAGAAAATTCTAGAAATAGCTTAAGCATTTATGAATAGATGTGAATACTAATAATAAAAGACGATAACGCCATTGTTCCTTTACAAACAAGAAGTATTATGGTTTTAAATAGCAACTATCCACCTTTTGGCGAAACTTTTTTCTTTTACCTTTTTAGAACGGATCGAGATCGCAGCGAATTTCGTACAATTTAGAACAAAAGAGGTCCCGAGCTTACAAATTGGGATTAAGGTTGATAGAATATTTTGAATCTTAGCACTTTCATTATAAGATTCAAAATTGTATTTTAGATAACTAAAAGAACGGCCACGTTCCAAGCGATGGTTCCGAGAACGCATAAAGTGTTCATTCCATTGAAATTTTTGCGCACAACTTCAAACATTGTGCGTTGTTAAAAACAACGTTATTCCGTCTACAATAGATTCATTGTTTTCTCATCTTTCATTTAATAACTATACTACAATGTAATATTTTATACAATGTGTATTTGATAAATTACAATTGATATAAATAAATAAATAAATAGAGCCTTTATTCCTGTTATCATTGATTAATTAATATATGTATATAATGTGTACAGTCGACAAAGGCCTTCTCTAAATATTTCCATGCTGCTCTATCTCTTGCTAATCCTATCCATCTTTTGCCAGTAACTCTTTTAAGGTCATTCTCCCAGCGTTTTATCTGTCGCCCTTTGCCCATCCCTTGGATACAACTTTGAGATTATTTTCGTCCATTTCTCTTCTCTTTCTCTTGCCATATGTTCTGTCCATTGCCATTTTAATAACTTACATATATAATTGCGTCTTTAAATTTGGTAAGTCTTTTATATGTTTTAAATATATAGATATATTCTTTATTGTACACCAAATATATAAATGTAATAATAAATTATAATTTTAATGATATTATAATAATCTAGCTATGTTTTTAGATTTGTAATAATTGTTTTAGTTATTTCTAATAGTGTGTCATTATTAATGAAATTTGTACGCCGTAAGTGGCAATGTGATGGAGCTTTTATACGTATTTTTATCATCTTGTTACACTTCACATTATACAAATAAAGAATTTAAAAAAAAGGTTATTAATGGAGTCAGGCGTTACTTTGCGGAAATCCATCACTATATGGTATAGTAGATATAGTAGATATGGTATAGTAGGTATAGTAGATATAGTATAGTAGACTCTACGGAGGACAACCAAAAAAGTCGGTTTTTTCGGTTGTCCTCCGGTGGGTGGAGAATTGATGGCCAATTTCGGTAAGTTTTTGGTTTAAGTTCCAAATAAATCCATTTAACCCAACAGAAAAACACACATTAATAATTTTCTGTTATTGTTTTGCTTGTCGCGGATCTTAGCTAAGTAAAACTTTTGACTGTCCATATAAAAAAAAGGTATTTATAAAGATAGATAGATAGTGATTTTTGACAATATTTTGATCCTCCTTTGTCTTGTATCTTTACGCCAATTGTACTTCTCTCTGTACTGTTTTGATATATATTTATTTTGTTCATTAATGTTCCGTTAATGCATATATGCACAAGTTGTACACTTTCCTTTTTTCTTTCATTGGCATGTCCTTGTATTTCATAACTTCACTAAGAAACCAAAATCTTCTCCAAGTATTAGCTATTCTTCTGTCAACTTCTTTATGCATAGTATCACTCGTAGCTATTAATTGTCCTAGATATATATACTCGTCTACCTATTTTATTTTGTCCGTATTTACTACAATTATGCGTCTGTGGACCATTAGTCATTTTTTAGTTTTATTTGTATTCATATACAATTGATATAAATTAGTTTAATGTTAACTATTGCTTTCTATCAGGTAGACACGCTCGCTCGTATGCCTTTTTATCAAAGGAAAATAAAAGTGGAGTGAAATTTGTATAACTTTATTTTGAAACTCAATATTGTACATGGCTTCCGTTTCCGATACGTGGATTTTTACACAGCGTGGTACACAGTTGGCCTCTTTATTTCCCCTCTAAAAAATCCAAAAGTAATCGAAGTCGTTAACTATAACTAAACCAATTATTTTAAATAACTTTAAATTTTTTACTTGCATTAAAACACGATATTCTTGTCGGCACACGTCTTGAGCGCTTACCATTACCTGAGAAGAAGCATATTTTATAGACTTTTGGGTGACAAACGATGAGCTGTGAGGGATGGGGCTCATGTTGTTTACTAGATTACGCTATTCACGCATGGCGTCATCGCCGTAATCATCAGTGTCAGTTAGTGTACAATTGGCAAATCAGTCCTAAAAGTTTAAATCGTTAGACTTGCTGCATGATGAACATTTCTTTTGTTCAAATTTTTATTTTATTTTCTCGAGGATTTTTATGTATCACATATACATGTGTCTCTCTCTGTGTTTGTATATAGTATATGTATTTAAATTTATATTATTAGTTTTAAATGTTTTTTTAGTTCTTCCAAACCAATTTTCTCTGTTTTGCCGACAGGTAACTTGTAGATAATGCACATTGGCATTAAGTACGCCTGATGTACATTTTGTGTAAAAAAGATTTAATAAATATATTAAATAAATGCTCCTAAAGAACACGTGAATCAATGGCTAGTGCACGAAAGAGAAACTAATGTTTGCAATTACTGCAAGAGAAAAAGAGATGACTCTATTTCCTCGGACTCAGTTTGTTTACGCACACATTTAAAAACAATGCCACAGTTTTTGGAACATAAGTATGATTGAAATCTTTATCCGATCGCTCTTGTGTTGAGCGCTCAAGATCAGTGCTGGCGAATGCAATCGATTGCTTTGGGAGACCGACACCGGACCGGCCAAATCAAACTGTTGTCGATAAGCAAATACGATTATCAACTTTGGTGACGTCAACTAGAAGTCAGCCTCCAAGATATTGTAGGTGCCGACAGGATGTTTAGACTGGCTATCTTGCTTTCGCTTACTCATAGAACTAGTGTCGGTTTTCATCGTCTAGTGAAATTGGATCTAGGCAATTACAATTAACTGCGGGGTCTATGGTGCTCTGTGGTGTGTTGTGTCAAAAATGTGCGAATACATTGATGTTCTTTGTATTGATATTATTTTAATACAAGTTGGTTGCTTCGTTATTTCTTTATACTGTGTAATCATTCTATGGAACAAGGTACCTTCAGGGGTGATTTTGACTTGAAACTACTTTTAACTTCGAAAAACAAGCCAATCTCAATTCATTTTTTTTTGTTTAAAGAAACAACCCTTGAATTCTGCGAGTTTCAAGTCAGACATAGGAGTCACACAATGAAATAAAGACTCAAAAAACAAAAACCCTCGGCATGGTTGCTTTCGTTAAAAAAATAGAGAGCTTAAAATCACAACAAAAAATGAAACTATTCATAAATGGTATGAAGTGAATGATTTAAATACGGGCAACGCTTCTTCTATGCCTCCGATAAATAATTGTCTATGGTATTGATTGTTTTTTTATCAGGCAAAACAGGTGGTAGATCGTTCCCCAGCCAGTTGTACTGTTTCTAGTAGAAAATTACCACCGAATCGCATTACCAACCATCGAGATGTTGGAGATGGAAATTTTTTTATTGAATAGTAATCAAATTGTAAAATTGTGAAAAATGATTATTGCGGTTTCTTCCATCCTAGAATTAATGATTTTAATTAAAAGGAAAGAAAATTCTTATATTTGTTTTATTAATTGTCTTTATTAAAAAATGAGCTGTAATGTAATGTATGGTATATTGTTGATAGTTTAAGTTTTTAATTTGAAACATCTTATCGCGGTCTATGGTAGTGAAATCGTAAAACGAGACGCCGTCTTGATTCAAGCTATGCTCCTCTCCACTCGACTCTATACAGGGTCACTCACAAGTGGCCATGAGTATACAGCAGAGACCGAGACGTCGTCGATGTTTCACATCTACCAAGCGTCTACCATGCTTCTCTTTTTTTAATTTCATTGACAGTCTCTCAAAAAGTTGGAGGCAAAAGGCCTGCTTTATTACCTGGATAGATTTCACCTCGGTCATTACCGCGTGTCTATGGTATTATGCTTCTCTTTTTATTAATTTTTTTTTTTAATTTTATTGACAGTCGCCCAAAAAGTTGGAGGCAAAAGGCCTGCTTTATTACCTGGAGAGATTTCACCTCGGTCATTATCGTGTGTCCCTTGGCAGATGTTCGGACAGCTGGTGCGACGCGTGCCCTCGTATTATTCTAAGCCACCTTTAGCCGCCATTACGCCTTTGTTTGCAAAGATTGATTTCTGTCTTTGAGGAAAATACATCTGCCTTGTGTCATAATTTGCACATTCAGTAGTATTTTGTGACAGCTATGATCATAGATAATTAGTTTTTGCGACGTATTTTAATATCTTTACTCAAAAAGTTCTAGTCCCTTTTTGTGGGATAGGAAGGCAAACGAGCAGGCGTGTCACCTGATGGAAAGCAGTCAAGTCGTTGCCTTTAACAAATATGTAGGCTTGTTTCTTGAAGGTTCCAATGTCGTATCGATTCGGAAACACCGCTGGAGGTAGCTGGTTCAACATAGTAGTGGTGCGTGGAAAGACGTTTCAGGAAAAACGCACCGTATTGGACCGCCATTCATCCAGATGGTGGGGATAAAACACTTCGTGGCGAGTTGAGATGTCCCCACTGTATTACGGAAAAAGAATTATTCTTTCCACGTCTATAACTATAATATAATCAGAGGTACTAAGCAGGACTAATTACAGACGTTGTCTGCTGTGAATAAGTCGTAAACTTATCTGAAATTATTTTTTTTTTAGTTTAGTAGTATTATTCATTCTTTCCCAAAAGTTTTTTAGGAAGGTGTATAATTGTGATAGATAAAGTAGAATATGACACAAATATATTTCTTTTTACAAAAGCTAAAATTAAAACTTTAATAATATTATAATATATATATGATAACCTACCTGGTATATGCTGAGGAAGAACCATTTTATGATCCTTATAAAATGGTTTTTCCTCAGCATATGCCAGGCGTTCTATTGGAGCACCTGGCGCTGGTTTTCAGCAAGAACCAACGTAGTCAGATCGCGGACCACAGTGACGACATTGATACTGATACACACACACACGTACATACACATTCATCCATATATATACTACTATTCATACTACAAACACATAAATTATAATAAAATTAAAAACAACTAAAATAATAAATTCACCTCAATCAAAAGAACAAGTTCCTGTTTGCATACTTTTCTGTATTTTTAAGTATTTTTAGATTAAGGAATCTACGACTAAAAATAAACAAAGGGGTTAAATTGGCTAATATGTTTTATTTTGTATATTTATTTATTATATTAATGTAAAAAGTATGGGTTAAATAAAATGTGGAAACAATGGGTTGCCGTTTCGAGTCAGTGGTCGCCTTCAGATATTTTTTCTGAGTCTGGATGTACCGCTAATTTGTGTTGGACAAAAGTTTTTGGGTTAATTTCAGTTTCTTCAGAAATGGGGGAGGCCCATAGTCATATAGCAGTTTATATATGTTTTACTATAAGTAAAAAACGCATTTCTTTTGCTATCAATACATTGTCTATAGTATTGTAGAACTCTATGGGCAGGGGGGATTGTGTACTTTTAGGTAAAAAAGGCTTTTTGTCGTTGCCTTTCAATTTCTTTAAAAACTATGTTTCTATTAAAATATAACTTGAATGTTTTATTTTAAATATTTTAATAGATACCTCACACAATTTACTTATTATTTTTGACATAAATATTGGTAGGTCATATTAAGTTGAGGATAATTATTGGTAAATAAGAAAGTCCCTCGACAAATCATCGGGTGCGCATCGCAACTGAGGTAGGAATAGGGTGACGATGATTTTTTTTTAAAAAAAAGCGGGATTACAAAATTTCACTTCTAAAACTAATTTCCATGTGTATTCTGAAGTTAATTAGCAAAATAATTTCCTAGTTGAAAACAGATGCATACATATCGTCACGCCTGTTTTCCGTAGGGGTAGGCAGAGACCATAGATCTCCATCTGCTACGATCTCGGCATACTTTCCTTGCTTCCTCCGCACTCATTACTCTCATGCAAGCCCGCCGGTTAAGGGTACTCTTGACCTGGCCTTTCTTAAAAACTTCAGCAATTTAGTCAAGGTACGAAAATAGATATTAGTTTCAATTATTACATGCTAAAGTTAAATTGATTAACAAACACTACCTTATAATATTTGGTAAATAATAAGATGATATTATCCTAATCCCATAGGGTACCTATGGGAACCATAAGTACCCTAGTGGATGGTGGAGATTTTCATGATGTGTCCTAGTTAAATACTCTCTATTTTCATGTAAAAGATTTCATCAAGCTATTTAAAATGTTTATCTTATTATTATGATGTAAATAAACATTTTTGTAATAGGGGAACAAATCCTTTGGTCTTGACGGTTAATTTATAAAACATTTGTTTATTCACATAATAGTGTTTGACCACAAGCGTGCGAGCGTGCCTATACATGTATAATATTTTGTCTGTGAGCGTGTGCGTATTTCTGTGAGAGGGAGGAAAGTATGTTTATTTACTCTTTATTCTATATTTATTGTCATTTTTTTCTGTCGGGACTGTCCGAGAGAAAGGCATTAAGTTGGCCACCCCAGCAGCGACAGGTCGGCGCAATCTGCCGACGCAGCTGCGGCGACAGCTGTGTTCGCATCTCACACGGACAAACCTATCTTTGTGTACATGTGTGTGTATGTGTACACACATCGTGCGCGGGTACTAAATCATTTTTTTTTAAATTTACGACATTTAAATTCGTCGTAAATCTTCGTTATTGTATGAATAGTGAAACCAATGAATTGGCAGGTAGATTGTTTACATATCTCATTGATTCAGGCGGTTTGGCCGAGTTATAAATGGTACGTGACTTTTAATTTAAGGGTTAAGGGTTCAAAAAATATCTATAGTATAATTTGTGAATGTAAAAGGCAGTTTGTGTATAAGAAATATACTATTCTTATCGGTAAATATCATTCCAATGGACAAAGAAGGTATTTAGACGAGAGAGAAGAGGAAGGAGAAATTAAAACGCTTTCTATTATAAATATTAAAATAAATAATATACTTAATTTATTAAAAAATGACGGTGACGTGATTCGCCACCTGTTACGTATTGATTCCCACGAGGGCGATAAGTGACTGTGAGAGGAAGGTTGGATGAAAAGGTGGATGAGTGTGGCGGAAGCAGAGAGGGTGTGCAGGGATCGTAGCGGATGGAGTTCTGTGGTCTCTGCCAACCCCTACAGGAGATAGCCGTGAAGACAAAGTGTTCGTCTGCAGCGTGGCTTTACTATTAAAATGATCTTATAACGCAGTATTCTCGTGCTGCAGTTCGGAGTTGATTGCAGTTGTACACCGCGGATGTTACCTGTATTTAATCTCGCCCCGATTATCCCTAACGGTTCTTTACTTGTACGAATTGTTTGAATACAGAGCGAGCGATGCGCTTTGTAAATAATTCGATATTTTCAACACATTCATTGATTATATTTTAAATTATTAATGGGTCAGGCGCTACTTTGCGGAAATCCATCACTATGTGGACAGTGAAAAGTTTTACTTAGCTTCAGATCCGCGACAAGCAAAACAATAACAGAAAATTAATAATGTGTGTTTTTCCGTTGGGTTTAGTGGATTTATTTGGAACTTAAACCAAAACCTTACCGAAAATCAATTTTCGGTTGTCTTCCGTAGAGTCTACTATACCTGAAGATGCTTCGTGTTGGGGCGAAACACGTGTCGTTTACAAGGTGAAAAAGTGGTAGTGTGTGTTTGGTGTTGAGTATAGTGGTTGGTGGGTGGAGAATTGATGGCCGATTTTCGGTAAGGTTTTGGTTTAAGTTCCAAATAAATCCACTTCATCCAGCAGAAAAACACACATTATTAATCTTTGGTTATTGTTTTGCTAGTCGCGGATCTTAAGCTAAGTAAAACTATTGACTTTCCACATATATTTAAATGTCTTTATTACCGCCATTTGTTTATAATATATATTTCGGTGTATGTATAATATAGTGAAATTGACACGCTTATATGCCATGTGATATGAAAGGAACTAGTGTAGACCAGTCTTGCATGTTTTTTCTTTGATGGCAATAAGCTATATTACGTCAGTCGCCCATACAACAAAGTCTGAAGACAAAAGTCTTCAACCAGTGCGTCCTGCCCGTACTCTCTTACGGTGCCGAAACGTGGGCACTGACCATCCGTCTCCTCGCCAAGCTCAAAGTCGCTCAGAGGGCTATGGAGAGGGTTATGCTCGGGGTTTCTCTGATGGATAGAATTCGAAATGAAGAAATTCGCCGGAGAACTAGAGTCATCGACAAAGCTCTTCAAATTAGCAGACTCAAGTAGGCTGACGGGCTGCACACGTTTCTCGGAGAACCGACAATCGTTGGAGTAGACGAGTGCTGGAGTGGACACCGCGACGCGGCAAACGTAGTGTGGGTCGCCCCCCTGCCTAGATGGAGCGACAATCTGCGCAAGGCGGCTGTCAGAGACTGGATGCGTGTAGCCGAAGATAGGGCTAGGTGGCGCGCCTTGCGTGAGGCCTATGTCCAGTAGTGGACTGCCGCGGGCTGATATTGATATTGAATATGCCAGTGTCAAATAAAATACAATAACATCAAGTGAAATGTACTACGTGTAGGTGTCACGTTACTTCTTAATAAAACAGTGGCCAAAATATTGTTTGGTATTCGTTACGATTCTATGAATGAATTTATTACATACAATCATGTTGTTAACATAATATAATTAAATTCATTCTAAACGCAGTGCGCTTGTGAAACTCTTTCCCACATACTATACGTGATAGTCTGTCACTGGATGTATTTAAGAGAAGAATTAAAGAACATATCCTTTTAATATAAAATATTTATATATGTATATATTTATGTATATATATATATATATATATATATATATATATATATATATATATATATATATATATATATATATATATATATATATATATATATTCTTTTTATTTATATAGTATGTATTTTTATGTATATTATTAGTATATTTTGTTGTTGTACACTAATTTCTATCCTCACAGCTTATCTCTCTTTTATTCCTAGGTTTGCTGGAAGAAAACTCAAGTTTTTTGAGTTAATCTCGCCCTTGTACATCTTTTTCCTTTTAATTCTTTTATGTCGCGTTTTGTGTACAATAAAGTATTAATATGCTTAACAATACGAAATACTGTGGCCTTCTAATATAATTTGCTAGAATACAAAAGATATAAGAATGTGGGCAGAAAAATTTATTTTGGTGAAATTTCAACGGCATACAAAAAAACACAAGAATGTTGAAAGTGTAGGTTAATTTACAAGCGCCTACAAAACTATGAATATTAATGGATTCAGGTGTTACTATGCGAAAATCCATCAATATGTGGACAGTCAAAAGTTTTACTTACCTAAGATCCGCGACAAGCAAAACAATAACAGAAAACTAGTAATGTGTGTTTTTTTTCTGCTAGATGAAGTGGATTTATTTGGAACTTAAACCAAAAAATTACCTAAAATCGGCTATCAATTCTCCACCCATCAACCAATATACACAACACCAAACACACACTACCACTTTTCCATCTTGTAAACGACACGCATTTCGTCCCAACACGAGGCATCTTCAGGTATAGTAGACTCTACGGAAGACAACACTTGTGTATAGTGCTAGGTAAAACTTTTGTCTGTGAAAATAAAACGAATTAGAGATCAAATAATAGAAGTGGTACAATACGTCGTCCTACAAAAGATTTAATGGCTACGATCTAATCCACAGTGGGTATAATTATTAGAGTCGTTATATTACGTATATACAAAATGCGGTCAGATTGATATATGTGTTGTGCGTTCTGGACATTGGCCTACTCTAAATTCCAATGTGTCTAAGCAGAGCAGTGGGGTTATAGCATAACGTGACCATTTTTTTCGTGTCAGAGCGACACGTTTATGTCATATTTCGCAATATATGAATATATATTGTGAAATATTTGTCTGTAGCATGAATGGGCCGGCTCGCCGGGGAAGTACCACACTCCCGCAGAAAACCCACGTCTGTGTGGTAGCTTATCTACCGCGCTTCGTACGGTGAGCGGCCGAGTTCCGGAGGCCCAACACCCACCCCTATCTCCACCTCCCTCTCCCATTTCCACTTCCATAATGAAACTTTCCTTAAAGGTCTGCAACGCTTCCGCACTGCCTATGGCGCTGCGACACGCCTAAGCCTAAGTGACACGCCTGCTCGTTTGCCTTCCTATCCCATAAAAAAGAAGAAAATGTGTAAAATGATCTTTGGACAATTCACACTTAACTACTTATGGTGATATATATAGTTAGTAGTGTATATATTTTTAATATACCCATGAATCTCTATATGATATGAAATATATTAATAAAATTAAAATGTAAATCTATAAGTGTCTTCAGAAGTTTTCTAAATTTGTATTAAGACACATGTGATATGCTTTGGATTTTGTATTATATAAATAAATATTTTTTTTGCGGGCAGCATCCTGTGCCAAGGTTCCCATCACACTTCCTGCATTGCCACGTTGGATGGCAATGGAAATCCTTTGGACAAGTACCGATCCAGAAGATTAAACTATATACGTGACATGACTTAAATTATCTAATCGAATTCATATTACAGTAAATAGATTATTCTATTTCTTTGAAAAAGCAATTTTAATCTTACATAGCAGATGGCAGATCATCGCTCCATCTGACCGGGGGGCGTTCCATAATATATTTGTCCATACGCTGTCTACTCCACCAGTCGTGATCCCGCGCGGGATTGAGTAATCCCGCATATCAATCCCGCGGGATTGAATGAACTGCGGGATTGCAATCCCTAATTTAGACGAAGTTATTTTAAAGACATAAAACCCGCACTTTTCTTCTTTGTAAAATTTTATTTAAATCTTTTGTAGTTTTTTATTAATTATGTTTTACAACCTAATTTTGCCACTGTTGTCCAGTTCCTGTGGTCCATATTAAAGACGAAAGCATTTATTTTATGAAAAAGGAAGTCAAAGAACCACCGACTATTGGACACCTGCAAGATCAAACTGATTGCAGATGTTTTTCAGAAAGGTGTACGCTTGTTTCTTGAAGACTGCAATGTTTATAATAATATTGCTGAAGGAAGCTAGTTACATAAAGTTATGTTTTAGAAAAATTTCTTTGAAAATGACCGTTTCATGCTGTTCTTTTCAATTATTTAAAAAAAAAGATCTAGGGAAGAGTAAATAAGTCAGGCGTTACTTTACGTTATCGATTATTATGTGGACAGATAGAATTTTCCATCCAATATCCAGGTAGTTCGAATGAAATTTTTCATTGTGGCCAGGTGTGCGCTAGTGGAATATATATTTGAATATATTTAATTTTTAGCTGCGAGACAGCATCTCGTGGCTATTTCCCTCTACTTGTGTCTGTCAGCTGTCCTTCTTATTATAGGAGATAAGACATTTCGACATTTCGACATTTTTACCTGCCTTCCACTACGTCTTTGTCCGTTCCTCGGTAACCGTCCTCGAACTTTTTAAGTCCATTTTCCGACTATATTTTTATATCGTTATCGTTCCGACTATATTATTACACGTCCATTTTCATTTAAATTATTTCGCTTTTATCTTATCATCTACATTTATATCCATTTCAAATTTCTCGTGTTTATCCTAACGTCTGCTTCCATTTCAATTGTCTTGCTTTGGTCTTAACGTTTGAACCCGTTTCCATTTACCAGCAGCATAACCTAGCAGACGTTTGGTTATACTAAAAGTGTAACTGTAGCCGGTACAGCGAAGGGGGAATTGAACCCGGGTGCGTGCGTTAGTTAGCGCTCGTCTTGCCGACAGCCTGTGCTGGCGGCACGTGGGTTGGTTAACGGTCGCCCCGGATGAGACCGGTCTGCAAGTTCAAGCCCCGAGCGCGAGCCGGAGTCCAATAGGGATGTGACAGCGCATATCGATAAAAGATCGGTTTATGTTTTAGGAAATTTATTTCGCAAAAACAATAATCATTATTATCAACAGCCTGCGGCAGTCTACTGGCTGACAAAAGTAAGTTTTTATAGAATAATATGGTATAACTTTCCTAAAAAAGTATTAACAGACTACACTAACAGTAACTTGGTAAACACAAGTGTAGGATATACGATAAAATAAAAATATTGAAACTAGATAAAAGCGAATGCGCCTTTAACCATTTAGCCTTTAGCCATCTTTAGCCATTGACTGCCAGACATATTTAGAGCGTCTTGCCCTGGGTGCCAAGATTTTATTTTGAAGAATACTTGAAAGTTTACAAAATATATTAAGTTACTGATATCATATTGTAATAGCATTTACAGTAATTTTTATTGAAAAAAAAAAACACTACGAGATAACTCGTAGCTGGCGTCACTAAATAAAATTCCTGTGCTGGTTGCCACTACGAGATATCTCGTTGCTGGCAGTTTTGATACACACGCTTAATACGAGATATCTCGTAGCTGGCAGTCAATGGGTTAACTTATATCAGTTTTTATGTAATAAATCACAATTATAAGTCTTTATTTCTTCGCAAAAAATTCATGAAGAACTCTTGGTGTAGCCAGTATTAAAACTAATAAACTATCTCCCCTTAGGTAACAAAGCGGCCCTCTGATAGAGAAGAAAGGGCGCAAGAAATTCTCTCATAAATGTTTGTTTATACGCTCTTTTAAAAACTAAGTATTTTACATACATACATACATATCGTCACGCCTGTCTCCCGTAGGGGTAGGCAGAGACCACAGATCTCCATCTGCTACGACCTCGGCATACTTCCCTTGCTTCCTCCATACTCATTATTCTCCTCATGCAAGCCCGCCGGTTAAGTGTACTCTTGACCTGGCCTTTCTTAAAAAGTTCAACAATTTGGTTGGCTAGGTATTTAATAATTAGATATATTAATATTAGGTGTGTAATAGTAGTAGGCGTGATAAATAGATATATTAATATTTAATCTCAGGCCGATTTATTATTTGGATAATATGTAGTTAAATTTAAAATTGTGATCATTAATATCATAAATATGTCTTGACCTTTTTATCGATAAGTGCTGTTCACAGTGACATCTCTAGCACCGAGGCCTGTATCGATGAAATGTGCCGTTCCAGCGCCGCATACCTGATACAATTGCTGCCGTTTGTGACCGATAATTGGAAGTTTTGTGCGCTATTAGGTTGTTACTAATTTCATACGAAACGCTTTTATTTAATATTATATTTATTTATTTATTTAAGGCCGCCAATAAGTGATACATTATAGATAATAGATAAAAATAAATTAGTAAAATGTAAAAAAATAAATGCTCAGCGTCGTATGCAATAAACGCAACACAGTTAAGAGTTACAAATGACAACGGATTTAACGGTCGCGGATTCGAATCCAGCATTACTTACTTTTTTTTAATAATCAAATGCAGAGCAGAGCTAATAAGGTCGCCTAAAGGTCTGGGCGTCCCACCAATCTGTTCCAAACCGACCGTTTCAAACGCTCATGTTTAAATCTATAGCTATTATAAAACTTTATTTAAAAGATACACAGTGTACGTCGTATAACACATTTATGAGTCTGTTCTTCCGCAAACATTAGACTACACTACGAATAAGATGGCCTTAAAATAATTCTGTAATATTTGCTAAAAAAGAAAACTAGGAATATATTTTAGTTTTGGCAAATTCTTGTTAACAATTTTTATTTCTTAGGGTACCTCTCCAACTAGTGAAGGTTAGCAATCATCTCCGAATATATCTCTTTGTCTGTAGCGAAGCTACAAAGTTGGGCAGCACTCGCTATTCCGGTCCACTCTCGGATGTTCCTCAATCAAGACTTTTTTCTACAACCAACTTTCCTTTTTCCCATCATTGTGAGTTGCAGTCGCTCATATCTGAGTTTATAATGCTTGTACTTTTGTTTCATTCGTGTTCACCAGTCCATTTGAGGATAAGAAGTCACGACGTACGTAAGTTTGAGCTTTGGTAAAGTCAGTTATTGCTGCATTTTTATGATGCGCATTATTCTTTGTGTAACTTACAAAATGTTCAAATAATAACATTTGAATGTATGCATTACATAAAATATCATAGCTTTTTTTTTCACAGTCCATATATGTCCCACTGCTGAGCACGGGTCTCCCAATTTTTGGAGGAACGGATGTTAACCCACCACGCTAGTTCAATGCGGATTGGTGGGGTTACCAGACTGGGAATAAATATTTGTAATCCATACATATATTTACTCCGATGAACCGATCGAATCTGCGACTAATGACTCTGCGGACGGAGTGCCCGGACACAGAGCCAATTGGTCGTCCTATTTAATAAACATTATTATTATCAAAATATGCTTAACTTCCTCAGTGTCCTCATTCATTCTGCTTTTAATTTAACCAAGCACCTTATCATTTTTGTCAATGTTAGACTTTTCTCTTTGACCATATTTGTTTTATAGAAATTCACCAATTTGACAAAGCACTTTCGCGTCAATGCGGATTGACAGGGATACCAGACTCGGAATAAATATCACTAGGTCATACATATATTCATTCCGATACGGGGATCGAACCCGCGACCATTAACGACGGGGGCCCCGCCACTGAGACAATTCGTCCTTTTTAACAACCCATATATGTCCCACTACTGAGCATGGGTCCCTCCATTTTTGGAGGAACAGATGTTAACCAACCACGCTTGTTCAATGCGGATTGACGGGGTTACAAGACTGGGAATAAACATACCTAGGCCATACATATGTTTATTCCGATGCGGGAATCGAACCCGCGACCGTTAACGCCTTGGGCGGGGGCCTCGCCACTGAGACAATTGGTAGTTAAATAAAATAACTTAATATATATATATATATATATATATATATATATATATATATATATATATATATATATATATATATATATATATATATATATATATTATATATATATATATATATATATATATATATATATATATATATATATATATATAAATCAATTGCTGTTCGTTAGCCTCGCTAACACATAAGAACGGTTGGACCGATTTGGCTAATTTTGATTTTGATTTTTTTTGGAAGTCTAGATAAAAGGTGAGTAAATATGATAAAAATATTAGGAATATAGTAAAAGCAACAATTTCGTTTTCCCTTAGAAACTATCTCTACCTGTTAAATATTTGATGTTCGTCCCGTCGTCCAGAAATCAATTAAATTTAAAAGTCGTTCAGAAATCAAATTAAATTCAAAAGTGAAGTTGTTTTTTTTTAATTTTTTTATTGATTACGATTTCTTTATGTTCCTGTTAAGTTTTGATCACTTTTGTTACTGAAGTTGAAACATTCTGCAGTTATCGTTCAGCTTTATTATTTATTGATTCTAAGGCAGTTTGCCGGGTCAGCTAGTAATACATATATAAATACGTTTAATAAAACAAGAATAGCTTTTTGTGGTTACTTGTAACTCGCAACTCGTGTTGAGTGCAGAACCCTTTTATTTTTGTCATGATGCAGTGTAGAATTTCAAATACCAGTATGTGTTTTTTGTAGAACTTTTATTTATATGTGGTATAGTGAGGCAAATGAGCAGGCGTATCACTTGATGGAAAGAAATTAACGTCGTCCATTGACATTCACAACACCAGAGACATCACATACATTGTCGGTCTTTAAGGTATTATGCTGGCATTTATAGGTTAAACTTAAAACGGGACGTCCATCTATCCATATTAACCCTTATCGGTCGCTAGCTTTTTATACGTGATTCTCGCTAGGTTGTAGCTACAGATACAGTTTTCATTGACTTTATTCATTTTTGAGCTCAATATATTAAAAAATAATCGGAAAAGGCAATGATGTATTACTGGGGATGTGGATAGTCAAAAGTTTTATTTAGCTAAGATCCGCGACAAGCAAAACAATAACAGAAAATTAATAATGTGTGTTTTTTTGTTGGGTTAAGTGAATTTATTTGGAACTTAAACCAAAAACTTACCGAAAATAGGCCATCAATTCTCCACTCACCAACCACTATACACAACACAAAACACACATTACAACTTTTCCATCTTGTAAACGACACCTGTTTCGCCTCAACACGAGGCATCTTCAGGTATAGTAGACTCTACGGAAGACAACCGAAAAGTCGCTCTTCGTTTACAAGGTGGAAAAATGGTAGTGTGTGTTTGGTGTTGTCTATAGTGGTTGGTGGGTGGAGAATTGATGGCCGATTTTCGGTAAGTTTTTGGTTTAAGTTCCAAATAAATCCACTTCATCCAGCACAAAAAACACACATTTTTAATTTTCTGTTATTGTTTTGCTTGTCGCGGATCTTAGCTAAGTAAAACTTTTGACTGTCTACATAGTGATGGATTTCCGCAAAGTAACGCCTGACTGCATTAATAATTACTGGAGATGTCAATTGCTCTGTTACGGATGTTTAACTAATAAGGCAATTGTGCCTGCATTTCACACAGCGAATTTCAACATGTCTCGTCTTGTCACCTCCCACGTGACTTACGACCTCCCCATTTCTGGAGGAATGAGTCAAAATAACCCACCCCAAGGTTGGTGGGACGTCCAAATACGGAATAGACCTGTAGGCCGTATGGCTTGCAGGTCTATTTCGAGTACATTTCTAACAATGTACACGATAAGCATTCCATGTAATAGATTTCGGTATGGTCCCAGAATCTGTTTTAGAATGAATCGCCGCGGTCGTAGAGTCTATTTTACCTAATTAAGCCCAAACGCGTTCCGTGTACATTGTTTAAAAGGTGGTGTTGTGTATTTGTTTTTCGCAGATCTTAGCAAGGTTTCAATGTCGTATAGGTTCCGAAATACCGCTGAAGGCAGCTGGTTCCATAGAGCGGTGATGCGTGGAATGAGGTTTCGGGAAAAACGCACCGTATTGGATAACCACTCATACAGATGGTCGGAATGAATCTTTTCCTTTCGACGATTTGTAGAGCAGTGGAATTCAGCGGCAGGAATTATTCTGAACACATTCCACGGAACACTTTTATAGTGGTAGAGCCACGTTGCATATGATTACTTTGTTAAGAATGCTATAATATTTGTCTGTAGCATGAATGGGCTGGCTGGGCGAGCCTGGAAGTACCATACTTCCGCAGAAAATCGGCGTCTGAGTGGTATAGATTAGCTACCGTGCTTCGTACGGTGAGCGGCTGAGTTTCGGAGGCTAAATACCCTCTCCCTCCCCCTCCCACTCCCATAATAACACTTTACTTAAAGGCCGGCAACGCTTCCGCACTGCCTATGGCGCTACGCATGTCTATGGGCGGCGTTGAATGCCTTCCATCAGGTGACACGCCATCCTAAAAGCGATAAAAGTGTCTAAAGATAGAGATAAAAGTAGATAAAGTATACCCCCATAGTAAAAGCGATAAAAGATGCTGATAGATGTAGATGATGATCCCTTCGCAATGCCAGAGAATCAAGTCCTTATATATATTCTATAAGTATTATGCTCTGTAAGTGTGTTGAACCTTTAGTTTAATGCTGTATTGTTGCTTGTTTAGCTTTATTTCAATGGCACTATAGAGTGTGAAGTGTAGTGCTAAGCATATACAAATCGCAATGGCACCTATCAAGTATCAAAGAGCGACGAAGCCGAACGTGGTCATTAAAATTTTTCGTGACTAGGGTGACATCATTTCAAGTTAAACTGAGACAAGTCTACATTACCTCCAAAAACCAAAAAATAGATATCAATGGAGTTAAATATGCCGGTTATAAGTCTGGTGTAGGGTGACCGTCTCAGAAATAAATAAGCCGGGAAAAACTCGAAAATTCTAGATTCTTAAACGAGACAATTCTACCTATATTTGTACTCTGTAATATATTGCTGTGTAGTTCTAGTCACAAATTAGGGTCTTATAAAGACTATTAGTGCTTTATTTTACTGTATTGTATAAAAATAAAAAGTAAATTATATTTGTTTTAAATATTGAGTTCATATGCATTGTTTGATATGAGTTATTATTTCGTAAATATGTATAATATATAATAAAAACTAAAATAATGTAAATACATTGATAAATGTGTCACTAATGTATTAAAACTTTTTATTTAAATATTATATAATAAAACCTTTCTTTTTACATTCGAAATTCTAAAATTTAAAATAGAAATAAATAAATTGCTGTATATAAAAACAAAAAGCTTAGATCGACTGACGTCTTTTGAACGACATGTTAACTTCCTTTGCATAAGAAATTAAAATTTATAGTACGAATAAAATATATATTCGACCACATTTCTATACTAGATTCGGTTAAAGTTTTTTTGGTTAAAATTAATAATAATTACCTAATTCCGGTACCAGATACCCATTATAGATTATTAACCCATAAATTTATTTGTATTACATTATATTATAACCAAAAATATATTTTTTTTATATTAATGTTCCTTCTTTGTTAAGTAATACGCTGTGAGGCGCTTTCCACACATCTTTAATACTAGAAATAATAGAGGAGATATAAGACTGGTAGAAAATTTTCATCCAACAATTGGGAAGAGTATGCACTCTATTAAATCTCCACTCGTTTATCTTCTTCTCATTTTTCCACCATTACTGTTCTGCGTAAATTACCTGCAGCGGTGTTTTTGAATCGATTGGCGAAACGATGAAAAATGACAGTGGAATATTTGATAAAACTTGCTATATGTGTATTTCTATTTATTCCTAACCACCGACAACGTTTTTGCTATGCCTCTAGTTTTGTAGATATCTAAGGGCGGCGAGGATTTTTTTTAATCAGACGACACGCTTACTCGTTTGCCTTCCTTTCCCATAAAAATCTCTCTCAAGCGTTATTTTGCTGGAATCCTTTATAAAAATGTGAGAAATTTTACGATGATTCCCGACGGTTTAATTTTGAACGAAGATATCCTCTTTTTCGCGTGCGCATGGTCACCTTATTGTGGAAGATCGGTTACAATAACATTTATACAAGACTTGGAGAACAAACATCCCTTTTATTGTTTTTAATAAGTTAATATTTAATTTATATAATATGAAAACGTCATTACTAGAAGTTATGTAGAAGAGACAAGTTCACAATGGATGATGGCAGGTTTTTAAAATAAAGAATGTTTACAATGTTTATAATATTACTGAAAGTTTTTAAACCATTAAAATTGAATTAAAAAGGCTTAATTTAAAGGCTAAAAGGACAGTCAAAAGTTTTACTTAGCTAATATCCGCGACAAGCAAAACAATAACAGAAAATTAATAATGTGTGTTTTTCCGTTGGGTTTAGTGGATTTATTTGGAACTTATAATTTTCTGTTATTGTTTTGCTTGTCGCGGATATTAGCTAAGTAAAACTTTTGACTGTCCTTATAGTGATGGATTTCCGCAAAGTAACGCCTGACTCCATTAATAATCTTAAAGGCTAATATATGTAAAATGTGTAAAATGATTTATTTTAATCGTCTAATGGAAGAAACAAATTCACGATCGCAGATCATAAGCCATAAGATACTTATGATCTGTCTACATTTCCAACTGAGCTATGGTTTCTTTTGAAACACTTTTTTAAGGTTTTCTTTAATAAGAATAAACTGCAATCGATTGGTTGGAATCCAGCTACCTTCAGTGATATTTCGACGACGTTAGAACCTCCCAAAAACAAGTCTACTCCTTTCTCAAAGGCCGGCAATGTGCTTGCGATGCCAAGGGTGTTTTAGATGTCTGTGGGCGGCGTTGAATTCTTTCCATCAGGCGACACGCCTGTTCATTTACGTCCCTACCCTATTGAAGAAAAAAACCAATAAATTTTGCCAGGATGTTCTAGATTCACCGCAACTAAGATAGCCTAGTACTAACATAAGAATCATATATTATATAATATATGATTCTTAGGTAGAGTATGAACTGGTTTTATGTATTTATTTCAGATGGTTATAAGTATGGTCAGGGAGTATCTTTGCCTAGCCGCTTATCCGGTATTTATGGTATTGGTACACGAGTACGCGACCCCGGCCTCCCGAGCTACTACCGTATCACTCCTCGTCTTTCGTTGCGGTAGTATCATCCTGTCCAAATCCATCTTTTCTTTCCCCTCCCTTTCCTTTCTTCTCTATCCTTTTCCCTTCCTCTCCGCCAATCCGCGGTCTGCTGTGCCAAAGGATGCGTGGCTAGGAGCGAGCTTAGTTGCAAGCATGCCGATCGTCCCGGGGTCGGGCTCCCCCGGGTACTATAGTGCCTTAGCTCAGCATGCGGGGCTCTGCTGGGGCTGACCTCCATCCTCCCTTGCGGCTCGTGGCATTCACTATCACGAATCTTAATATACCTAATTTGTTAAAAAATGTCGGCGACGTGGTTCGCCACTGGTCACGTCCTGATTCCCTCGAAGGCGATAAACGACGGATAGAGAGCCGTTTAGCTATGATGAATGTGAGAGGAAGGATGGATGAAAAGATGGATGAGTGTGAAGGAAGCAAGGAAGGTGTGTCGGTATCGTAGCGGATCGAGATCTGTGGTCTCTGCCTAACCCTACAGGGAGACAGGCGTGACTATATGTATGTAGATATGTATGATGAGTAAAATCGCAAAAATGAAACATTACAACGGGCAAGATGCAGTTAGCGGTACACACCGGAGGCCCGACAACCTTTGTGTCAGAGATTAGCCGAGAAACGGTATATATTACGACTCTAGGAATTACTAATTAATTTACGTCTAAGACACCAGAGACGCAATTCCTGTAACCTTAACGATGTTATCGTAGATTTCCTTGAAATTTAGTCTCATAACAGCATTATATCTTTGTGTGGACAGTCAAAAGTTTTACTTAGCTAAGATCCGCGACAAGCAAAACAATAACAGAAAATTAATAATGTGTGTTTTTTTCTGCTGAAAATCGGCCATCAGTTCATAGTGATGGATTTCCGCAAAGTTACGCCTGACTCCATTAATAAAGTTATATCTTTGAGTTGGGCATAGTAGTGTTATATTTTGTATTACTTTATTCAGGTAATTTTAACTAGCTTAAAGCTAAAGACGACCAATTGGCTCAGTGGCGGGGCCTACCGCCCACTGAGTCAATGGTCACGGGTGCGATTCTCGCACCGATATATATATATATATATGGACTCTTTTTTTATGGGGTAGGAAGGCAAACGAGCTGGCGTGTCAGCTGATGGAAAGCAATCAACGCCGCCCATAGACTTCCGCAGCGCCATAGGCAGTACGAAAGCGTTGCTGACCTTTAAGGAAATGTCATTCCGGAACTCGGCCGCTCACCGTACGGAGCGCGGTAAGTAAGCTACCACTCAGACTTCGGCTTTCTGCGGGAGTGTGGTACTTCCCCGAGCTAGCCGGCTCATTCATGCTACAGACAAATATTATGCCATTCTTTACAAAGTATTAGTTTACAGCGTGGCTCTACCACCTGCAAATCTGGTTACCGCATTGGACAAGGATGGTGGGTTATTGGCGCTTTATCTAGAAATGGGGAGGTTCGTGTCCAATAGTGGGACATATATGGGTAGTTAAAAAAGCCAACGGAAGAACAACGTAGAACAACTACGAACCTAACCCCAAAATTAAAGTCTATGAAACAAATCAGATAACCGTCTTAGCGCTTAAATAAAATATCTACCGCGAGGTTAACGGTATCTCGACGTTTGTGGCTATATTCCAAGAGTATGCCCTATGCGGTTAACGTTTAAAAGAAATTATTTTTGAAAAATGCGACCCACCTTTTTCACTTCCTCGTAAAAGTTATTGAATTTTATTTATATCCGTTGTAGTTTTTAATTTTTATTTTTATTTTTTTATTTTTACACATTATTATTACATATATTCATTATATTATTAAATATCATGACATATATTCATTAGTTCACATTCTCTCTATATTTATTAATTTATATATCTTGTTGAAATTTTTAAATCCTTAATAGAATACTTTTTATTCAGCCACTCAAGTTCAAATACATTTTTTAACGTGTAGTAAATGATACTTGATGTTAATACAGTCTTTTAAAATGTTAATTCAATATTTGTCTCACTGCTGAGCACGGGCCTCTCCATTTCTGGAGGAACGGACTTTAACCCACTACGCTTGTCCAATTCGGATTGGCAGAGTTACCAGACTCGGAATAAATATTTGTAATCCATACATTAATTTTGGTCATCACAATTAAATTTAATAAACTAATTTTGGTATAATATGGAAGAAAAAAATCTTTTGTATAAGAAATTTAGCATGATAAGAATGGGAATTATTTGTAATTTAATAAAAAGGTAAATAAAATATAATTTGTCTTTGTTGACCTAAGAAGGAATCGATTTTATTTTTTTTATTTTGTTTATTATTTATATTTGCAAACCTAATTCTGCCACGGGATATAAACAGTTGTATATTAGTACGTTAGCTCAAAGGTCGGCAACGCTTCCGTGACTCCTGCGGTGTCGCGGTTGTCTATGGGCGGCGTTGATTTCTTTCCATTTGGCTGCATGCTTGCTCGTTTGCCCTCGTATCTCATAAAAAAAGCGTACAGTAGTATTATTCGAAGATGTTAATGCTGGTTTGGCGTTTACACTTTTATCGAATACAGGGTCCGCGAATTCGATATCGACCGGTAAACAGTTGTATAGTATAGCCTGTAGAAGTTAGCTTGATCTTTTTGACAGATGTAAATTTTTCTGATCGACCATAACTTTACAGTGACGAACACATTATTTTTATAATTAAATGATTTTAAAAATTGTAAAATATTAAAAAAATACATATAACACAAAAGTCCCTAAAGATTCAAGCGTTATCGGAAAATTTTAAGACTTTTCATTGCTTCAAAGTAAAATTTAAATAGGAACACTGAAAATAATAGACGCTTGTATTGTGTGTTACATCGGTCGGACGGATGGGACACGAATAACAGGCAGTATACAGTATAGACCGATGTAACATTGTACTGTTGATAAACTATTACGTATCTCAAGATTTAACTTACCGCTTATTCGAAAAAGAAGTCTAAAGAGAATAGACGGCAAGATATTTAAAAAAAAAACTAGTAATGGGTCGTGTACATATGTTAATCTGAACGCAAAATCCATTTTAACGTTTCGCAGTTTGCGACAAGATCTCATACGTTGACCCTTGCGGAGTGATCCCGCGATTTGAGCACGATTGCCCCAAAGCAACAACGGCGTTCTGTAAGATAGATACTAGCACGCTTAGCCAGACTCTTGCAGGACACCGTATTTCTTTCTATGTTCTAGATCTGGAGTTGCCAACCGGTCGATCCTATTTTAATGATGATGACTAAAATAAAAGAAATACTACTTAAATATTTATTTCTCATCAGACAACACTTGCTTGTTTGCCTTCTATAGAAAAAATCAATTCGGTGTATAAAGAAATACTGATTATTAATGGAGTCAGGCGTCACTTTGCGGAAATCCATCACTATGTGGACAGTCAAAAGTCTTACTTAGCTAAGATCATCACATAGCAATTGTCGCGGATCTTAGCTAAGTAAAAGTTTTGACTGTCTACAAAGTACTGATTATGTAACTGGTGGGTCGGAAATGTAATATATATATATATAAAGCATTTTGAGCAGCTGGAGATCCTAATCTATACCGGAGGATCTAGAGTAGTCATGTACTTGATGGGATAGAACCCGTTTCTATGGCGCATAGTCCGATGGTAAAAACTTAGCGACCGGGTGGAGATTTAAGCAGAACTAAGCAGAACATTCGCCGTGATAAATTCGATACAGTATGATATATTTTTAGACACACACAATTATAGCGGTTAACAAGAATTCAAGTGACGTTTCCTTCCAATAGTCTATATCAGGGATTCCTAAAGTGATCGATATCGACCCCGTGGGGTCAACACTAGAACTAATCGCAAATATTTTAAATTGATATTATCTTATATATATAAACATTTATATATTTATATAAATGTATATATAACAAAAAATATATTTTTAATGTATACCAGGGATTCCCAAACTATTTTGTTCGAGGGACCCCTTTTCCAAAATGAACTGATACCTCAAACCACCATAGCCAAATTACCTTATATATGTATTTTGTATCAATAGGAAAAAACTAGAGATAGGATTTTTGAAGTAATTTGTTTATGGTGGTTTGAGGTATCAGTTCAATTTGGAAATGGGGTCTCTCACTCAAAATAGTTTGAGAGTATTAATGGAGTCAGGCGTTACTTTGCGGAAATCCATCACTATATATATGGACAGTCAAAAGTTTTACTTAGCTAAGATCCGCCACAAGCAAAACAATAACAGAAAATTAATAATGTGTGTTTTTCCGCTGGGTTTAGTGGATTTATTTGGAACTTAAACCAAAAACTCACCGGCGTTGTGGCGTTTGGCGTTGTGTATAGTGGTTGGTGGGTGGAGAGTTGATGGCCGATTTTCGGTGAGTTTTTGGTTTAAGTTCCAAATAAATCCACTAAACCCAGCGGAAAAACACACATTATTAATTTTCTGTTATTGTTTTGCTTGTCGCGGATCTTAGCTAAGTAAAACTTTTGACTGTCCATATAGTTTGAGAGTCCCTGGTATACATTAAAAATATATATTTTGTTAGTTTCTTAGAACCGACAGCGGTTAAATCATTTCTAGCGTACTAAGTTCTCCCAAACTTTCACCGTACAAAGCATCAATTGTGTTAATTTCTACGCTCTGGAAACTTCGGACATAAATCATAAAAGGAATATAAAAAGCTGGCTCAAAGGACGATTACTGGCGAAGCGCTTGTAGACCCAACGAGAGTTACCTGCACCCATTTCTAAGAATTCTTAGACGGCGGTTTCAAATGTTCCTTTAAATCCTTTGTCCCATTTCCGGGACATTTTTGTTTGGATATTACTGCAATTACTTCGACGTTATCTCTATTGGAGTATAAGTATGATCTTTGTTATTAAGTTTCAAAATCGCCTGTTTTATTTTACTTAAAAATAATCGTCTTTTATTACGCTCAGGTATAGTTGGTGCTTTACCTGGATGAAAAGAAGAAATTTAAAACTAGTTTAAGATACACGGCATGACGGATTTTATTTTTGCCGTAACTATTTAGGTACTTTTCAATTCCTACTATAAGTTCACACTCTCCCTGTACATATATTTATATATCTTGTTCATATTTTCAATTGTTAATAAAATACTTTTTATTCATCCACTAAAATTCAAATAGTTGATGTTAATACAGTTTTTTCAAATTCATTTAAATTTAAAATAATAAATGACTTTTAAATTTAATTAATTAATTTTGTATCATCAACCTTCATCAAATTATCTTCTTAACATTGGTGTTCATCGCGATTTTATTAATTACAATCAATAATTAAATACAAATTTAAATTTAAAATAATACATAACATTTAAATTTAATTAATTAATTTCAGTATTAAATAGGAGAAAAAACAAATTCTCTTATATAAAATATTTAGCAGGATATAAATTTAGGAATAAATACCAGCAGTTGTTTTGTTTTTATTTCAACTTTAATTAACGAATTCAAAAAGAAATAATATAAAAAGTTTTATTTTTTATTAATGTGTTCATACAATTATTAATGTGATACATTAATACAGTACTTACTCTTTCAATTTCACTCTCCCTTTCGAAATCACGCAAACATGCGCGGATTAATTCAAACTCTCTACTACACACCAAGAGTTACGGTTATAAGTGCTACATAATTTCAACTTCAGATAATCTAATTGACGTATGAGCGATTTTACTGCTTACAATGGTCGCGGGTATGATTTTCGCATAGGGATTAAATACATGTACGCGTTTTATTTTCTTACTGCTGATTATAACGATTATGTATCACCAACCTACATCAAATTTTGTTTTTAACATTGTGTCTATCCTACGGTTGTCTGGAAGAAATCGCTAATAGCGATTTTTTCGTACAACCGTAGGATTGATAGGACCGCCATTTGTATAAAAATATTACAATCAATAATTATATAACTTTGTTTTTGGTGTACAATAAAGAATATATCTATCTATCTATCTATGTCCCACTGTTGGGCCCGAGTCTCCTAATTTCTAGTAGAATTAACCCGCTTCGTTTGTCCAATACAGATTGGCGGACTTACTTAGACTTAAGTATGGCTTACACGTATTTAATCTCGAAATTTGGGTACGCCCTTAATCTTTCTTGGACAAGTGTCGTGGGTTATAGTCCATTCCGCAAGAGAAAGAATTTAGTTGGCTGTAAATATACCTTCATACAATGTAATATAACTGTTATTTTATGGTATAGAAAGGCAAACGAGCAGGCATGTCACCTGATGGAAAGCAATCAAAGCCGCCCATAGACATCCGCAGTGCCATGGGCAGTGCTTAAGCATTGTCGGCCTTTAGGAAAAATGTCATTATGGGTGGAGGAGAGGGGTTGGGTCTTCGGAATTCAACCGCTCACCGGACGAAGCGCGGTAGCTAAGCTACCACTCAGACGCTGTCTACTGAAAGTGCCGAAAACAATGTCTTCGGTTTCCACAAGGAAGCTCTTTTTCATGGATGACAGGTCAACTAGCCAACTCATCTGATGCTTAGCGGAAACACAGATCTACAAGTGCAGGTGCGTTACAAGAAGTTAAGGAAATGGAATGAGGAATGCAAGGAAGAAGATTGGACTTACGCTACTGGCTTTCATCATTCATCTTTACAAAACTAATACAAGCTTATTTTCAGAATATATGTGGTAATTCCCCGAATGTAACGACCCATTCGTTGCAGTCATTAGTAGCTCGCCAGCATAAACAAAGTAATCGCAAACAAATATAGTTTTAATCATACAGTCTTTTCTAAGGGGATAGAGCATCACGCCCCTTGTGCATGGGGAGTCCGACTCGGATATATCAGATTGAAATTCAATTCAAATACAACAATATGGATAATACAATACGATTAATGTATGGAGAAAAATACAGTAAAGGAAAATTATATAATAGTTATTTCAATCTCTTTAGATTTTTTAAATCTTGTCAAAAATTATATATATTTATCTCCATAACTATTTTTTTCTTTTCTTTGATGGCAATTACTTATAACTATTATGCCAGTGTCAAGTAAAATACAATAATATCAAATCTTTTGAAATGTAACTAGTCAGCTTGTCACGTTACGTCTTGATAAAATGGAGGCTATTTTACCAAAACCTTCTAAGGACTTTTTCAGTCAACTTAAAAACTCACGATACACGCATTTATTTCATATCACCTCACTTATACGCCTTAATCGAACTATAGTGTATAATACGCCGAAATAATCAAACAATATAACTGATAATAATATAACATTATAAAAATGAAATAAAAACAACGTCGCTGATGTAAATTGGCGGGAAATGTCTAATTATCTATTTATATATATTAACAATAAATAATAAATTATATATTTATTATTCATTGTTAATCTATATTTTGTCTATGGGCGGAGTTGATTGTAAGACGCCTGCTCGTTTGCTTTCCTATCCCATAAAAAAAACAATTTTGAATGATGTGATGAATAAGTTCATTGTGTAAGGATCATTGAGAACTGTAATCCTATTTTGGTAGTAGAAAAGTCGAGGCCTATATATTCAAGAAGGATCCCTTGTACTTTCTTCAAATATGTGTTGTCTACCTGGTGCTTTATTATTTAAATCTGGGATGGGTTTGTCAAACTTTTTTGATCATCGAATCCTAAATAAATGAATATCAATAATTTTTCTAAAACTCTATCGATCCCTTAAAAAATAATTTTCATTTATTATAATAAAAAAGAAATTATGTATTCGGTACTGTTTGAACATTTATTTTATGCAATGTGTTTATACATTTATTAATGTAATTATAGATTGTTACACAATACTTTTATAAAAAATATCTTAATGTTGAAATTTAAATACTTTATTTAATAATAAGTAAATTAACAATAGCTTTATTGCTTCTAACGAATGTTCTTCTTAATCAATGAGATGAGTTTGCTTGGTGTTTCTTGTTACATCTATCTTGAATGTTTCAAATAAGAACTTGTGTTAATTAATAGGGGTCGACTTTTAGACCTTTTCGATACCCAAAATCAGCTTTCATTTATGTCGACCCCTGGAAAACCTATTTCGACTCTAAATGGGTCGACATTGACCACTTTGGGAATCCCTGATTAAAATGACATGCACGAAAAATTGCTATTATAAATAAAATCAAACAACGCGAATGGTCACATTGGAACTGGTCAAATGCGAACAGCATTTGACCAGTGGCGCAGACTAAATTTTATTTAAAACATTAGAACAAACAAACATGTCTACCGACAATGCACGACAGATGGCAGCACTAGTAACATATTGTGTAGATATTAGACTATTAACAATATAATATTTTAAACTTATTATATTTTAAAATAGCAGCAATTTTCACTTCTTCGTACATTTCATTTTAAATTTAAATTAAAACAAATAAAAATATGTCAATAATTTTTAAACAATAAAAACAATTGTTTATTTTTTGTTTAAAAATTTTTACGTTGTTAAGACATTGTTAATGAGCAATTTTTGATAGAAAAGGCTTTTCTATATTTTCTGCTTTTCTCTCTTGACCCTAAATAACGTCAAAGAGATTTTAATCATCGATGGCCGGAACGGATCATATTCTTATTTATCAAATGTACTCCAAGGTTATGTTACAGGAAGATCACACGCAACATCTCTCGAGAGGTCTGCTATTTGAACCGATCGCAGGTTTTTCTAGTTTATGTTAATTCTTGTTCAAGTCTCCCTTCTTTTTGTAGGCTAGTAAATAACCAACACGCCCATGTTTAGTGTCCTTTTCTTACAATACTTTGATTTAATAGTAGGTTTGACGTGTATAGAGTTTTTTTTGTGCACAAATGGCGGATTAAGCTTAAAAAGGATGCTGCTAACTTTTTAAAATGAACCTTTGTAAAAAACGGATCAGTCATCTCATCTAGACGTGCTTTCAATCCATGTACAAGGACCGGCACTCATGTTCCGATTCGTTAAATATATATTTTTTTTCTCCTCAGGTATCACTGACGTGAAGCCAAATCTTTATCCCAGCTCCCTTACTCGGGTGCCAAGGCTACTCAAGTTTTTCGGACACATTTGGACTAAGAACATACATTAAATATACACTAGTGGATGAAATTTTTCCGTAATACATTAAATTTTTATTAGTAAATACTATTTTATTTTATCTTTTCATACTCCTCCATATAAATTTAAATTTAGGCTTAGTTTTTTAAAGGTTCCAATGTCGTATTGGTTCGAGTAGTGGTGAGTGGAAAGAAGTTTCTGGAAGAACGTACCGTACTGGATCGCCTCTCATCTAGATGATGGGGATGAAACATTTGTTTTCGGCGAATTGTACGGCTGTGGAATTCAATGTCTGAAATTATTCCGAACAACTCCTCCGAGCTCCCCATGGTAATCGCGATGAAAGATACTGAGAGATGAGACATGGCTACGCAATACCAGAGAATCAAGTTGAGTGAATGGCTGAGATCCTTATACCTATATCTTAGAAAGTGACACATATGTTGCTAAAACCATAACGCTCAGAGGGTCTTTTCTGACGCTTACTAAGTACATCTGTCATCAGAATATAGTATTACAGTAATAGTGTTACATAGCTCAGCGATCTATGGAAAACATTTGAGCAATATTTTTATCTACTCTGTAAAATCTTGACATATCTATAGGTCAACATAATTTTAAATTGAATACCCCGCTAAGTTTAAATTGAAAACGAACAAATAAATATATGTATATAATAAAATTATACAGTTTTAACTAACAATAATTGAACTACTAAAATTGTTAATTTAATTGAAACTGTAAACGTACGATTTTAGACTTATCGTAGTGTTCTTTGGAGGTTTCGATATGGTAACCCTACCAGTTCTGATTGTCGTATTCAATTGAAAAATAAAAACGTTCTTTGCGCTTATGTTTGCGTGAACTTGAATGGCGCAGGTGTGCGATTCTATTCACCGCGATCTGCTCGCTCCGTAGCTGATTTCCTCGCGCAGCTGGCCGAAACTGCGAGTGGTGTTACCAGATTGGGCGTCCTATTTTGCGAGTTTCTTTTATCCCTCATGTATTCTTATGTTAACATAAATGTATTTAAAATAACCGTTAAAATGTCACAGCGTTTGTTCGAATCCGTAATAACATTATTTTCACGGGTGATGGAAGACAGAGAAAAAATCATAAGTAAAATATGACTGCAATATTTTTTTTTTCCGCCAGAGAACCTAAGACAACGGCATAGTCTTCCGAATGAGTAAACTGAAGTAGCAATAGTCTGGTTAAATTTGTCACATATCCGACAACCATTGCAGTAGACGAGTGTTTGAGTGGAAACCGTATCTCGGCAAACGTAGTGTGGGACGCCCCTCGGCTAGATGGTGCGATGATCTGTGCAGGGCGACTGGCAGAGACTGAATGAAGCCGAAGATCGGGCTAGATAGCGCTTCTTGGCTTGTGTCCAATAGTGGACTTTCGGAGACTGTTGATGATGATGATGATTATATTTTTTTAGTTACTTCCACTTGCGGTTCAGTGGATGTTATGTTTAAAATAAAAGCCAAGTAGCAAAGAGAAAACTCGATGTCGATGACTGCAGTTGACTTAGTGGCGCTTCCCCCCCCCCACCCATGGAGTCAATGGTCGTGGGTTCGATCCTCCATCGGAATAAATATTTGTATTGCCTACAGATATTTACACTAAATCTGGTAACTCCGTCAATCTGCATTGGACTAACTTGATGGGTTTACGTCCGTTCCTCCAATGGGGAGGCACGTACTCAGCAGTATGCACATGCAGCAGCACAACCCATATATGTCCCATATGGGTTGTGCAAAAAAAAATAGAGCAAACTTGTACTATTCTGTTTATTGAAATTATTTTGTTTACATAACCGTGAGAGAGTATAAGACAGGACGCACTGATCGAAGACTTTGTATTCAATCTCTGATGTATGGGTGACGAAAAGACTCGACAGAGATTCCTAAATGCATGCGCAACTGAATCATTCTATCGGATGTTGTTACGTTGTTCTTGGCTAAATACATACCTAAATACATAATCTGGTAGACTTACTCCCGAATATTCAGTTTTAACATCGAGGGCAGTCGGTTCTAGCTCAAAGGATTATTACCATGACTTTGGCTATACTAATAGTCATTAGTCACTGAAGATGTATTTCTACCTTAGGGCAAGGATGTGAATAATTTGGAGGGAAGCAGTAATAATTTCTTTATTTGCATTAATATATGAGCGTTTCTAATTTAGCCATGATAAGAATGGCATGCAAAAATGTTATTATAATTAAATTACTTTTTAAAATACTGTTAAAATTTAACATAAACATACAATAATTATTAAATTGACTCATAGTTTGTCATGTTACCTTTTACGTTCATTCAAAAATCACCCAATATATAAAACATGTTTTCTAATAATTATTGTATAATGTTGTCATTTTTAATTCTTTAATAGTTTTTGGGATTTAATTTTTTAAATTTTTACATGCATCAATTGCATCAATAATAAAAAAATGCATTGTCACTATTCGGGTGATCGTGATAAATACTAAAAAATGTGTAAAAATATTTCACACCTGTTAACCCTTTTAAAAACAAACACAATCTAATGGCGACAAACAGTTATTCCGCGTTATAAAATTCTAAAATGATGTGTCGCGTCACCTGATGGCGGCTGACCTTGGGTTCCGGCGTGGCCTTGAGCCTGGGAGGGTTCGCACACACGCCCGGACAATACAAAGCCGTTAAACTAGTCCTGGATGAATAGTCCGGAAGCCGACTCCCCTTGCTTCGTATATAAATTATAATGCGATGCGAACCCGAGCGAAATTACCATCTCGACCGTTCAACGATTTTTCCTATGGCTTCATTGTCGTCCAGCCTAGGGAGTTAACAATTATGCCTAGGTAGTTTTTTTAATAGTCAATACTATGTAGTATTAATAGTCAATAGTTATGTAGTTATGTATAGTCAATAGGGCATATATTTGTAAAGATTTTTAATAATGTGTGCTGGGGTTGCCACTATGCTATACTAATAATTATCAAAGGCAACAATTATAGTAATTTTTTTCAGCTACGACGTATTCAACGAAATTACAAAAAAAACACGATAATAAATAGTACATGCTAATAAAGGACGCTTGGTGCATGTGTTGAAAGTCTTAAATTAAGAGTTCTGTGATTGTGGATGTTCATTTAATATAAAAAAAATATTTTGAGCGGGCTTGAGGTTTGCTTCGAGAGCTGTCAGCTCTGCTCTTTTCAAAGCTTACCTTAGCTTAGCTGGTGAACAGCACCACTTTGCCCTATGATAGCTACGTTACTATTAATATAACGACGGTCCAATTATGATATCCAAAATCATAAAATTCATATGGATTTATGGATTTATAGATGGCCCCTAATAATCAATTCTTACATTTGATGCTATCTAACGGATAACCTCAAAGCTTTACCTGAAATAATACCTCTTTTTCAATTCCTACTATCAGTTCATACTCTCCTTATATACATATATATCTTGTTCCAGTTTTCAATCGTTAATAAAATACTTTTTATTTATCAACTCAAGTTCAAATATATTTTTTTAAGTATGTACTAGATGACACTTGATGTTAATACAGTTTAAAAAAAATAAAATAAATTAAAAAAGTTAGTTATTTTAAAAATAAAATTTTTCTTTATGACTTAAGTAGGAATTGACTCTAATTTTTTTTTATATTACTTGTTATATCGATACAAAAAAAGGTATAATAAAAAATTCAAAGATGATTAATGGAGTCAAGCGTTACTTTAAAGAAATCCATTACTATGTGAACAGTTAAATCTTTTACTTAGCTAAGATCCGCGATAAGCAAAGACCAATAGAAAATTAATAATGTGTGTTTTCCTGCTGGATGAAGTGGATTTACGGGGAACTTAATCTTACCGAAAAACGGCAGTCAGCAAATCTCCACCTACCGACCACTATAAACAACACCAAACACACACTACCACTTTTCCACCTTGCAAACGAGACGTTTCACCTCAATACGAGGTATTCATCATCAGGTATAGTAGACTCTACGGAAGACAATCGTTAAGTGATGAATTCAAACTTAAACAATGAAAGAAAATACGTTTATATAAGTTCCTGTAAAATTTAGTCCTAAGGAACTACGGCTTCTGATATTTAGATCGACGATTTGATACATTATGAAAGAGTAAGCAGGGTGTCGTTTTAGTTCTCATGTCAACATGTAATAATTATAAATAATTACGCACGTTGTAAACATTGGGGTCAAGGGTATGCATGGCTCGCGAGACGGCGTCGCGTTGGGAATCGGATCGAAGTCCTTGGGAATTACAAAGGAGTGGAAAAAAACAGGAATACGATGTCGAAACGATGGCGACCACGGTGATTGAGCGTTTATGCGTTATTTATTTATTTATTTATACAGATATCATTAGAGCATTTACCTTAACGCGATAAAGTACTGTAATGTAATAAAACTTTTTATTTAAATATATTAAATTCTTTTATATTATTTTACTACTATTAAAATTCGTAATTTTTTTTTGTTTTTATATATTCACGCTTATCCCCCGTAGGGGTTGGCTGAGACCACAGAGCTCCATCCGCTGCCATTCATCGCAGCGAAACGTCTCCTCATTGGTCGCTTTTCGCCCTCGTGAGAATCAGGATGTGACGGGTGGCGAACCACGTCGCCGTCATTTTTCGACAAATTAGGTAATTAAATTCGTCTTAGTGAATCCCACGAGCCGCAAGGGAGGATGGAGGTCAGCCCCAGCAGAACCCTGCATGCTGAGGTAAGGCACCATAGTCCCCGGGGGAGCCCGACCCCGGGACGATCGGCACGCTTGCGACTAGGCTCGCCCCTAGCCACGCATCCATTGGCACGGCAGACCGTGGATTGGCGTAATTTGGAAATTTAAAATAAAAAAGATGAGTTCGACTGACGTCTTTCAATAGACATGTCACCCGTCCGGCATAAGAAATTAAAATTATATATATTGAGATGTAAAGTGAAGTGTTAATAAAGTATGAATAAGATATTACATAAATGTACAATGAATAGAAAAATAAAATAATTTGACTTGAAAGAATTTCATTTTATAGAAGATAAAAACCCCTAAAGATCCCCGGTTGTCGCCGTAAGCAGTATGGCTGGCACGCTACAGTACCTACATAATTTATTGAAGACTATTTCTGTATTGAAATAGACTTATAAAAAGGTGTTTCCTTAAAGAACTAGTACTAAGACATTAAACAGTTGACATGATCGAAATGAAGTTACTGTTCATTGAGTATGATAAAAAAAATAATGGAAGCAGGATGTGTAAAGAATTGTTCTAAAGCAGGGCTGTATAAACCAGATACCATCCTCGGCGAATACAAATTTCTTAACAGACTCCACAGAGGTCCACAGATACTCAATAGTTTTCAAGAACAAAACAAATAAATATAATAATTTAACTTTATTATATTTATTTTAAACTTTATTATATTTATTTTAACTTTATTATATTTAGTTTACTTTATAATATTTATTAGTTTATTTTATTATATTTATTAGTCCTTCGTTAATTTGTCTTTTAAAATTTTAACAATTAAATATTTTTTATAATAATTATTGCTAGATAAGAGGGAATAATAGTCTCTAAAATCTTGTTGCGAATGTTTTTTACGTTTAATTCTTGTTATTTTTCTCAGAGTGATTCTCCGACCAGCAAAGGTTGGGAATTTATTCAGCTCAACTCTTCTTGCCTATCTATTAGTTCTGGAGAACTTGTTATCTCGGGCATACATATATTTCATTAGGATATTATAAAAATAAAATAATGTAGAAACATTACACGGTGATTCTTACCCCTTACCCTTACGCATGTTATTATAAGTTATGTTGTTTGATTCTGGTGTCTTATTACTCAATAAAGTTTGATTAAAGAGTCGAAGTGAAATGAAATAAATGCGTGTACCTCTTTCACTCGATTGAAAAAGTCCATGCAATTTTTCATGAAGACATATTTTTATTTCAAGATACTTATTATTATATTTAATTTGACTGGCACAATAGTTATAGCTAATTGCCATCAAAGAAACGATTATAAAAATGCATTTTCCCACCGCACTGTTCAATCTCATACGCGTACTGTGCATTCTATTCCTTCCTTATTTCAACCGCACTGATAATTTTTTTTGATTCGAAGATGTTAATGCTGGTAGCCTGTTTGGCTTACAGCTTTATCGAATACTGGGCCGTCGAGCTCACGGGCCTGATTAATCTCCTTCGTGTCTTCTCCTTTTTACGTGACATTGGCGAAATTATCTGTGCTATTTTGGCCATTCATTCAAATGAATGAATGAAATGTGCATTTCTAAAATTGAACGGTACACATGAATTTGGCTGCCCATAAAAATGGCGCGGCACAGTGGTTTAGAATCATTGTTCTACCAAATAAATTTTCTTAGAAATATTTTTTGTATGTAAAAATGTTGCGAGCTACACAAATAGGTACTAGCGGTAGGCGGCTTGCAGCCCGTGGGCCGTGCGTTGGAACAGCCCTGTTTAAGGTTTATTACAGCCTATTATATCTGTTAGCCTTTAGATGGCGATGTTTTTAGTAATATTGTTTTATTGGCGTTTTTGTTAATTAAATCTATAATGTTTTTATAGTTATGTCCCACTGCTAGGTACTTCATTTCAATCGGCGGGACCCAGACTCGGAATAAATCCTTTTATCCCTTTTACATAGATTAATCTCAATGCGGGAATCGAATCCGCCACCATTGACTCCGTAAGCTTCAACAACTTTGTTCCTGAGCCGTTTAAACATTTATTCTTTATGTTTTGACAACATGCCTACCTCTAATAACTAGGTAAGTTTGAATATACACGGACCAATCCTATCTTACTAATATTATAAATGTGAAAGTTTGTGAGTATGTTTACTCTTTCACAAAAAAACTACTGGATGAATTTGGATGAAACGTTACATTAATATAGGTTATACGTCGGAATAACATATTACAACTTGTAATATTATGTAATTTTGTTCGTAATATAATTTTACTATTAAGTTAAAAAAATATATATTTATTTAAAATGATCTGTAACGAAACAATGTGGCAGACCAAATTCCACGCGAGCGAAGCCGCAGGCAAAAGCTAGTCTTATATAAATTAATAAATAAAGGGTTTCATTCAATTCTTAATTTAGGTTAAAATAAAACAGCGTTACATAGTACTTGTCATGTTATTTCATTTTGTCCCCATCCACACATGAAAATTTTAAAAAGTTGACATTACATAAATAAAAAGATTTCACAAATATATCAACAAGTTTAATATAAATATTACAATAAATTTCATAGTAAAGTTACAATCACAGACCAAACATATAATGTATGTTACTATGTTTAGATTTACCGGCAAAAAGTGCATAAATATTATATGATTGCAACACTTTAAAAAATCCTTTCCTCGTTGATGGCAACTAGCCGTGAATTACGTCAGTATCAAGTCACTCATGGGAGTGACAAAATATTTCATGAGGATGGTCATAGAACGACTTTTTCTTTAAAAAAATAACATTTGACTCTTAAAATTTTTTTAACTTGAAGAAAAACATTGTATTGACCATAAATATACTATTTATTGAAATTAAATTAAAATAGCGATAGCAGATAAATAATTTGTCAAAAATGGCATAATATTTGTCTGTAGCATGAATGGGCCGGCTCGCCGGGGGAAGTACCACGCTCCCGCAGAAAACCGGCGTCTGAGTGGTAGCTTAGCTACCGCGCGTACGGTGAGCGGCTGAGTTCCGGAGGACCAACACCCTCCCTTCCCCTCCCCTTCCATAGTGACATTTTCCGGTGGGCGTCAAGTGGGCGACGCTTCTGCACTGTCTATGGCGCTGCGGATGTCTATGGACGGCATTGATTGCTTTCCATCAGGTGACACGTCTGCTCGTTTGCCTTCCTATCCCATAAAAAATATCTTCCATCAGACTATTGATCTGAACCATTTCCTAGCACAATTATTGTTAGCTTAATTGTAATAATATAACAACAATTCTAGTAATTGTTAGTCTTATTTAAAAACATTATTATTATTATTAAAATATAAATAACTTCTTCACTGTACTCATTAGTTCTGCTTTTAATTTAACCAAGCACTTCATCATTTTTGCCAACGTTAGACTTCTCTCTCTGACCATATTTGTTTTATAGAAGTCCACTAATTTTACAGAGCACTTTCAACTTCGGTGGAATGCTTGCTTTAGGAGCACATTAGAGAAAGAGATGCAATATTCCCGCCAATGACCTCTTATATAATCGTATAAGTATAGATACATCTTTCACAATTCTAATGCTATCTATTCTGATTTTGAAAACTATCCGCAATAGAGGGTACACTTTTATTGACGTATCTTCGAGCTGTTCTCATTCTGCTGGCCGCAACACTATCGAATACCCACTTTGAACCAACTTGACCTTCGTCAATACCAACAATTATATCGTAATCAGCTGATTGCACTACGCCAATTTGTGTAAGTCCTTCGTGTTGTGTAGCTCCATTTTGTGTAGGCCTTCCATGTTGTATTAGTCTGCCATTTCGTGTAGGTTCGCCATTTTGTGTAGGTCCGCCATTTCGTGTAGGTCCGCCATCTTGTTTAAGCTCGCCATTTTGCACAACAGCGCCGCAAAGTTTGAGAAGTAATGTGACAGCTTCCCTTTGCTCAGCGTTGGGCGCAATGCACACACGCATACCGTTGAATACGTCATACGCATATTCGGCGCGCATTCTGCCTAACGCTTTGCGTTCTACGTGCGCTTTCTGTGGATAAACAATTATTAGAGTAAGTGTTTAGATTTTGCACACTGCTAATAACTATTATATGTAAAGAAGAACTTCATTCCTTCCATCTGGATGAGTGGCGATTCGGTACTGTGTTTCTATCGAAACATCTTACTACATACCACCACTCTATGGAATGAGTACCGTTCAACGGTATTTTCTAGCCGATACGACATTAGGAATCTTCAAAAATATATCTATATCGACGACAGAAAACGTATTTGCTGTGAGTGGAAATTTCCTATTAGGTTTTATAAATCAATTTAAAAACGATCGAGACCATTCAATGCATTTTTTTTTATTCAAATGGTGTATAAAGCCACAATATGTAAATTTTTACTTACAGCAAATACGTTTTTCTAAAAGCTATTAACAGTCATTTATAAATAAGGCTGGCAACGCTTCTGCAATACTTTTAGTTGATTGCTTTCTATCAGAAGATACGCAAGCTCGTTTGCCTTCACATACTATACAAAAATAAACTATAAAGGAAGAGGGAATTGACACCATGAAACTCCAACTCTAGCTTAACTTTAAAGCATAGCTTACCGAGTTTATAGAACAGATGGAATATGAGTGTACACGTTTCAGCATCGTAAGAGAGTATAGGGGGGGGATTGCTGAAAAATCAAATTTCGAAGTAAATACGGTGGTAGTTAGTAGAATTTTACCATTTCTACCATATAAATGTCATATTTACCTGTGAAATTTTTCTCAAATGCGGCACCTCGTACGCAAAATGGTGTAACCAGCGTTTAGCTTTCAACGAATCAAGGGCCCATTTCGCGTGCAATACACGACAGCCTCTGGCCGCCCCAATCAAAGCGTTCACAGTCCGAACTTTCTCTTGTTTAGACGTATCTTTCAACGCCATAGTTTCAACTTGAAACGCCATCTTGTCAACTTCGTTCGCCATTTTGTGTGGCGACGCCATATTGAATGTTGTATCCTGCGCGCTAGTATTATTAGCATTACTATTTTTGGAAGTATTTAAGTTTGTCTTATCAATGGAGTCATCTTTACACGAGCCAAGCAGTACATGAGTGGTTTTTCTGTTGATCTGTTTCTGTACGCGCCCGTTCAACGCTTTTATTGCGTTGTACATCGTTTGTCTTTCTGAACGGGACATACCCGTAAACACCTGGAAGGTTAAAGTAAATATTTTTTAATACACTATTAATTTATATACTTGTATAAAATGGCTTGGTCATTATTAATGGGGTCAGGCGTTACTTTGCGGAAATCCATCACTATGTGGACAGTCAAAAGTTTTACTTAGCTAAGATCCGCGACAAGCAAAACAATAACAGAAAATTAATAATGTGTGCTTTTTGTGCTGGATGAAGTGGATTTATTTGGAACTTAAACCAAAAACTTACCGAAAAAGTGACACTTTTCGGTTGTCTTCCGTAGAGTCTACTATACCTGAAGATGCCTCGTGTTGGGGCGAAACACGTGTCGTTTGCAAGGTGGAAAAGTTGTAGTGTTTGTTTGGTGTTGTGTATAGTGGTTGCTGGGTGGAGAATTGATGGCCGATTTTCGGTAAGTTTTTGGTCTACGTTCCAAATAAATCCATCTTAGCTAAGTAAAACTTTTGACTGTCCACATGGCTTGGACACATTGGAAAGAAGCCTTGAAATACTTCCAGACCGTTGAGAGTCAAAACATAGGCCATCGTTGACTCGTCTCTTCTTTCTGATTTACTATCAGGTAAACAATGTAGTGTTAATATAATAGTATGTTAACTTACAACGTTCGGTGTTATTTTATCGGTGGCTGGAATCCGTTTGTGTGTGTTTGCCACGGAGACCAGTTTCCTCGCCATGCGTTCAGCCCTCGCCAGGTTTCGTCGAGCACTGTGCGTCAACTTCGGCGTGCCCTTTAGACGGACCGGCGTGCGATCTTCGTCTGAAAATTTCAGATAGAAAGTCAATAACGTCCATGCTATAATCGTTCTCACCATGGCGAGTGCTCCGAGGAGTTGTTTAGAATAATTCCCGCCCCTGGATTCCACTATTGCACAAAGAAAATTTTTATCCCCACCGTCTGGACTTTTTGAGGAAAAAAAAAACATATTATTACTTATATATTATTATTACTTATTAATTATATTATTATTAATTATACAATCTCCCACATACACAAATTATAAAAAAAAATGATTAAACCAATAAATCAAAATCAACAAACATTTGAAGCAAATATTAAAAAAAAAAATTAAAAAATATTTCAATAGTAGATATAAGATAATGATGAAAAAGTTTTTCATGAATTTAGTTCAAAGAAACAAAGATTTATTTCAAAATTTTTAATAAAACAATATTATCATAGTTGTGTGAGTGATTTGTGCTATTAATATATATTAATTATGTAATAATAATTGTTATTAATAGCTATTGATTATATTATAATAATTGTTATTGAACGTTTACTATGTATGTATATGTATATGTATATGTATGTATAACATGTTATGTTATATAATTAAATAATTCAAAATTAATAGTACGTGAGTTATGATGACCCTAAAACGGTTTGTTTACATTTATACATACATATTTACACGCCTGTCTCCCGTAGGGTTGGGCAGAGACCACAGATCTCCATCCACTACGATCCCGGCATACCTACCTTGCTTCCTCCACACTCATCCATCCTTCCTCTCACCTTGATCGTAGTGAAACGGCTCTCCGTTATTCGTTTCTCTCCCTCGTGGGAATCAGGACGTGACGGGTGGCGAACCACGTCGCCGTTACATTTATTCTTTTTGGAATTCCGCTAAGGTATAAGACAGGCAATGCATCTGCTCACGCCTTGACGTTGAAGTTGTCTATGGGCGGAGATTGTCGCTTCCCATCAAGTGACTCGCTTTTGCTCGTCGACTGATTGATTGATATAATGGTTGATTTATAATTTTCTGACGACCAATTGGCTCAGTGGCGAGGCCCGAGGAATCAATGGCCGCGGGTTCGCTTCCCGTATTGGAATAAATATATGTATGGATTACAAATATTTATTTCGAGTCTGGTAACCCCGCCAACGGACGTTAATTCGTTCCTCAAGAAATGGAGAGGCCCGTGCTCAGCAGTGGGGCATATATGGGCTGTTAAAAATAATTTTCAAGTTAACTCACCAGTGTCATCAGTCATCTTGGTTAGATCGGCTTCCTTTTGGGTGAACAGTTTCCGACGCGACTTTGAAGGGCGTGCCGTTATGCTGGGAACGGGCAACGCGCGGCGAGGTGCTGTGTTTACACGGGATTCGACTGGATCTGGAAATATCACCATAAATATTGATAGTCAGAAAATAATATTTCATGAAAATCGTCTAAAATGTTTATCTTATTATAGGGGGCGGTAGTGCATAAAAGGTTCAGAACCTATGCTATAAGGTCACGATTATCAGTACATTTTCTTCAGTTTAATTTTTTGGTTTGAACACATACACACGCACGTACGCACGCACGTACGCACGCACGTACGCACGCACGCACGCACGCACACAAATATATGTACGCACGTAAAATATTTGTATATTCTTTTATATTTCAATTAAGTACCACTTTGTGGAATCAGCTACCTTCGACGGTCTAACCGAACCGATACGACATTGGCACCTTCAAAAAACAAGCCTACACATACCTAAAAGCCTGGCAACGCTTGCGCGACTCCTACGGTGTCGCGGTTGTCTATGGGCGGCGTTAATTGCTTACCATCAGGCGACATGCTTGCTCGTTTGCCCTCCTATCCCAAAAAAAAAACCAATAAAACATCCACGAATGAACTATCTGGAAGTGGAACACACAGTATCAGCTTTTTCCTTTTCGTCGATGACCAAGACTCACCGAACGGCTAGATTCTCTGGCATTGCGTAGATGTATCACCACCAATATGTATGTATGTATCGCTTTTACTATGGGGAGTTCTCCTAGGAATTATTCAGAATAAGTGGCAGGAATGCCACTGAATTCCACCACCGCATTACCCGCCAAGAATAAAATAACATCCTTACAGTCTGGTTTGTTTTCTTATTTACAAACGCTAACACCGTCTGCCTTTCGCACTTCTTCCTCCTTTTTATCTGGTTGTTCCTTTGCCTTACCTTCTCTTTAAAACAAGTCTAAAAAACACTCACCAGATTTATCGAGCGACTCTTCCGATTTGTTGCGCGATTTATCAGTAGATGTGTCCAATGTTGAGCTTTCGTCAGCTTCGCTCGACATTCGTAGACGAGGGTTAGCATCCTTCTCTTCTTCGTTGTCCAGTGGCCTTTTTCCTAAGGGTATGTTCTCCATTTCAACTTTTTTCTAGAAATTAATTTAGAAACGATCAGTGAGTGTGATTATTATTCGCTGTTACAGATAAGATCGCACCATCCGTCGCCATCATAAAGTCGTCTGCTGAGCAGGTGACAGGGCACAGAGAGCAGGATGACTGGCATGTCATTATTTGTTTAGTTCTCCCACAACTCGCACAAGGGGTTTGTGGTTGAGTAACCAAAGTTTGTCATGCTTTCTCTACAGCGACCAGTCTGGGCGCGAAGGCGGTCAATGAATTTCCAGATTAGCTCCAGCAAGCTTTCATTCTGTAAGGGTGCTACTTGACGCTAATATTTTGTAAGTTCCTCGGTCAAGCCATGGTGCCAAGGCTTTAGTATCAATGTATATATAATGTGAGTTACTTACTAGTAATCTCTTGAGTGTGGTAGGTGACGGTAGGTCGGAGGGTCTAGACGCAGCGTTAAATGTACTCTCGGGTAACCGACGTCCAGAGGCAGCGCAGGCTTCCACCCAAAGTGGGGATACTAGACGACAAGCCAAAGCTCGCGCTTTCGCTCTAGTGCTGCGACAACCACCTGAAAGTATATTGACTCTAATGAGACGTCGATACGAACATAATGTCTTCTGTTACTGTGGTACCAGCTGACTTCGGCGGTATTTCTGATCCGATACGACATTCGTATCTTCAAAAAATAAGTCTACTCATATCTATGCTGTTGCTGTCTATGGGCAGCTTTAATTGCTCTTCCTCTGGTGACATCTGATCGTTTGCCTCCCTATTCCATAAAAAGGACAAGTTCATATGTACAAAAAATGCTTCAGTATTTTGCCTGAACCTTAGATCTAGTAAGTTAAATATTAAAAATAGAACATACATCCTGTTCACAAGTATAGGGATTTTTATAGCGGTAGAGCTACGCTGCAGACGAATACTTTGTCAAGAATGGCATAATATTTGTCTGTAGCATGAATGGGCCGGCTCGTCCCGGGAAGTACCACACAGAGGCAGAAAACCGGCGTCTGAGTGGTAGCTTAGCTACCGTGCTTCGTACGGTGAGTGGCGGATTTCCGGAGGCCTAACGGGGGGTGTTAGGCCTCCGGAAATCCCCTCCCATTTACACTCCCATAATGACACTTTCCTTAAAGGTCGGCAACGCTGCCTATGGCGCTCCGGATGTCTATGGGCGGCGTTGATTGCTTCCCATCAGGTGACACGCCTGCTCGTTTGCCTTCCTATCCCATAATAAAAATACACAGACACACACATATGCACATATAAAAGTGTATATGATGTGTATTTATTGTTATGTACAGTATGTAGTTACATTTATATAAGTAGTTTTTAATTTATTTTATTTCAAGCAACATCTCTCAAGCAGTTTTCTCAGTTCCACCCGCAGGTTGACTGAAAACAACAAAATACAATAAAAAAACTTTAAATAAATACCATGGGACCAAATGAGATGTGTGACCAAGGGACTCCAAGATGGCATAACAGTTGCTCCGAGGGCCATCAGCGCGGCCCTGAGTGCAAGCGCACGCGTCTCAGCTCCAACATCTACTAGTGCCACCACACCACGGAGCACCTCGTTCGTTGTTTGCAGATCCCGTGCAAACTGTAACAGTTCTATAGTAATATATCAATTGTTAAACTTTGGAAAATGCTTCCCTTTAACATAAAAGCTGCAAACAAAGCCTATTAAAAGTAAAATCAAACAATTTGAAAATTTTTATTAATACACCTTTCTCCACTATAATTATACTTATATAGCAGACTTGGCAGCGCAAATCCTATTGAAGCGCCATCTACTGGATCTAATTGTGAATATCTATCCACTTAAACACACAACACTATCACATTTAGGCTGAATAAAGTGACAAACACAGACAGAAGAGTTACACATACATATATATGTATATAAAGAAATTAATTTTGGTATGAGTATATATCGACATTTATGTATGTATGTATGTATATATATATGTATGGATTATACAGTTGTCCTACCTTTCTTTGGTGTACATTTCACATCCCCATTTTTTAATAGATTAAAAATATTATTCTGAACCAGTAAAAATTATTTATAACTAAATTTCAACATGTCTGAGCCAATACAGCATTGGAACTTTCATATCTTTCAAGTATTTAAAGCCTGAGAAATTCTATATTTACATATATTTCTCTCCAGTATACATATGAGTAACTTACTCGTGGATTCTCTATGCCGATCTTTGTACCCATATTTTTATTTTTGAAGTTTTCTTCATTTTTGTTATTTCTCACGTTCTCTTTTTTCTTCTTTAATGTACTACTACATTGTTTCTTCTTCGTGTCGGTCGCGGGCTTCACATCATTTGTTCCTTTTAACGCAGACCACTCTTCCCTCAAACGTAACCTCTCAACTATTGCGGAACGACGCTATGAACATACGAAAGGAATAATTATAAATAGTGTGTGCTTGCCACTATTTTTGAACCATTTTGGCTCTGTATTATTTGTTCTCTACTATTATATATTATTTATACTCTATTTCTGATAATAATTCTCACCCAAAATGGGTTACCCATCTCCATATGCGTATGGAAGGCCTTTCACACTCTTTGTGTCATTGTTTGTGTTCAAAGCAAATGAAGAATTTTGTTATACAATTTTAAACATTTTCTTGGGTAAACAAACAAGTGTGTTGCCTAATGGAAACCAATTGATGCCGCCCATAGAAAATATTAGCATCAAATACTTATACAGTTAACAGCTAAATATATAACTTTTCATTTCATAGAGCGAAACTAAAGGTTTAATATCTTACTTACAAAGGAAGAGGTTCATAGTTGTAACTCAGCCATAGACATTATCTATGAAAGATGGTTGGTAGTGAAACTATGCTTGTTACTTTTATGATTCTTAAAATTATTCAGGCGAAGTAAAATGCAATAGCTATTGCCACAAAAAAAAAATTTCTTCAACATACTATACACCACATATGAGTGCAGTGAAAAACAGCATATAAAAAATATGAATTTACTGAATTTATTGCTGAATTCTTCCAAAATTAATATATATGAATGTCTCGTTTATAACATAATCTTTAATTATAACAACTAATATTAATTATGTTTAATATTTTCTATAATAATTTTCTAAAACTGACATCTGTCAAAATCACAATATTATATTAAAAATAGTTTTTATGCCAGTATCATTTTACAAGTATCAATTATTTTTTAGATGTTATAAAAATTACATTCAGCAATCTAATGCTAGATAAAGACATGGAAACTTCGATGGCCTCGTAACCCTTATCCAAAAACATACGAACAAAAGATTCAATGACCACTGGAACAACAGCACCGGTTGTCGTCAGTCCAAAGAGGCCATGCCTACAATCAATCATGGCCTCGCAAGAAAACTCTTTCAACTTGGGAAGGCGCAACCATGTGTGGTAACTAGCGTTATAACTGGACATGGTCCATTTAACAAACATCTATTTGTGTTAGGTGTTATAGATAGTCCACTATGCATAGCCTGCATGGAGGAGGAGGAGACGGCTGCACACATTGTGCTTTAATGCAGAGGAGTAGCCAACTACCAGGCCAGACACCTGGGTGCACCCGGGTCCCTTGGAGATGCTGTAGGTAGACTGAAGAGGCTGCTGTAGTTCTTTGAGGAGCTGCGGTGGATAGAATAGGAGCTATCCATTCAGACGACATGCAAAATAGTCACATGGTGACGTCGGGTTGCGGAAATCAGCCCATCACACCATCTATTATATACTATCTCGACATGGAAATATTCGTAGAAAATCTTTGTGCTCTTCTGAAATACCTTTAATTCAGTAATGGTAGAGCCATAGCAAAATGAATGGGCTGCCATGGTATGGGACCTTTATTTCCTGGTTAGCACATTTTGTAGTGATTGTTTGAATTCCCTTCTCTTTCCTTAATATGCAACACACCTGCAGTGCCCTAAGTATTTTTTTAAAAGAAGACTTATTGTTCTTAAATATTACTAGAATTCTTGTTAACTATTCCAACTAAGCTTATAATGCCTGTGCTAAGAGATGGGCCACATCAATAGTCCAGTGAAGTATACAAACTTATGATGTATAAATTGTAAGCCAAAATGCTGCCAACTAAGCAACTGCTTAATATTATTGTTGATGTTCATAAGCAGCTACTTTTAGTATTTTTAGTACTTTTGGTTTCCATAACCAAATTGAATATTGCTATAAATAATATCATCATAATATAAATAATTGAGTAACTTACCAATCTTGCTGCACTATGCATGTTTTCTGAGGACAAACACAAAAAGGCAATTGAGTATTTTATTTATGTTTATAATTTAATGAAAATCTTGTATTAACTGCAATAACTATATTTAAGGAAAAATTTATAGTTACAGTAACTATAACAATATTCATCAATTGAATGTACAAATAGGAAATAAGAAAATATATTAATTATTGGGACAAAATATGCTTTCCAGTTCATATAGGCAAATTAAGGAGAGTAATTTTATTTTTATAGATTTCCACTAGTCACAGGCATTAATAAAATAATAATAATATTCTAGTATCAGTATTTGTAATATTCTAGTACCAGAATAAAATAAAATTTCTTTTCATTACTTTAAACTGCTTAAAAGTACAAAGGATTTTTAGAGGTACTTACCAATTAAAAAAAAGGTTTGAAGAATAATAATATTAAATTCAAAAGGGCAAAAACAAAAATAGTAACAACACAATAAACTAAATACAAACTGATAAGTAAACAAAAAGACTCGCATTAATAAATTATAAATAACACCTTAAAATTAAGTAGCAAAAATACTACTGTCTGTACTGTTTATAATAACGTAAACAGTTTGTCGATTTGATTGACAGTTGACTAAGAGTTGACAATTTTTAAAAAGATTACCCCAAAAAGCATATCTTAAGATTCTTTAAATTCATACATATTCGTTATAGGAAAAATGTTACATAATATGTACAATATCATGTTGTTAAAATATAAATTATTATATTGTTAATATGTTCTTAAAAGCAATCAAAGCCTGGTGCAATATTTATATATAGCTTTTAACTCGTTTTAAGGAGTGAAATATTATATTGAAAAATATTATATTAACATGTTAACGTTAGTTGTTTTATTAATTAGCTAACTTATACTTTTACTTTACTAACAAAAATATATGATACTAAAGATATTATAAGTACCACCTACTAAAATATTTAACTATCGCGAAAATGATGGAGTAAAATATCTTAAGTAATTTTTTAAATATGTCATTAGGATTACAATGTAGCTATTGAAAAAAAAATAAAGGAAAATTTATATTAATGTTAATTGCCATAAATGGTGATATGACCTCGTAATAGCCATTTCCCATAAATCACCACGATATTGAACTAATTTATTTCAATGAATGGGTAAAAAAAGAAAGTAAAATAACAGATAATTTTAACAATTTTTTTTAATTTTTTTGATTCTTACAGCTTATGTAGTTGTTTGAACTTCAAAGAGATTTTTAAGGGTAAATCCTTCTTTCAATGGTTCAATTGCTAATCCTAAGTAAGAGCTGTACACGGGTTGCACACTAGTGTTTTCATTATTCTGCACGAGTTGCGAGGCCAGATATAAGTTAGGACCCATTTCTCCTCGTGGTTCTCCAATTTCTTCCAATTCTTCGATTTCATCTGTTGTAACTTTTGAAGTCTATAAAGTCATAAAAATACACGTGATTTGAATCCAACTTTTTATTATTTATTAATAGGAGACGGAGATAAATGTCCAAGATGGTCATCAAGTAATAATTACCATTAACTTGTTATTCGAAACATTACGGGCATTACAGATGCGTTTCTAACTTTTGAAAATGATGAAAAATGTGTAAGCAAGTATGGCAGAAGTAAAACGATGTATCTCAGTGCTCTGCGAATGAAGTAGCAAAATTTTGCGGAAATCTGTTAGATTTTACTTCCATGTTGTTTCGAAATTAGAATCTTTAAAAACCAAGCCTATATTTTTCTCATAGGCCGGCAACGCTGCGATGCCTCTTGTATTTCAAATGCCTATATATATGCGACATTGATTGTCTTCCATCGACGTGCGTGCTCATTTGCTATCCCACAAAAAATATAATTCATTCATAGTTTTTATAAATAGTCTCGCTATGGATAAGGTGAATGGAATTTTAAACATAATTTTGCAGATCGATATTTGGACAAGAGTATTACCTCATTACCCCAGTTCATTTCCACTCCGAATATTGGCTTCTCGGTGTAAGCTTGATGTAACGTCTGTAGCTCGTTTTGAAGAGGCCGCAGTCTTTCACGAGGATCAACTCTGAAGCCTAGCACGTAACTACCCGATGATGGATGGATGACTATCACCAATGCTTCGCCAAACTTAGATTCGCGAATTGAAATCTATGAAATCACAGAAATTTTGAAATATAGATTTGTATACTTTCTTTTAACTTATTAGTTCTATCCGTAGAGAACTCTTTAAAATAAAGACTTTTTTGAAGAAACGAAGAATAAAGAAAAGGACGATTTGGGTTCATAACTGGAAAATAGAAAAGAAATCATAGGAGCAAGTAATCGATTGTTGACAGAGATGCGAGTCGTGGATGTTCGAAGTTATAAAAATTATTTATGTATGTTTCTGCAGAAAATTGATGAATTCCGCAGAATTTTATGACGGTAGCTTTCTCACGGAGCTGTACGGTAATGCTGTTATTTACTGAGAACTATTTTTGTTGATTATTTTAACACTAAATTGTGGAGTCCGCTACAGTATTAACAGAGACGCAATTACAACACGTTACGTGCATTCTCATAAGCAAACTTGTTCACACACGCTAGAAATACCCGCCTTCCACCCGCACCGCAGTTACAATGCTATAAAATCAAACAGTTGTTTATTTTGAGCATTCTTAGAATAAGCATGCTAATTACTAGCAACATCTTAACACACTTGCCACTAATAAGCATTTGTACATTACTGGCATGATTTAGTGCTAGTAATGAGCATATGTGTCAGTACCATAAAGATATGCCAGATAATGATTTCAATATTATTGTCTTTAATCTGTAGTAGTCAAATAGATTAAAGTTTCTCCCATGGTGGAAAGGTTTTTTCTAGAATTAAAGATTTGTCTCTCCAATCATTCTAAATATTTCTATGACATATATGTTACATTCTAATCAGTAGATATATAGAATATGGACTTACACTAGCAATGGTGATGTAGGGCATAGAAACGTTGAACGCTTCGTTTACATCAGCATACCACACGATACGGACGTTTGTTACCAGCATAGTGCCCAGGTTGCCGGAGTCGCTAGACAGGTTCCACACGCCGTGCTCGTGCAGACATATCTTAACACAGAAATTATCTACAGACTGCGGCAGTCCATTACTAGATATAAACCTCCCCAAAGAAGCCTCTTCCTAACACTATCTTCAGCTTCACGCATCCAGTCTAAATAAATATCAGGACAATCTTAATGCTTCAGTAGAGAATTGTTCGTTTATGGGACCCAAGCTCGTCAGTTCGATCCACATATGATAATAAATTTTTACATCCTCTTTTTCACGGCCCATTTATGTTTACCTATTAGGTACGGATCTCCCCATTTCTCGGGAAAATCGATATTAACCCATCACATTGTTTCAAGGCGGAGTGATGAACTCGGAAAAAATTACAGAAATTTTTTCCAAGGTCAAATATATTCCGATGCGGGTATCAAATCCACGACCGTCAATTCAGAAGGATGTAGCTTTGCCTCTGAGCCAATGAGGTCGCCTTTTTGTATAATGTACCGGCACTTATTTCTGATCATTGAATTGCAATGCATTTGCGACGCTTTAAGCATTGCGTACGTACTATGGGTGGCTGTGATCTCTTGCTAGTAAGCGATATGTATGCTCATTTCTTTGTTCTGCTATAAATAAATAAAAAACAATATTACCTTTTCTAACGGCATCATTCGCAGTTGCTTGTTTTGTATGATTGCACTTCTTAATTTAAGGTCGCGGTACAGCCTAGATCCAGCATAAGCTCTTGTAGAAATAAAAATATAATTAATATATCATTTATTTATTACTAACAGTTTGACCAGACTCAAGCTATTAATGAAACTCAAGTATTATTAAAAATAGTAATGTGAATGTATTCGAGTCACTCGTACTTTTACAAATTCACTCGAGTCACTCAACTAACAAACGAATCGAGTGACAAACTTACTTGTGTACTCCCACGACGGAGGTGTAGTGTCTGACGCAGTTGGGCGACAAGTTTGTGAAGATAAACTCGTACTTGTTCATTTTGTAGGCTGCGAGAGCTAGCAGCGCTTGCGTGGTGCCTCGGAGGCCAGAGTTCACGATCTTGGTGCTGGTTGAAATTATGCAGTTCAGGCCGATTGCTGGAAGCAACAAGGAAACTCATTGAGAGATTAATTCAACATAAATTAGTTTATCAAGACTCAACATACTTAGTTATATTCAAAAATTTAAAAATAAAATGTTTGACCAAATTAAACTAAACTAACTAAATACTAGACTAAACTTTGTTGTAACATAGAAAGGAAATATAAAGGCTTATTATTATTATATTATTATTATTCATTTAACATGTACCCTTCAAGTTTATACTTCAATATTATTTACATATTTTGTATAAATCCTTATAGTCCAAAAAGTCAGGGTTTATTTCTATTGTAATTCAAATGGGAATTGGCTAACAGCTAGTTCCTTGTTTTGATTTGTTCAAAATAACCTGCATTTTGCAATTAAAATATAAAATACGTCAATTAGAAAGGTATCCTATATTGTATTTTATCACAGAGTAATGAGTTTTACCATTTACAATAATGTTGCCAATTTTTACACACATATAAAATAAAAACACACTGCTAGATTGTCTACAATTGCTTGCAATTTGGATACTTAGTAATATTGGTGGTAATGATCGCTTGGTTCACTAATTAGACTGTTTAATTTCTTACTCAAGGTATTTAAATTCAAATTTTAGTCGCAACTACAGCCTAGTATATTTCAAGTTATACATACACTTTAAATGTATTAGTCAGCGTGTCACGTTACGTCTTGTTAAAATTTTTCTACCAAAATCTTCTAAGGACTTAAAACGACTCACACAAATTGATTCTTGACGAACGCAACGAATGCCAGATGATCCTTAGATTGGTGACTATCATTCTTCCTTTTATACCACTATTGCCTTTCGTATCTTCAATTGGCTCTATTCTATCGAATATTTTCTCTCCAGGCCGTAGCTTTAAATATCTGAAAATTAAAACATAATCTTTGTCATTTTTCAGATTATTCGTTTAAAACCTCTTTCTTCGGAGTCTTCTACCTCCATATATAAGTATAAATACATAAGTAGCAGTTAGTAAGTTTGAGTTCATATCGTTCATTGAAAGATTGATATAAACCATTTCCTAGCAAAAGCGTTATTACCTTAGTTAAAATGGTTAACAACTATTCTAATATTAAAAAAAGTGCTAGTCTTTAAAAGAAAAAGAAAAACGAGAATTTAGTTGTAGCACCTAATAATGAAATCATTCAAATAACTTGAAAGTATAGTGCGCCTGCGAAATTTAAAATGTAATAATGGATATTAACTTCACTATGTATGATTTGTAGGAGTTAATTAACTTTTCGCTTTATCTTGTAACTCAAACTTTTATATACTTATTATTGATTATTTATCCAACAATTTTCCACCCTTGCCCTTTGTACATGATAGCCAAGATTGTGGAAGTTGTGAATAAAGACTTGAAGATCTGCCTCTGCTGAAAAGTTAGGTTGAAGAAATCAATCTAAATATATGAAAATATAAGATAAATAAATCATAAATTTGGTTGAACTAATTAGATAGCTCTTAAAATGATATCCATAAATAAATCCATAAGTTGTCTTACGAAAACGGCAAGTCGAAGAGCACCTCCCGATCCTCCCATACAGGTCCTATTTTACTCTTAGACATGTTTATATATTTCACGTGGACCAAGATTTAACATATAAGCCGAAGTTACTTAGTATTCGATCATGTATTAGTTTTTACGCGGTCGTTGCTATGGCAACTATTGACAGCGTCAATGAACGAATGAATGAAATATGTACCTATATTATTTGTTATTTTAATAATGTAATTTATTTTTTTATTTATTTGGCAAACCAAATAAATGTTATTATTGTAATGTTGTTATTTATTATATTAGTCGTATATCTTTCTTGACCTCTTTCTAAAGTAATCTAGAGGAATATTGCTAAGAATAAATAGTAGTTTAATTTATAATGCATAATGTCAAAAACGTATGATTGTTTCATTAATCATTATTGAGGTGTCTTGTGGCTATAGAAAACATAATAACCAACCAAAATAAGGCAAAATATTTCTATTTACATTGTGAGCATAGAAAAGTGACTAGGATTCCCAAAAATTGTTGGGATGTCGAATAATATCGTAGGCTTAATTATTAGAATTTGTAAGTCTTGAGCAAATTTTACACGGGCAAAAATAACTGATCTTTTTTTATAATTTGAGAAACTTTTGAAAATCAATCTTACTTTAGGTCAGAGGTTCTCAAACTTATTTTGTCTACCGCCCACTTTGAAACTCAATAATTTTCTAGCACCCCCTAAATATTTTAAATTAATAAGTTTATTAGATATTATTAATAAGTTTATTAGAATATAGCGTGTCGTATCAGTCTTATTCTATTTAAAACTTCTTTAGGTAAATTTAAAATAGAATTAGATTTCGGTATATGTTTTTACAAAAATATATGTATTTAAAAAAATATACCGAAATCTAATTCGATTCACTCGCTAAACCAACAACACCCTTCAATTTTCTCTGGACCCTTTACCACCCTGTAGGTTTCCAGCGCCCACAAGGGGCGATATCGCCCACTTTGAGAAAGACTGGTTTAGGTATTAGGAGATATTATTATCTTTTGTAAATGAAGTATTCCCTCGGATGATACACTTTAAGATTGTCCGTTCGAAAGCATCAAAAGTGAAAGGTGAGAAAAAATGTTTGTTGGTAGTTATGACTTGATAATTAGGCCGACGATAGTTTTCTTTTTGTTGGTAAGTGAAAACGAATTAACGACGACCGATTGGCTCAGTGGCGGAGCCCTCCGCCCGCGGAGTCAATGGTCGCGGGTTCGATTCCCGCATCGGAATAAATATTTATATGGATTTATAAATGTTTATTCCGAGTCTGGTAATCCCCCCAATCCGCATTTCCTTTCCTGCTCTTTCCTTTCCTCTCTATCCTTTCCCTTCCCCTCCGCCAATCCACGGTCTGCCGTGCCAATGGATGCGTGGCTAGGGGCGAGCCTAGTCGTAATCGTGCCGATCGTCCCGGGGTCGGGCTCCCCCGGGGACTATGGTGCCTTACCTCAGCATGTAGGGCTCTGCTGGGGCTGACCTCCATCCTCCCTTGCGGCTCGTGGGATTCACTAAGACGAATTTAATGTACCTAATTTGTCGAAAATGACGGCGCGTGGTTCGCCACCCGTCACGTTCTGATTCTCACGAGAGCGAAAAGTGACCAATGACGAGCGGTTTCGCTGCGATGAATGGCAGCGGATGGAGTTCTGTGGTCTCAGCCAACCCCTGCGGGGGATAGGCGTGAATATATATAAAAAAAAAACGTATTAATTTAAAGATTCTTTAAGAATCTAGGGTCGATCAAATTAAAGAAAATTACTGTTAAAAATGTTAGGTTTTCACAAAGGAAAATAAAATTGGTGTCAAATATTTATAATCTCTTTTAGAAACTCAATATTGTCGATGTTTTCCGTTTTCCAAACTATTCTAGAAATATAATTGTATAAAAATAATGTAATAATGTGGAAAATTTAAAAATAAATGTATATTGTTAGGAAACACGTCAGTCGTCGCCTCCCCAGTTTCTTATTCTTAGCCAACAGTATTATAAATTAAACAGTATTTTTAATTGTAATTTAATTTAATTTATATATATATATCCCAGCACATATAGTATATACGAGGGATCTATATATACCTCGATGTATATATGGATATATCTATCCATATATGATATATATATATATATATATATATATCTATATACACATGTACATATATATATCTATATATCATATACTATATATCATATATATACATATATATATATATATACATATGTATATATATAATTTCAATTTTTTATGCCGGACAGAAGACGTGTCTGTCGAAAGACGTCAGTCGAACTAGTTTTTTTGTTTTTATATAAAACTATTTCTTTTTTAATTTAAATTTTAAAATTACGAATTTAACAAGAAATTATACAGTATAAAAGGTTTTAATATATTCAAACAAAAAGTTATTACATTAGTGATACATTTATCAATGTATCACTAAAGTACAAAACAAACATATGTTTATTGAGATTAGAACTAATAAATAAATATTCCTCAAACATTTTTTAGATTAATAGATTTCACAGAACGGTTAGATTTTTTAGCACTGTTGAGGAATATCGCATCTCAGCATCGTTTATTCATTCTACCATGGGGAGTGCTCCGAGGAATTGTTCGAAATAATTCCGGCCGTTGAATTCCACTACACCTAAGAATAGCGATCCAGTACGTTGCGTTTTTTCAGAAACTTCTTATCACTCACCACTACTCTGTGGAACCGGCTACCTCCAGCTATGTTTCGGAGGCTATTCGACAATGTAACCTTCAATAATAAGCTTACAAATTTCTTAAAGGCCGGAAACCTTTCTGCAATGTTTATGGTGCTGTAGACGTCTATGGGCGGCGTTAATTTCGTTCCATTAGGTGAGACGCATGCTGGGGGGTCAAAAGTGGTCCGTAATATCATGCTACCGCTTGATAGCTTGATACATACATACATATCGTCACGCCTGTCTCACGTAGGGGTAGGCAGAGACCACAGATCTCCATCTGCTACGATCTCGGCATAATTCCCTTGCTTCCTCCACACTCATTATTTTTCTCATGCAAGCCCGCCGGTTGAGGGTACTCTTGACCTGGCTTGATAGCTTGATGAATGAATATTATATTAAAACAAATGGGTTGAATATTTTTTTATGGAATCTATAGGATCGAGCAGGTTATCTGACAGTAAGCAGCTATATTATATATACTCGTATATATAGCAATAAGTATATATATATATATATATATATATATATATATATATATATATATATATATATATATATATATATACATATATATATATATATATATATATGTATATATATCGTATTATATTAATATTATATCGGTACTAAATATTTTTAATACAATTATATTATAATATAAAATATAGTACTATTATTATTATTTGTATTTGTATTTCGTTTTTCTCTTGTTATTTGTGTGTGTAATAATTTAATTTGATTAATTTAATCAAATTAAAAAGCAATTTTTTTATTTTTATTTTATGTGTGTATTTTCTGTTTACTGTTTTGTGGATTATGAACTAACTGGCAACACCAAAGGCAAGCAACGAGAATCTAGAGTTGACAAGACGTATTCGATACGTATTCTTAGCTTACTTATTCAACAAAAAGATGCTTTTTCTTTGTTATATACTCTGAGTGATCGCATAATTTTTTGGTTTCGATCTCAGTTCGATGCCTAATGTTGTACTTCGGCAAATGTTACAGGTGCAAATGTGTGTGTTCAAGAGTGGTAATTATGCCCGCATGAGCATAAAACCAAACAAGAGGGACAGACTGCTTCACCATCTATCTGTCCCCCAAAATATCTATCTATGTTTGAAATAGGAATCGAAAAACTTTTAACCAGAAAAACTTTTTAATTTATGACACCTTTTTTTTACAATAATTGATTTTTACTTAAAATCTTAATAATATACAGAAATAATACAAAACAAAAAGAAAATAATTTTAATCAAACAAGTGTCATAAAATGGTTCTTGCTCAGCATATGCCGGTCGCTCTATTGAAGCAGTTGGCTCTGGTTTTCAGCAAGAACCAACGTGGTTTATATTTATCTATTATTTTTGTAAACAAATTGTTATTATTAATTAAACAAATATATTATCGGTAATAATGTAAGACAAAACGTACCAAATGAGGCACATTTTGTGATGCCGTTAAAGATGTCTCCAAGGAGCAGCAAATCTGCTCGCAAGCCATTAACGAAAATTGCACCGCGATCGTTTAAATTACCCCATCAATTCCATGGGGCGGTCGTTATCATACGTTTGCGAATTTTACATTTTAAATAAAACATCAACAATGAATTTAAATTAAGAATTAAGGCGACAGTTTACAAGTGAAATCAAAACAATATTATTTTTTAAAAATACACTATAGCTCTCTTGAGTCCTGACAACATTAGTACTGTAGTGATACATTGATAAATTTATCACTAATGTAATAAAACTTTTTTTTTTGAATATATTAAAACCTCTTATATTATATTAAAAAAGAAATATTTTTGTTGAAAAAAGCAAAAACATTAATTTCACTGAAGTTTCTTTCCAAATATATGTCACCTTTCCAGCATAAGAAATTGAGATTATATATATTGAGAAGTATGAATAAGATATAAATGTAATGTGAATAGAAAAATAAATCAATTTTATTCGAAGAATTTCATTTATATCGAAGATAAAACCCCCTAAAGATCCCGTGTGTCACCGTAAGCAGTACGGCTGGCATGCTATAGTACCAATGTCACTCCATAAACAAAAAAAAATAATTTCACCATGTAGGTAATTCGTTACTATTAAAAAAAGGAAATGTGCACACATGACCAAAACTTGCTATCATATTGAAGAAAATGCCGTTCAATATTATGAGCTGGAAAAAGGAAATTGAAGGCTCATCTCTACGAGTCGGTCCCTTGTGATAGCGATTTGTCGAATATTTGTTTACGAAATTATTACTATGAAAAAATAGGTCTGAGATACGAAGATTAATTCAATGAATAACTAGCTAATATTATCTTGTAAAAAGGCATATTATTTGCATTAAAAATATTTCTAGTCATATTAAAGTTCACGCTTGTCTACTACAAAAAACAATTGGTTGTACGGTATTTGGTAATATATTATAATATTTTATATATAGGTCAGGGAGTATCTTTTCCTATCCGCTTGCCGGTATTTATGGCCTCCCGAGCTAATGCCGTATTATTCCTCGTCTTCCGTTGCGGTAGTATCATATCCCTATCTTCCTGTCTAAAACCATCTTTTCTTTCCCCTGCCTTTTCCTTTCTTCTCTATCCTTCTCCCTTCCTCTCCGCCAATCCACGGTCTGCCGTGCCAAAGGATGCGTGGCTAGGGGCGAGCTTAGTCGCAAGCGTGCCGACCGCGCCGGGATCGGGCTCCCCCGGGTACTATAGTGCCTTACCTCAGCATGTAGGGCTGACCTCCATCCTCCCTTGCGGCTCGTGGGATTCACTAACACGAATTTTAATATACCTAATTTTGTTGAAAAATGACGGCGACGTGATTGCCCACTTGTCACGTCCTGATTCCCACGAGGGCGAAAAGCGACTAATGGAGACCCGTTTCGCTGCGATGAATGTGAGAGGAAGAATGGATGAAAAAATGGGTGGGTGGGGAAGAGGCGGGGAAGGTGTGCCGGGATCGTAGTAGATGGAGCTCTGTGGTCTCTGCCAACCCTTGCGGGGGATAGGCGTGAATATATATATATATATATATATATACATACATATATATATATATATATATATATATATATATATATATATATATATATATATATATATATATATATATATATATATATATATATATATATATATATACATATACAGTTGTTTTAAAATCAAGCTTATTAATCCGCGGAAAGTCGCACCACACACCAGCGGTTGTGTATTCGGCTATTTGGAGGAAATAAACGGGGAAAGGTTTTTGTGGCCAGTGTTACAGCTCCGAAGGGAACTCAGGCATTAAGCGTATCTACACGAGATTCGACCATGTCTGTGGTCACTGGCAACGGTTTGTTCGTACCCGTTTAAAATTTGGGTATATGGTTAAAACTAAATATCTTTCGAACCGTAAACTACGGTGTAATTGCAATTTCCAATGCAAGGTACGGACATTATATTCCATGTAGTTCTAATCCGTTAGGAAAAGTAATTTTGCAAATGTTTATTTATTCAATTTCTTAATTAACAATTACCTTATAATTGATTCATTTGTTCATCATTCATTTATAGATTTATTTTACGACACTTAATAAATGACACGAATAATTAAGTAAACCTGTTTTAAACATCCAGATCCATTACCCATGGTTGTCTCTTCATCATCGCGCCATTCGGGTCATCGGGTAGTTAAGAATACAAAATATTAAAAATACCGCGCACCCTCTAGTGTCCGCAGACTGCGCCGTCCGCATATACTTATAATTCCGTATATTCGACCGCAGCGACGCGTGAGCGTGGCTATGCTACCCGTGTGCTTGCTCACCCTCCTCATGTACATAATAAGTTCGATTTGTAAATGACACACACCAGTTACATAAATAAATACATTCTTTCACTATTCTGCATAAAGATTGGTCGTAATTATTTAAGTTATTAGCCTTTACAGAACCATGAAACATAATATATTCTTTTTATATATTCACGCCTATCCCCCGCTGGGGTTGGTAGAGACCACAGAGCTCCATCCGCTACCATTCATCGCAGCGAAACGGCTCTCCCTCGAGAGAATCAGGACGTGACGGGTGGCGAACCATGTCGCCGTCATTTTCAACAAATTAGGTATATTAAATTCGTCTTAGTGAATCCCACGAGCCGCAAAGGAGGATGGAGGTCAACCTCAGCACGGTTGGCACGCTTGCGACTAAGCTCGTCCCTAGCTACGCATCCTTTAGCACGGCAGACTCTGGAAGGGAAGGGATAGAGAAGAATGGAAAGGGCAGGATGGAGAAGAAAGGATAATATATTAATATTATTATGATTAATTCGACATTGGAATAAATGAATGGCGTTGATTCCTTTCCACAAGAAAAAAGATTTGTTACTAACACACACGGGCAATACATGTCAAAAAAATTAAAAAAAATATCGTGAAAGGGAGTCCGTTACTTACTTTAATTCACAATTAATTATTAAGCGTTAAAAGTGGTGATAAATATACCCGGATTTGTGGGTATATTTATCACCACTACTAAAATAAGGACAAAGGTTGCGGTTTACGTCATTTTATTATCAGTTGTCGTTTTGTGGATATACCATGGATTTCAAATTAAATTTAAATGAGATAAATGTCGGTTTGGAACTTTTCCCGCCAACTTACAACAGTGACGTTGATTTTTTACATATTTCATTATTAACACGTTCCCCGCCAGACCGTTTTTGAAGATTTTCCGTTCAGGCCGCGTGTTCGTTAAGCCAATTACTAGAAAAATATTGCTTTGTTGTGTTAAGAATTTAAAACTATACACCCTTCCCTTGATTATTATCATTTTTACAATATTTTAATTATTGTAAGCCATACGCGAAAATAAGCTGGTCACGTCTGTCGGAGATCCGACGATCGTTGGAGCAGACGAGTGCTGGAGTGGAGACCGCGTCTCGGTAAACGTAGTGTGGGACGCCCCCCGGCTAGATGGTGCGACGATCTGTGCAGGGCGGCTGGCAGAAACTGGATGCGTGTAGCCGAAGATCGGGTTAGGTGGCGCTCCATGGGGGAGGCCTATGTCCAGCAGTGGACTGCCGCAGGCTGCTGATGATACGCGAAAAACAAAACAATATAGATAATGTGTATTCCTATCTTGGCTAAAATGTATTATAATTATTTGTTAACCTAAGCTTGCTAAGAAATCTGTCAGTAATCTAACAAGTATAAATAAAATAAAAAGAACATACATATGTATATATACATAGGTAATTTAGCTAAATAACCTGTCAGCCAAGAAGCATGCATTACGGCCGTGAATAGTGTGAGTATGCTCTAATATCGCGTTTAACTCATAAATTGTTCGAATATGGTGTTGTACTGCTTGTAGATATGATTTACCGTTCATAGGGCGTTAAAAGTACTTAAAGAATAATTTTGTTTTGTGGAAATTGTAATTTGGCTTGTTTATGTTTTTTATGGGATAGGAATGCTAACAAGCAGGCATACCATCTCATGGAACTTAAGAAAGAACATGCTTGAAAATCTGGGGTGCTGCCACGTGCATTTCAAAAGCGTAGGATTGTTGTTTTGAAGGTTCCAATGTCGTATCGGTTGGAAAAAACCGCTGATAGAAGCTGCTACATAGTGGTTGTACGTGGAAAGACAAATCCGCAAATACACACCATATCGTAAAGTTTTCTTCCCTTAATGATTCTTTTTTTATAGGCCGTTACCCACTGGCGGGGCGGCATGATATAAATGTTTCCATTTATTACTATTACGCCAGGATCTAGACTGCTGTAAGTTTCAACTTTTCGGTAAAGTGGGTAATAAATTTGTACAATTTGTGTCATATCATAACATACAGGGAAACACATATTTTTGATGTGAAACATCTTATCGCGGGGCATGGGAGTGAAATCGTAGATTGAGACGTCGTCTCGATTCAGGCTACGCTCCCCTCCACTCAATTCTATGGCGGTCACTTACACGTGACTGTGATCATACGGTAGAGATCGAGCCGTCGTCAATGTTTCACATCCAACAAATGTCCTATGACGCTTCTATTTTGTTTATGGGATAGGAAGGCAAACGAGCTGGCGTGTCACCTGATGGAAAGCAATCAACGCCGCCCATAGACTTCTGCAGCGCCAAATACGGCAGTGTGGAAACGAAAACTTTGAGGAGTGCCATTATAGGTGTGGGAATGGGCGGGGGAGGGGGGAAAGGGGTAGAGGCAGGGGTAAAGGGAGGGGAGGGTGTTGGGCCTCCGGAACTCACCGCCGCTCACCGTACGAAGTGCGGTAGGTAAGCTACTACTCAGGCGGGAGTTCTGCGGGAGTGTGGTACTTCCCCGGGCGAGCCGGCCCATTCATACTATAGACAAATAATATGCCATTCTTGACAAAGTATTCGTCTCTCACATTCTCATTCTCTTCACTCGTCATCTGAAAAAGTGTTCCACTTTGTTATTTATAGAAAATTTGGTTTATTTGGTTAAGATTTAGTCATCGAAGGGGTTTAACATTTGCCGATGTATCATCATCAATATCATCGCGGAATTCTAAAAGATGCTATAGTAGAGTTACTACTATAATTATCACTGAAATTTCTACTTCAAATACTTCATCGGAATAAATATATGGATTTATAAATATTTATTCCGAGTCTGGTAACCCCCCCAATCCGCAATTCCAATCCTGCTCTTTCCTTTCTTCTCTATCCTTTCGCTTCTTCTCCACCAATCCACGGTCTGCCGTGCCAATGGATGCGTGGCTAAGGGCGAGCTTAGTCATAGCGTGCCCACCGTCCCGGGATCGGGCTCCCCTGGTACTATGGTGCCTTACCTCAGTATGCAGGGCTCTGCTGGGGCTGACCTCCATCCTCCCTTGCGGCTCGTGGGATTCACTAAGTCGAATTTAATTTGTTGTACCTAATTTGTTGAAAAATGACGGCGACGTGGTTCGCCACCCTTCGCTGCGATGAATGTAGCGGATGGAGGTCTGTGGTCGCTGTGTATATGTGTATGTGTATGTGTGTGTATATATATATATATATATATATATATATATATATATATATATATATATATATATATATATATATATATATATATATATATATATATATATATATATATATATATATATATATATATATATATATATATATATATATATATATATATATATAAAGTTTCTACTTCAAATGTATTGTCGATATATATCACTTAAAAATGACATGTCGTACCAACCCGTCAGTGGATGCAGGGCATAAGGTACCTTGAAGGTTTGATAATTTACTACATTCATTCCAAACGGTGCGGGCAAAACAAAATGAATTCGTAAGATTTGGGGGCAACTTTGAAAAACTGCTGGCTTTACTCGGCTCGCCGGAAAAAAATTATTTGCGGGGGTCCGGTAAGCTTCTACATTATTTATTGAGTTTGGACGACACGGCATTTAGTAAAGTGTGACTTCTGAATTAAAGTTAGGCGCAAAAAAGGCTATTTTTTTTAAATAATTTTATACAAAATTACCCTTACAATACAATAACAATCTAATACTATCAACAGACTGTTTATCTTGCATTCCACCGCTGGATATAGATCAGGTATTGATAGATAGATTTTTGACAATAAAGACCGTTTTGGACAAACTTATCTATCTATCTCTCCAATATATACGATATTTACATAATAAATATTTACTAATCGTACGTCTTTGTTATTTTTTTCATTCGAATACATACATTTTTCGCAATTATTAATTTGTCTTATTTTTCAATTCTTAGTATTAGTTGACACTCACCCTATGTATTATATATTTATATATTTTTATTTTTTATATATTCACGCCTATCCCCCGCAGGGGTTGGCAGAGACCACAGAGCTCCATCCGCTGCCATTCATTGCAGCGAAACGGCTCGTCATTGGTCGCTTTTCGCCCTCGTGAGAATCAGGACGTGACGGGTGGCGAACCACGTCACCGTCATTTTCGACAAATTAGGTATATTAAATTCGTCTTTAGTGAATCCCACGAGCCGCAAGGGAGGATGGAGGTCAGCCCCAGCAGAGCCCTGCATGCTGAGGTAAGGCACCATAGTCCCCGGGGGAGCCCGACCCCGGGACGATCGGCACGTTTACGACTAGGCTCGCCCCTAGCCACGCATCCATTGGCACGGCAGACCGTGGATTGGCGGAGAGGAAGGGAAAGGATAGAGAAGAAAGGAAGGGGCAGGAAAGGAAATGCGGATTGGGGGGGTTACCAGACTCGGAATAAACATTTAAAAATCCATATAAATATTTATTCCGATGCGGGAATCGAACCCGCGACCATTGACTCCGCGGGCGGAGAGCCCCGCCACTGAGCCAATCGGTCGTCTTATAATTTATATATTTATATATTTATATGTGACAATAATGTCACACAGATATTTTTAATATTAGTTTAAATTCTTTTAAAACTTATCTTTATGGTCTTACATATTTATCTTAATTTTTGATTCTTTTTTTAGTGTTTGTCTACCTAAGTATATATATGAATGAAATAATAAATCCCTCATATTGTTATTGTTAAATATTAATTGTAATTGATGTGTATAGTTGTAACTGGACTTCAGATTTACCTTAAATTCTTTTGCATGTTTGTTATCTTATATTTTATTTAATCTGTAGTCTGTAACTGTACCTTTTGTAATAAAAATAAAAATATGTTATTAAAATCTTTAATTGTTAATAAAATACTTTTTTATTAATTAACTCAAGTTCAAATACATATCTTTAAGCTTGTAGTCGATGACACTTGATGATAAAACAGTTCTTTCAAATGTTTTTTTTTAATACTTTATTATACACAAGACACGACATACAAAAATTAAAAGGAAAGAAGATGTACAAGGGCGAGCTTAACTAAATTAAAATGTTTATTCCTCATTTAAATGTAATGAAATCATTTTAATTATATATATATATATATATATATATATATATATATATATATATATATATATATATATGTCCTAATTTAATGTATGACTACATTGCATTACATACACGCTTGGACTTCTAGTCGCAAAACGAAAAGTCCTCTGAAAGATCCTGGGCCCAACCAAAAGAGATGATGGCGGTTGGCTACATCGAAAAAAATGCCGAAATCGAGCATTTGGGGGGCAAACCCATTATATATATAAATACTTAAAATAATATAAGTGCCAGCAAGTGATTTCTAAGAGTACTTCTAAGAGTGCCTCTCCGACTTGCGAAGGTTGGCAGCCAATTCAGCGCAACTTTCCTCCTCCTCGTGGTGCAGCAGTTCTGGGGCACTCGCTATCCCGGTCCACTTCCTGATATAACGTAGCCAAGACTTTCTTTTCGATGCTACTACGCTGAAGTAAATACATTTTTTTTCACTAATTAATGAGGAAAGTCACTTAAGTATACTATTCCTTATTTACTACGTGGAACAAGTAGTATCTACTGTAAAAAGTTACGATACCATTCCACTGACAAGTCTCGTTAACAGTAATTACAAAAAGTTCTCTGCTGACCGAAACCGGGGCTCACTAGCAAATTGCTCATCTCATCTCTTTTGACTTTTTGCTGTACTTGATTGATTTCAATTATAGTATAAGCAGTGTATCACGGTTTCGATTATATGATATACACCGTGACTTTTTAATTACCCGAGAAAATTAAGAAATATATTTATTTATCGATATATATTAAATTTGGCGAAGAAAAAAAAATATTTTTATGAAATATTTATTAAAAATGTCCTTAATATAAACCAAAAATTATACAACAAAAAATCTTGCTAATTCAAATAGACATCATTATTATTCCAATATGAACTGCACCCAAACCAACCTAATTTGTTCGCGTAATATTTACGTACGGAAGGGATAACTATGAATGAAAACATTTTCCGCAACCTGCCGATAAAAGACGTTTTTCTCTTTCGCACGCGCTGTTGCCATACTTATGAATACATACGTCTCATGCATAGTAGTAAACAAATACTACGAAGGTGGCGTACAAGTATTTGATGCATTTACAGGATTTCTTTGAAGTCCCATAAAACAATATTTTTGTATGAACGCTATAATATTTGAATGTTACTTACTGACGTACATATTTTTACAAACGCGAATTTTAGTTTTCTCGGGTAATTAAAAAGTCACGGTGTATAATAATAATAGGCATTTATTTCGGTTTTCTTATTATTTTAGTAAACTTTAGTCTTAGTTTGTTGTTTTATAGTTGATATTCTTATTCTATCTGACGATTTCTTCCCTATCATACTTCTCTCAATTGCGTTTTGTCATACTTCAAGGTTCTTTGTATAGGCTTTAGTGACCGTCCAGGTTTTACAGCCGTGTAAGTACAGCCCTATATATACATGTATCAAATAGTTTTCGCTTGATATACACATTAATTTCATTATTTTTCATAATCTCTTTTAAGCTCCAGTATTGTGGGTGTGATTATTTGCCTTAAATATACATATTCGTCTAGGTAGTTTCATCCCTACCATCTAGATGAGTCGCGATCTACTACGGTGCGTTTCTCTCGAAACTTCTTTCCACGCAGCACCACTCTGTGGAATCAACTACCTTCGGCGGTCTTTCCAAACCGATACGATATTGGCACCTTAAAAAAACAAGTGTCGCGGTTGTCTAAGGTCAGCGTTGATTGCTTTCCATCAGGCGACACGCTAGCTCGTTTGCCCTACTATCCCATAAAAAAGTTAATTATGTTGTTGTTGACGCAGATAGACTCTTTCTTTTAATTTGTCATGGATTTCGCGTGTTCATAAGTAAACTCACTTGACGACTAATTTTGTCCAAATCATGGAGCATTACTTGCATATCTTTGGCTACATATAGGTGTTCAATAGCAGAATTAGATTTTACAAACATAAATAATATAAAAACTACATAAGATATAAATAAAATTCAAAAACTTTTACGAAGAAGAAAAGTGAAGGTTTTATTTTTAAAAAATATATAGTTTAAATGTTGATCGCCACGTTGGGCATACTTTTGGAATCCAGGAAGAAATATCTTTAGCGAGTGACACAGAATACTGTTATTCTGTGTCACTCGCTAAAGATATTTCTTTGCTGCGCATGCATGATGCGGACGATCTAAATACTAAAAGAAAATTCTTTTAGTGTTTAGATGATCGTCGGGTACATTTCATAGACTTTACTTTTGAGGTACCCTTACAGAAAAAAGTCCACAGGAGTGAGATCTGTCGACATGGGTGGCCATGGGATATTGCCGAAACGGCTTATTAGTTTAATTATAATAATCGTGGCATTCACTACATTTGCCACAGGTTAATGTATATAATTATGATAGTGGTAGTAAAACTTATATTCTTCTTCTAAGAGTGCCTCTCCGACTTGCGAAGGTTGACAGCCAATTCAGCACAGCTTTCCTCCTCCTTCGCGAGTTGCAGCAGTTCTGGAGTATATGGACAGTCAAAAGTTTTACTTAGGTAAGATCCGCGACAAGCAAAACAAGAGCAGAAAATTAATAATGTGTGTTTTTCCGTTGGGTTTAGTGGATTTATTTGGAACTTAAACCAAAAACTTACAGAAAATCGGCCATCAACTCTCCACCCACCAACCACTATACACAACACCAAACACACATTACCACTTTTCCATCTTGTAAACGACACGTGTTTCGCCCCAACACGAGGCATCTTCAGGTATAGTAGACTCTACGGTAGATTACCGAAAAGTGACCCGCCATTACAACGGGCGCCTTATATAAACAACCCCCACCCGCAATGTAAAACAAGAGGTGGGCGATGGACAGGACAGGATGGCCAACCTGTTGTTTTCTTACATTGTGGGTGGGGGTTGTTTATATAAAGCGCCCGTTGTAATGGCGGGTCACTTTTGGTGTTGTGTATAGTGGTTGGTGGGTGGAGTGGGTTTAAGTTCCAAATAAATCCACTTAACCCAACGGAAAAAACACACATTATTATTTTTCTGTTATTGTTTTGCTTGTCGCGGATCTTAGCTAAGTAAAACTGTTGACTGTCCATATAGTGATGGATTTCCGCAAAGTAACGCCTGACTCCATTAATAAGTTCTGGAGTACTCGCTATCCCGGTCCACTTCCTGATATAACGTAGCCAAGACTTTCTTTGCCCGTGATTTTTCCCATCATAATGAATAGTTGAAGCAATTTGTACCTATCATATGACCCAGGTAAGCAATTTTTCGACCTTTGACGGTCTGCAAAAGTTCACGTTTTTGCTTGACTTGTCGGAGAACCTCGTCATTGGCCACCCTTTGAATCCAGCTAACTTTTATTAAATAATGATAATAAAATAACAACGACAAATAAAATGAAGCATGGACCAAGGTAATGTGTGGTAAATGTAGTTTCTCATATGTTTTCTGTAAGCACTGACAGGAATTATTAAACAACTTTTACATTGTGGGTATTATCTTTACACAACTTCTATATAAATTGTAATCTTATTCCATCTAAGCACCGTACAAATGGAATATTATTTTTATAACAGAAGGGTATAGACGAAATACTATATGAAACAAAATACAAGCCTCCTTAAGCCGCACAAAGGTCCTTAGCGTCTGTGTTATTGTATGTACGACTTACATTGTACCCTCACAAAACTTCGAGGCGTTTGATACGTAACAAAAAAAAAAAGAAAATTATTAATGGACTCAGGCGTTACTTTGCGGAAATCCATCACTATATGGACAGTATGACATATATGTATATATATATCATCTACTGAAGATGCGTCGTATTGGGGCGAAACACGTGTCGTTTACGAGATGGAAAAGTGATAATGTGTGTTTGGTGTTGTGTATAGTGGTTGGTGGGTGGAGAATTGATGGCCGATTTTCGGTAAGTTTTTGGTTTAAGTTCCAAATAAATCCGCTTAACCCAACGGAAAAACACACATTATTAATTTTCTGTTATTGTTTTGCTTGTCGCGGATCTTAGCTAAGTAAAACTTTTGACTGTCCATATAAAAAAGAAAATTTTCAACTCAAAACGGGACGCTCATTAAATATCAATATCAATATCAGCCCGCGGCAGTCCACTGCTGGACATAGGCCTCACTTAAGGCGCGCTATCTAGCCCGATCTTCGGCTACACGTATCCAGTCTCTGCCAGCCGTCTTGCGCAGATCGTCGCTCCATCTAGCGTCCCATACTACGTTTGCCGAGTCGCGGTCTCCACTCCAGTACTCGTCTACTCCAACCATTGTCGGTTCTCCGACAAACGTGTCCAGCCCGTTGCCACTTCAGTTTGCTAATATGAAGAGCAATGTCGGTGACTCTTGTATGATGCTCATACTTTCATATTAATATTATATTCACGAAAGTTTGTCCATCTGTTACGCTTTCATTGCTAAACCAATTTTGATGAAATTTGGCATGAAGATAGTTGAAGATCCGAGGTCGAACATAGGTATCTTTTTATCCGGAAACAATAGCTTTTATAGGACGCTCGATAAATTTCGCGCAATAAACTGAATCCCACGCGAGTGAAGCCACGGGCAAAAGCTAGTGGGTCTATATACGCCAGTTAGCAAGTTAACAATGAAACTAAGCAACCTTTTAATGAAAATGAAAATTCTTTATTTTGAACAATTGCAACAATACAATCAGTCTTCACATTAATTACAATAAATTTATTTTTATTATTACAAATTATGAAAAAATCAATCACCAGCTTTAATAAAGCAAAGTTTCTGTTAAAAGACAGTTATAATTATTAAATTATATACAGCATTTTTTTTTATGTAAAGCTAAAAACATATTTAATAAAGTTGGTGATGATTATAAATAAGAATAAAATATTAAATTTTTGCGTGGTTTCGGTAAACGGGACTATTTGGCTTTCCGGATTTTTGTTTGGGGACAATGGGACAGGTGGCCGAAGAAAAGGATAGGTATGCTACCACTCAAACGCCGATTCCATGCGGGAGTGGAGTGGGCAAATATTATGCCATTCGTGACAAAATATTTGTCTGTAGCGTGGCTCTACCACTAGCAAAGGTTTTTGTCCCTATTTTAACCAGATCGTTTTGCGCTGTAGAAGGAAGTTGTCTAGCGGGTGGCTATACACGTGACGATACAAAAATCCCTAGGTATGCTATTTCCAGTACAAAAGCTCGCTCATAAAGCCGCATTAGCATCGTTTATCACGATAACGATTGGGTCATAACGTCACCGCAGACGCTACTAACCTCCCTAACTCGTAACTCGTTTAAGCCGTGGAGTCTAATTTTTGTGGGTTTATGCGGACTTAATGATCACTTTGAATTGTTTCTTATTTATTTAACACATTATATATATATATATATATATATATATATATATATATATATATATATATATATATATATATATATATATATATATATATATATATATATATATATATATATATATATATATATATATATATATTTAAAACCTAAAAGGAAGCTAAAAAAAAAAAAACACAAAATAGTCAATTTTGTACTTCCAATTACTGTCAATAGATGGCGCTCGTCAGGCTATGCGCGATTTTGAAATGTTTATTACATTTTAAATTTATTTTTGGATAAAAGAAAGGTTTATTTTAAGATATTTTTTTTTTTATTTTTTTTATATATTCACGCCTATCCCCCGCAGGGGTTGGCAGAGACCACAGAGCTCCATCCGCTGCCATTCATCGCAGCGAAACGGCTCGTCATTGGTCGCTTTTCGCCCTCGTGAGAATCAGGACGTGACGGGTGGCGAACCACGTCGCCGTCATTTTCGACAAATTAGGTATATTAAATTCGTCTTTAGTGAATCCCACGAGCCGCAAGGGAGGATGGAGGTCAGCCCCAGCAGAGCCCTGCATGCTGAGGCCGATGACGACCGATTGGCTCAGTGGCGGGGCTCTCCGCCCGCGGAGTCAATGGTCGCGGGTTCGATTCCCGCATCGGAATAAATATTTATATGGATTTTTAAATGTTTATTCCGAGTCTGGTAACCCCCCCAATCCGCATTTCCTTTCCTGCCACTTCCTTTCTTCTCTATCCTTTCCCTTCCTCTCCGCCAATCCACGGTCTGCCGTGCCAATGGATGCGTGGCTAGGGGCGAGCCTAGTCGTAAACGTGCTGATCGTCCCGGGGTCGGGCTCCCCCGGGGACTATGGTGCCTTACCTCAGCATGCAGGGCTCTGCTGGGGCTGACCTCCATCCTCCCTTGCGGCTCGTGGGATTCACTAAAGACGATATTTTAAGATAAATTTTCATTAAAGGACGCGATACCCACTACTCTTGTTCACAGTGAATTGGCGGGGCTACCTGTGACGGGAATAAATATATATATATATATATATATATATATATATATATATATATATATATATATATATATATATATATATATATGTATATATATATATGTATATATATATATGTATATATATATATGTATATATATATATATATATATATATATATATATATATATATATATATATATATATATATGTATATATGGGCCGGCTTGCCCGGGTAAGTACCACACTCTCGCAGAAAACCGGCGTACCGGTGTATGAGTGGTAGCTTATCTGCCGCGCTTCGTCCGGAGAGCGGCTGAGTTTAAGGGGGTCCAACCCCCTCCTCCTCTCCCTCCCCTTCCTCCCTCCCATAATGAAAGTTTCCTTAAAGGCCGGCAACGCTTCCGCATTGCCTATGGCACTGCAGATGTCTATGGGCGGCGTTGATTGCTTTACATCAGGTGACGCGCCTGCTCTTTTGCCTTCCTATCCCATGAAAAAACTGATAGGCCCATCTTCTATACTTCGGCTGTCATAGTACGCTGCCAAGTTTGTTTTGGGTGACTATTCCATTGAGGGCTTTTCTGGGGATATGGGCTGGCGTGTTGGCGGTTAGTAGATATGTCCATTTCCATTTTTTTTGACTTATCTGGACATCTATTGGCTCCTCTTTTCTTTTCTTTTATAGTAATTAGTTATAACTATTATGCTAATGTCAAGTAAAATACGATAACATCAAATGTCTTCAAATATAAATAGTTTAGTTTATCACGCTACGTTTTGATATACCAAATGATGGCTATTCTACCAAAACCCTCTATAGACTTTTTCAGTTAACTTAAGAAGTCACGATACACGAATTTATTTCATTTTCCCCCACTTATAGTCCTTAATCTAATTATACTGCGTAATACGCCACCACAATTAAACAATATAGCCGATAATAACATAAGATTATGTAAATGAAAATGAAATAAAAACACAACGTCACAGATGTTAGTTGGCGGGAAAACATCGGGTCCTCTCTATTTAATATAAATATGAATGTATATGCTGACATATGTATGTATATGCTGACATATGAATGTATATGCTGACATATGTATTTATATTTAACAAAGAACACCAATAATGCTTGTGTTGTTTAAGTGAAAGAGGATTTTATTAATAAGATCTTCGCGTTCAGCGTGAAATCTATTAACATTTACTGAATTTGATGTTTCCTTTCGAAAGTTCAAGTAATAATAGCCTTTACTGCTCCAATTAACGTTTCGGTGATTATTTTTGTGACGGCCATTTTGAATTTCCTCAACGATTTTATTGCTAACCGTTTAAAGTTCATTTTACCTCGTTTTATTACAAATTAAAGGTTTGTGTAACTGAGTAAAATTGAGTCTTCAAATTAAGTAGGAATCCCTTAGTGTAACTCGAGGGGCCAGATGCGTAAAATTGTTCAATTAAAATCATTCAAAGTTAATTTTCATTTGGAGTTGTGCTTAGTCGTGAAGCACGTTCTAAATTTGAATGATCATTCCATTCTTCTTTCGGTTTTTTTTTATTCTACGTTTTCGGCCAGGATCATTTTTTAGTAATCTGTATTGAAATGTAAATTTTTTTCTATTATTTTCATAGCAATTAGTTATCTTTATGCAAGTGTCAAGTAAAATAGAAACAAATATCTTGAAGGACTTTTTCCCGCCAAATTACATCAGTGACGTTGTGTTTTTATTTCATTTTCTTATATTATTATCAGTTATATTGTTTGTGTTGACGTTTTATACAATATAGTTCGATTAAGGCTTATAAGTGAAGTTATATGAAATATATGCATGTTCGCAATACATGCATCGCATTTTTAATTGACTGAAAAAGTCCATAGGCTTTTCGTACAATAGACACCATTTTATTAAAATGTAACGTGACAAGCTGATAAGACATTTCAAGAAATTTGATACTATTTCATTTTACTTGATACTGACATAATAATTTTGACTAAGTGCCATCAAAGAAGAAAAAAACAAATATCTTGAAATGTAATTTCAGCTTGTCATGATAAGTCTTGATAAAATAGTGGCCATTCTACCAAAATTGAGTTGTGGATTTTGTTAATCAACAGAAAAAAGACATTCAATTCTTATTCGACCTTACTTTTGTTTATTGGTTATTTTTTTGCGTGACACTAAGAATCTGAGCACAGATTCGTGAATAGAACCCACGACCATTATCTCCGAAAGCTGTAGGTTTGCCACTGAACCAGTTAGATTAGTATTATTAAGCATATGTAATATTATTCATTAAAAAATATTACAAACCACTACTACTACATAACTAGTGATGAGTATTTAAATAAATATCACTGAGTATTTAAAATTTATAATTTTAATCACATTTTTGTTCATGACAAATGGGGAAGTTTAAATAATACCATTGAATATAACAAATGACAATTATAAAGCGTTCGTTTTCCTAACAAAACAACTGACTCATTACAAAGTAAATAAATAAAGTTAAGCAACTATTGATCAAACAAACAGTTCGTAAGGATCGGATTTGCGACCTGATATCGTGAGTTCGTACCGTTCATTGGACTGTTGAAACCATCTTCTAGTACAAGGATTATTAGCTTAGTTGCAATGGGTTATAGTCGTTTTAAGAAAGGCCAGATCAGAGAAGAGACCCTTAACTGGCGGGCTTGCATGAGGAGAGTAATGAGTGTGTAGGAAGCAAGGAAAGTATGCCGAGATTCTAGCAGATGGAGATCTGTGGTCTCTGCCCACCCATACGGGAGACAGGCCTACTCTTGATCAGGCCTTTCTTAAAAACTTTAGCAATTCGGTCAAGATATGTTTTCCGTGGTTTTCCCTTACTGACCCTTCCATCCACATCCGCAACGTATTTTTTTTTGCCAGTCATCTTTCATCCATCCTCCCTTTGTGCCCCAACCATCTAAGCATCCCTTTCTCAATATTCCTATCCCATAAAAAAAACCTTTAATCATTACCTAACTGTTAAACTCTGAGAAATGTAAAAAAGGCCTCTTCGTAGTTCTGCGAGCAGCTTTGAGCTTGTGAAGTAGACGGACTGTTAGCGTCCACGTTTTGCCATCGTAACTGGTTGCGGTCGAAATTATAAATAAAAATTTAAAAACCTCTATGAACTTTAAAAAAAAATTGAAATTATATTCAAATTTTTTCAATGTAACCAAAATAAAAAAAAATAAAGGGTGTATGAGTGCGAAATGAAGTCATGAACTCTTATAATATATATAGTGAATATTTCTTCTCTCTGTAATCCTTCAAAGGTGTTTGACCGTCGAGTTACTTACGACAGATTGAAGTATATAATATTTGAAGTGTTGCCCTGTCTGATCCTTATGGACACATTTACTTTTATAAATAAGATATTTTAAAAAAGATTTACGAAGACTTATACAGCTCTCGATTCTCTTCTGAAATTATTTTCCTATTCAAATATAATATGTACTTTTTATTTTAAAAAAAGGAGAAATGATGAAACACTAATTTTAGAAGCAATGAAGGTGAAACAAAATAATATATATTTACTTATTAAAATAAATGTTACTTTAAATCTAAACTAAAGAATATTTCAAAGATGAAAGCAGTATTTCATTCGCTGCCAGACTTGTGTCTTGTAAAGTGTGGACCGTCTATGTACTTTTTTCAGTTTTTTAAAGGCCAACTTGTCCTTAAACTTTAGGCTATCGCGAAACTGGACGTCATGCAATATGTAGGTATAGATACGACGCCAAGGATTGTGATTTATGGCTACATGGATACATGGCATGGGATCAATATTTGCGACTTATTTTTACAGAACTTAATATTAAAATAAGATAAGCCTTTATTATAAGACGAATTTTAATATACCTAATTTGTTGAAAACGACGGCGACGTGGTTCGCCACTCGTCACTTCTTGATCCCCACGAGGGCGTGAAGCAACTAATGGAGAGTCGTTTCGCTGCGATGAATGTGAGAGGAAGAATGGATGAAAGGATGGATGAGTGTGGAGGAGGCGGGGAGGGTGTGCCGGGATCGTAGCGGATGGAGCTCTGTGGTCTCTGCCAAACCCTGCGGGGATAGGCGTGAGTATATATATATTATATATATATATATATCCTTTTTTAGCTGACTAGAATTAAAATATAATTAACGTACACTATAAATTAATATATTTAATAGTGGCAGTTTTCTTGTTAGATTATCCTTTGACATAGGCCTCCCCGAGTTTCTTCCATTCTTCTCTGTCGTGACTTAATTTTCTCCACCGCTCTGGTAAATCAACTTCCCATCCTATTGGCCGTTCTTTTTGTCATTTTCCAATCCTGGGGTACCATTCCACGATGTCTCTCGTCATCAGCATAGTGCGGTTCATTTACATGGCATAATTCGACACAGACTATCAACACTTTTCTAATTGTACATAACAATATTTCTAAGTATAGAAGTACCTACTCATAGTGGCTTCAACATAAAAAGTAGATATATGCTGTCCCGGACTTTTATTTAGAACTACAATCCAAGTTAGGTAAGACAAACAATCCTACCGTATATCATCATTGTGTAACTCCAATGGTTTAGGCAGCGTACGCCAAGATAGCTCTCGAAGAGGCCAGATTTTTTTCCAACTTAATTGACATGTATCGTTATATTACGACCAAAAAATTACATAAAATCATTACAAATTGTAGTCTATATGTTATTTCGATGTATAACCTATATTACTGTAATGTTTCATCCAAATCAGTTCAGTAGTTTTTTCGTGAAAGAGTAACAAACATCCATACTCACAAACTTTCGCATTTATAATATTAGTAGGATAGGATTTAGCGTAATCTATGTACGAGTATGCATTTATACCGATACAAGGATACTCTTAGTATAAGTTTAGTGGCTATGAATAACAATAAATAATTTTTGCGTCCTTCTTATTATCGCTGTGGCAATGACATAAGCGAACCCTATTATCATTTGCGCCCGATATAATGTTCGCAAACAATATTCCAAAACATTAGCCAATGTGGTTAAACGCCCTTATTGGCATATTTTTCAGATAGACTCTTTTCATTAACGTATTGAGACGTGTTCAAAATTATATATACTCTGTTAAAATATTTAAAACAATAATTGTTAAGAAATCAAAGAATAACATCAAGGTCAGTTGCTTAATTAAATATTAACTTTTTTTTAGATTACTTAATTGTATTTAGTGATTTTGTTAATGTGTTTCGGTCTTTTTTCTGCGAACGAAATTTTTATTTTAGTGTATAAAATAATTATGTACGCCTTAAATTCAAAAACAAATATATATATATATATATATATATATATATATATATATATATATATATATATATATATATATATATATATATATATATATATATATCATCTTACATTTATCTTTTCTATCAACCCAAAGGCTTCCGGCTTTGTAGTTCAAAACATTCAAAAATGTAAAGTAAGGATAAATAAGTAAATAAATATATTAATACATAAAAATATAATGACATATATTTTAAAGGTATTTATAATATATTTTTTTCAAATGAAAACATCTATGTGTAATTCTTTGTAATGCATAAAATACATTCATACATATCATCGCGGCTGTTTCACGCGGCTTTCCTTGTTACACGATGTGTGTGGATTTAATATGTTTATAGTTTTACTTGAGATATTATAGGTGTCATGAATATACTCTGTTTATCAACTTTTATTGGTTTTTAATATAATATATTTGTTTAAAAACCAACCATATATAAGTTATTATAATATATTATATTTATCCGGCCAGTAATTAAAAATTTAAAGTTCATCAAGTTAAATTTAAAGTTGTTTTACGACTATTTGACGTATTCCAGGGGGGCCCCAGGCCCCCCCTGGGATACGCCAAATAGTCTAATCTTCATGTTGTAATGCATTCAGTTTCTGCAGAATATATAACAATATGAAACGTATTATTTATATTCTGTTACAGATGAAGACTTTCATATTACTTTTCATGATATATACATTGATCCGTAATGTTCGATCGGGTTTAAGCAACGTAAATCTACCTGCCTTTGAAGAAGAAATACTCGGGGAATCCCGGTCTCACGGGAATAATGATGAAAACGCTTCAGATGCACGGATAACTAGACAAGCAAGACAAGGCTATTATACGAACTACGATCCACCAATACCAGCACCTCCTCCTCCTCCTTATTATAATCAGCACGCACAAAGAGAGATATTTTTATTGGAAGAAATACTCGTAAACTTCAAACAATTGGCAGCCACCATTGTTGATGTCAGCAAAAAATCTCAACAACCTTATACACAAACTCAGCCAGTCTTTATTCCGTACCCTGTGTACGTACCTACTAACTATGGCTTTGTACCAACGAACATTAACTTTACGCCTAATTCTGATCCAAGAATAACTTCAAATACACCCTACGCAGATGGTAAAAATGTCGAATTTAGCACTGCACACCCTAGAAACAAATTATTGAATTATAATAAAAGAAGTGTTGTGGCATAATTTTAATAAGCGTTGTGGCATAATTTTAATAAGCGTTGTGGCATAATTTTAATAAGCGTTGTGGCATAATTTTAATAAGCGTTGTGGCATAATTTTAATAAGCGTTGAGACACAATTTTATTCAGCGTTGTATCATAAATTTACGAGAGCCAGTTGCTTGATCCGTTTCTTCCACCTTAAACTTTCTGTTCTTGTAAGATCATTGTGTTGACTGGCTAAAGGTCAACAAAGACATTGAGTTTTAAGCTCTTTTGTAACGTTTTTAAAGTATTATAAAATAAAGTTAAGTAATATTTAAGAAAGAAAAAAAATCTAAAAATAAATAAAAAAGAAATATATATATATATATATATATATATATATATATATATATATATATATATATATATATATATATATATATATATATATATATTATAGGAAGATGTCAACAGCAACTATAGACATAATGCATCATAGTATGCTGTTACGGCCGCTTTTAGAAATACAGTAAACCCTCCTATAACGCAATTTCGTATAACGCGATGTCATGTCCCTCGCCTCGTATAACACGTATTTATAATGATTCGACAGTCTATTATCAATTTTGTTTACGCATCTTGTATTTATGGAATTACATTATTTTATTTAGTTTTTGTTCCCACCTTTTGAGTTTTATCAACATTGATTATACATTACAGTGATTACGCGTTATACGAGGGATAACGCGTTTTTCTATATATTCTATATATATATATATATATATATATATATATATATATATATATATATATATATATATATATATATATATATATATATATATATATATATCGGCACGTATTCTGTACATTGGTTAATTCAGAAATGTAAAGCTTTTAGAATACATTTATTTATCGTATCTAAAAGAAAAAATATTTTAGTGTGAACATCAGAATAATTCGACTCGGCGCCGAGGTTAAGGTGTTACTAAAAGATAAATATTCTCGCGGTCAGTGGTTGTTAATCTAGATTACGATTGGGGCAGCGCAGGGCGGAGGGCGAAGCGGGCCTCGACGTCGTAAAGTTGAGGCTTTACTCTGCTTTTACTTAAATTAATGTTAAGAAAATATAAAGTTTTTGTTGCGTACCGTGGAAAGGCTTTTGAAATATTTCTTTTTCAAGATCGTATATGTCGGAATATAAGCTACAAAAAATAATAACAACAACTATAATATAATATATATACAACTTCGAGAAGAGAAGAGAGAAGCCGATATAGCTAGGCTAGGGCACATTTAGGAAACTTCGTCGAGTCTTCTCGTCGCCCATGCCTCAGAGCCTGAAGACAAAAGTCTTCGACCAGTGTGTCCTACATGTACTGTCTTACCGCGCCCAAACGTGGACGCTGACAGTCTGTCTGCTCCACAAGCTCAGAGTCGCTCAGAGAGCTATGCTCGGATGTTCTCTGGTAGATATTATTCGGAATGAACAAATCCGCCAGAGAACTAAACTCATCTAGTCACACACATAGTCTTTCGAATTCGTTAACGGCAATGGGCGGTTCACGTTTGTTAGAGATCCGACAATCGTTGGAACAGACGAGTACTGGAGTAGAGACCGCGTCCTGGGAAACGTAGTGTGGGGCCGGTTCGATGGTGTGACGATCTATGTAGGGCGCCTGGTGGAAACTGGATGCACGAAGTCGAGGCTCGGGCTAGGTGACGCTTCATATGGAAAGCGTATGTCCAGCAGTGGACTGCCGCAGGCTGTTGATTGATTGATATGAGACGGACTGTCAGCATCCACGACAAATATGATAAGCCTATTGCCACATCGGTTTACTAATTTGAAAGACTATGTCGGTGATTTTTATTGTTATATTTTTACTTTATTAAGCTAGATATATATAGATAAATAACTTTGAAAACGATTAAAGTAAGGATTTTGTTGTTTAAATCTCCGAGGACTTGTTTGGAATAATTCCCGCCGCCGAATTCCACAACCGCACAACTCGCCGTAAAGGAAAATTTCATCCCCACCATCTGGATGATTGGCGATCTACTACGGTGCGTTTCTCTCGTAACTTCTTTACACGCACCACCAGTTTGTGGAACCAGCTACCCTCGGCGGTCTTTCCGAACCGATACGACATTGGAACCTTCAAAAAACAGTCCTATACATACCTAAAAGGCCGGCAACGCTTCCGCGACTCCTGCGGTGTCGCGGTTATCTATGGGCGGCGTTGATTGCTTTCCATCAGGCGACACGCTTGCTCGTTTGCCCTCCTATCCCATAAAAAAAAAATCGAAATTGATAGTGTTCATTTTTTTCTTCATAGAGTGTTTTTCCAATTAGTGAAGGTTCACTATATTCGTAATGAAGTGAAAAAGTAGGCAAAAATTTAAAAGAAAAAAGAGTGCTGCATTTTTGCGCGCGTTTTCTTTCCTACAAATTTTCTTAAAAGCTTGTCTTAAAAGCTAATTTTTATCAAGGGCTTTTTTTATCTTCAGTGCCCCTAAACATTAACGAGCGAAGCGCTTACTCGACTTCCCTTAGCGTTCGTAGTTACCATTTAGGTCATGCTTGTATTACCTTAACAGTTATGTGCTAGTTAATTAACATTTTGTAAGTGTTAACTTGCTTATCTGTCGTGAAAAAGCGTCATATATTAATGACCATTCCTCAAGAAAAATAACTATAGTTTCTATAACAAAAGATTATGTATTAGTACTGTAGCGTGCCAGCCGTACTGCTTACGGTGACACACGGAATCTTTAGGGGGTTTTATCTTCGATGAAATTCGTCCAAGTCAAATGAATTTATTTTTCTATCCATTGTACATTTATATAATATCTTATTCATACTTTTCACTTTACATTTTATATCTCAATCTAATCCAATTTAATCTTAAATCGAATCCAATCTAATCCTTTTGTTTTTATAAAAGAATCTATTTTATTTTACTTACGAATTTAAAAAAAAGTAATATAATATAAAAGGTTTTAATATATTCAAATAAAAGGTTTATTATATATGTGATACATTTATCAATGTATCAGTACAGTTACCACCTATTCTTTGTTATAAAATTTTAAAATATATCAAATTTCTTCATTAGATTCACTTATGATGACCGAATGAAAAACAAATGAAAATAGCCGGAAACAACATTTCTCTGATTTTTTTAAAAGTTGCCCCTTTAATGACATCAAAACCAGCCAGTTCCATAGAGTAAAGCCAAAGAAATTTTATTGCAAGTTTATACATATAAAATACGCTTAAAGACTCTTTTCCCGACCTATTATTTTTTCACTGTGATTGTTGTGATAAGAGTAATTTGATCGCTTTTACAATACTTCCAATTTTTATATCTTTAAAAACACGGCTAGACAGAGATCATAGATCTCCATCTGCTACGATCTCGGCATATTTTCCTTGCTTCCTTTGCACATTTATCACTCTCTTCATGCAAGCTCGTCGGTTAAGAGTACTTTTCTGGCCTTTGTTACAAACTTCGCCCATTTGGTTAAGGTACATTTTCCTCGGTCTTCCCCTACCGACCCATCCATCTACATCTACCGCATCGTAAAATTCTTTTGCCAGTCGCCTTTTAGTTCAGTTAGTCTAACAATCCCTTTCTCAACTTTTGTCACGGTTTTTATAATTTTTTATTTATTTTCCGGATATAATTTGTAAATTACATGCTCATAGAATAAGAACTTGTTTTGTAACTTAAGTTACAAATCAAAAAATAAAATTTAAGTATGGCCAAAACATTACATTTTTGTTCGGAACGCCTGCGAAAGTTATTATAGTTAGAATGTCTCACGATCGCAGATTACTTTTCATGATTAAAGGCGCTATTTTGTGAGTTGTCACTAAGTGAATCAATAGGGGTTTGATTTTCGCTGCAGGATAAATATATGTATGACCTACATGTATTTATTCCGAATCTCTATATTCTACTGGATACGTATGAGGGGGTAATTTTTATTCCTTTAGGAATGGGGAGAATAAGTACCCAGTAGTGCGGATGGGTTTTCCCCAAAATTAATACCCACATATAATATAAGGCCTGTAAAAATAGTGTAGTGTTGATAATATTTTAATTGAATACCCTGCAAAGAAATCTGAGTTATAGGATTACCTTAGTTATCTGCTTTAATTTATTTACGGCATGTTATGTATTTTATTTACATGTAACGTTATGCAGCTATTTTATTTGATAATATCAATAGGGGATCGGGTCTGGGATTGTCTGGAGATATACGTATTAGATTTAGGGTCTCAACCCAAGGTTCGAAAGTAATCTCTGGTATTTGCAAAATTTGCATGAGATTGGAATACTTTCTGTTACGAGGTCGGTCTGTTTGAGATTCAAATTTGCAAGTGTATATAATTTTCTCCAAATAAATTTATTAAGTTTTTTGTGCATTAGAATTGAGGGCCTCTGCTAGATTTATTTTTTCCGCAGACTATGTATACATATTTACTGCTCGACACAGACCTCTCCTTTTCCGGAGGAATACATATTAAATAAACACGCGTGCCCAATACAGATTGGCTTGGATCAATAGCGGGGATGCCGCCTAAGAAGACAGCGATTATCCCGTCAGTCTACCCGGTGCATTACTTGGAGTTAATTCTTCAGTTGTAAGGTTTGATACAATTTAGTTAGGAAGCATTTAGGAAGATTCGTCGTCTTTTGTCGCCCATACCATGGAGTCTGAAGACGAAAGACCTTAGACCAGTGCCCTCTGATTGTACTTTTTTATAGTAACATAACCAAAAATCTGAAGACTATACGACGGAAGTGAAAAACATTCACTAAAATTAATTTTTTCCCATATATGAACATTTGAAAAAGTAGAAAACATATTTAATTACCGTCAAAAGATTACCGAACATATAGAAAAAAGAACACACACAATATTAAATTATATATTTAAAAAATAATAATGTAAATGTAACAGAAATGAAACAGATGTCAAAAAAAATATTGCCTATTCGGATCAGAAAATAATACTGCGTCGAATGGTCTGAGTCTCACACCTCGACGACCAATAGAAAATTTTGTACAGCGTTGATACTGACTGACCTTCATAATAAGTACGGGTTCAATAAAACGGCTCGATGGGGGAATCACTTGTGTTAAAGTGATCACAAACTAGCACCACAGTAGAATAGTTTTGAGTTAAAGTTTTTTTCTTTGATGGCAATTAGTTATAAATATTATGCCAGTGCCAAGTAGAATACGATAACATCAAATCTCTTGAAATAAAACTCGTCAAGTTATCACGTTACGTCTTAATAAAATGGCGGCTGTTCAATCAAAACCTTCTATGGACTTTTTCAGTCAACTTAAATAGTCACGATACACGCATTTATTTCATATCACTTCAATTATATGCATTAATAGAACTATATTGTATAATACACCACCATAATTAAACAATGTAACTGATAATAATGTAAGATTATGAAAATGAAATAAAAACACAACGTCACTGATGTAAGTTGGCGGGAAAACTCCGAGTTACAGTTAAGTCGTTATAGAATACAAAAAGAGTGTATAAAAATTATTGCCAACTTAAAACTAGTGTGACCAGGCGAAAATCATACTATTCGTCATACATCCTTATAGGTAAGTAAGTGTGTGACGAATTTGTATTTATTATATTAAAACGAAATAATCAATATCAATATCAGCCCGCGGCAGTCTACTGCTGGACATAGGCCTCACCCAAGGCGTGCCACCTAGCCCGGTCTTCGGCTACACGCATCCAGTCCTTGCGCAGATCCTCGCTCCATCTAGCAGGAGGGCGTCCCACACTACGTTTGCCGAGTCGCGGTCTCCACTCCAGCACTCGTCTACTCCAACGATTGTCGGTTCTCCGACAAACGTGTCCACCCCATTACCACTTCAGTCTGCTAACTTGAAGAGCTATGTCGGTGACTCTGGTTCTCCGGCGAATTTCTTCATTTCGAATTCTGTCCACCAGAGAAACCCCCAGCATAGTTTTCTCCATAGCCCTCTGAGTGACTTTGAGCTTGTCGAGGAGACGGACGGTCAGTGTCCACGTCTCGGCACCGTAAGAGAGTACGGGCAGGACGCAAAAAACGAAATAATGTAAATAATTAATTGATATGATAAATGTACATTGTTTTCTGTCAGACAGATGAATTGCTGTCATTTACACATCGGCACAAAAAGTGGTCCGCAATTCGTAATTGGACGCGAGGGATGACCAACTCATTTGTATGATAATTTTTACATACAACTATTTATATGCCGGCGGGGAGTGATGTTTATTTTAAGTAAACAATTTTCATCACTATATATAAATATTGTTCACGAGGATTCGAAAAATTCGACATCTATATACGAGTATACAAGAATGGAGGGATATCAGTCTCGCTAAAACTCTAAAATGGCTGAACCGAGTCGAATATATTATTTAAGAAAAAAAAAATTATGATATATATATATATATATATATATATATATATATATATATATATATATACACATATATATATATATATATATATATATGGAAGCTAAAAAAAAATAAAAACTCAAAATAGTCAATTTTGTACTTCCAATTACTGTCAATGATGATCAGATGGCGCTCGTCAGGCTTTGCGCGATCTTGAAATGTTTATTACATTTTAAATTTATTTTTGGATAAAAGAAAGGTTTATTTTAAAATAAATTTTCATTAAAGTGAATTTAGATTCATTTTTATTATTGGTACTAAGGATACTGGATCGGTCGACGGATCGGCCTATGGATCGCTCAACAGATCAGTCGACGGATCGAAAAAACAGTTGTCAAATCATTAGAAAAGTATAATCCCAAATTGTACCTATACTCAGTCACTTTCAACGCTGTAAAATTTTTTTTATTAGTCGTAGATCTGCTAGACTCAGACCATTTGACGCAGTATTTTTTTTTCCGATCTGAATATGCAAAAATTTGTTGACATCTGTGTCATTTACAGCGTTTTTGCTTTTTGTGTCGATATAATGTATGTATATAATTATATAGCTTTTGTACCTACTTTTATCTTTTCTTTCAACCCAAAGGTTGAATGATAGGTCTTCTAGCATTAAGAACGCCTTTGTACCAAAAATTTTACATTAAGAATTTTTCTGTCACAGCCCATATATAATATATCTCACTGCTGAGCACGGGCTTTCCCATTTCTGAAGAAAAGGACGCGATACCCACTACTCTTGTTCACAGTGAATTGGCGGGGCTATCTGTGACTCGGAATACATATGTATCTGTAGGCCATACATATATTTATTACGATGCGGGGATCGAAACCGCGACTATTAACTCCGTGGGCGGGGGGCCCCGGCACTGAACCAATTGGTCGTCAAAGAATAAAGAAATAAAATGAATAAATGTTTTTCCACTTAATTTAAACTTTAATTTTGCAAGTGAAAAGACGTCAGCTGCGATGGAGTCCGTAACAAGATTAAGACTTCGTCCGTCAGCGAACAGAGAGCGACAGCGAGACGGAGACGGGCTTGTAATTGAGAGAAACGTCTCAAAAGCCCCTGCATTATCAAATTTGTCAGGTTTGGTTAATTCACTCTTGGTTTGTTTGAAGTGCTCTGTGTTTAGTTATTGATTAGGCAACATCTTACAATCAAGGTCATAGTCAGGAATTCATGTCGTCCGCAGGTTGACTGGTAGAGAGTGGCAGAAAGAGAGAGTGGTAGAATTAAGTCCGCCTGTTGTGCATTTCGTGCACAAAAAGTATCTTCATACAAACTATTTAGGAAACTTCATCCGGTCTTCTCGTCGCCCATACTTCAGAGGCTGAAGACAAAAGTCTTCGACCAGTGTGTCCTACCTGTACTCTCCTTCGGCACCGACACGTGGATGCTGACAGTCCGTCTGATTCACAAGTTCTGAGTCGCTCAGAGAGCTATGGAGAGAGCTATCTATGCTCGAAGTTTCATTGCTTAAATGTAATATTGTTAAAATAAGAGAATTGATTCAATAAAAGAAACCAAGATTTGATGGTTCATGGAATAAATGTTCTTTTTGTTTAATTTTAACCCAATAATAATTCGAAGAATGAAATCTCCCGACCGGGAAATGTAATATTTTTCACACTTATCGTTACTTAAATGGTTTTTACGGGCACACTTTATCAAATTGATATTATCGATCTTAATGTGATATATTTAAAATTCATTTTACTTAAACTAGCACGCAGTTACATTTGGCCTCAAAGCTGTAATTGACTCCCGAAATGGAGTTGAACAAATGTCTATTAAATGGATCAAGTTCGAGGTCCAGATGCGTAAAATTGATCAATTAAAATTATTTGAGTTTATTTTCGTTTAAATCTTGTATACTCTTTTGACGACCGATTGGCTCAGTGGCGGGGCCCTCCGCCCACGGAGTCAATAGTCGCGAGTTCGATTCCCGCATCGGAATATATATATATATATATATATATATATATATATATATATATATATATATATATATATATATATATATATATATATATATATATATCAGCATTTCCGTTCCTGCCCTTTTCTTTCTTCTCTATCCTTTCGTTTCCTCTCCGCCAATCTACGGTCTGCCGTGCCAAAGGATGCGCGGCTAATGCGTGTCCCGGGATCGGGTTCCCCCGGGTACTATGGTGCCTTACCTCAAAATGCAGAGCTCTACTGGGGCTGAACTCCATCCTTCCTTGCGGCTCGTGGGATGTAGCGGATGGAGCTCTGTGGTCTCTGCCAACACCTGCGAGGGATAGGCGTGAATATATAAAATAAAAAAAAATACTCTACAGTATATATATCTCTGCCACACTATACATGCAACATGCTATAAATTACGAGCTTAAAATAAAAATTTACTAATTTTATCCTCTCCCTGCTACAAGGGAAATAATTAGCGAGAAAATTGAAACCCGATTACAAGGAAGGGAATTAAGATTTTTTCGACGAAATCGTTTCGCGGAAGTTATTTCTTAATACTTTAAGCAATCATAATCTTCTGTAATCAGATCAGAGCCGACGCAATTTTTCAAGCCAATTAATTTTTTCCTTTAATATAATAATTTGGTTTTGTTTTCTAATTCTCATAACAGGTTTTAGGGATTTAATTGAATAGAATAGTTTCAATCAATCAATATCAGCCCGCGGCAGTCCACTGCTGGACATAGGTCTCACCCAAGGCGCGCCACCTAGCCCGATCTTCGGCTACACGCATCTAGTCTCTGCCAACCGCCTTGCGCAGAATAGCTTGTATCTTTATAATTTTCGGGTATCTGTTATTACGCAGTGACGCTTCTGTTGAATGTCTTATGATTCAGGGCAAGATTGAAGAGATACAAATAGAAAAACTTTATTTATGACACCTTTTTTTTAACAATAAACTAATTTTTGATTAAAACCCTAATAATAAAAAAAAAAATAATCAAACAATTGTCATAAAATGGTTCTTGCTCAGCATATGCCGAGCGATCTATTGGAGCACCTGGCGCTGGTTTTCACCAAGAACAAACGTGGTCAGGTCGTGGACCACAGTGACGGCATTCATACTGACACACACATATACATACATATGTGTATGTGTATATACATACACATAAAGACATATACAATTTCAATAAAATTAAAAACAACTAAGTCATGTAATAAATTCACTGCAACGGTTCGTTAGTCCATCTCTCCATCCGTTCTTCCGTCTCTTTATCTATTTGTCTGTCTGTCCTCCTGTATGTCTGTCCATCAGTTAGTCTGCCCGTCTACCCTTCCGTCTGTCTGTTTGTGTGCCTATGTGTCTCTGTATGTGTGTGTGTGTCTGTGCAATAATTAGTATATTAGTGTAAAGTGCAGTGAATACTAGTTGTGGTGGAACACAAATCGCTCCGCCTATGTAAATAGGTCGCGGTATAAAATCAGGTGATGTCCACTGCCGCCCGCTACACGCTGAGCCTCACCCCCGCGGACGTCTGCTCGCCGCGTCGCATGCAGTGAGGTGCTCAAGCCAGTCATCTTTTTACTACCGCCCTGATTGTTTGTCGCGTTGCTATTAGAAACATTCCGTCCTATGTAATTCAAATAATTTGTCAATTTTGTAGGTAATACTATTATATCCATATTAAATATTCATCTAACTAAAGATTTATTTAGTACAAAAGAAAACCCTCATAAATCGCTGAATGTGGAATGAATATAATACGGTCCACATAGTTATTGTTCAGATTATTTTGTTGTTCTTCCAATTTTTCCTTCTCACTTCAATTTTGCAATGTTTTAATTAAACTTGTCATATCGAACTAAATACCAAATCATACTTCTTTTGTTTTTCTATGCCCTAAGAATTGGCGTTTCACTTTAATCCCGTTCAATATTTGTTTTTAATATTGAAAGATTTTGTATGTGAACAATGTTCCCGGTCACAGTCTGCAAAAATTTCTTCGCAAAACTCATATTGCATGCGGGATTCAAACGAGTAAAGTTTTCAACGAGTAAGAGTACTTTGCACCAAATAATAGAAGTTTTCAGACGATAATTTCTTTGGTCTTTGCACAGAGATAAAGTAGTTATTTAAGTGCTATTTCATGCTATAATAGACACAATTTTTTTTATTCAAATTTTCCCCGTTGCCGCTCCTATTATTCTTATTTTAACCCAATGTAGGCAATGCGTTTGTATGTCCCTTGGCATTGCAGATGTTAATTGGCTGTGGTTGTTTCCTTCCACGCACCACCACCCCGTGGAACCAGCTACCTTCAGCGGTAGTTCTCAACCAATACGACATTGGCACCTCCAAAAAACAAGCCTACACATACCTTAAAGGCCGGCAACACTTCTTTACCTATGGTGTCGCAGTTGTCTACGGGCGGCGTTAAATGCTTTCTATCAGGTGACACGCTTGCTCGTTTGCTCTCCTATCCAATAAAAAAGGTGATGCGCTTGCTCGTTTGGCTATGTCTTTTATAAAAATGACATTAACCAAATCTAACCGTATGTTAACCTTAACATTTCATTGTAATAACACTTTAAATATGCTTTAATTACTAGACCATCTGCATCAGTAAAACTGTGGGTAGATATGTGTCTTTTGATGACTACTCTATTCAGGATGCTGCGACCTGTCACGTCCTGGTTCTTTGGGCGAGAAGCAACTAACGGAGAGCCGTTACCCTCCGATGTATGTGATAGGAAGGATGGATTAAAAGATAGATGAGTGTGGGGTAAGCAAGGAAGGTGTGCCAGGATCGTAGCGGATGGAGATCTGTGGTCTCTGCCTACCCCTGCGGGAAACAGGCGTAACAATATGTACTATTCAGAATGGGCATGCCAACACCATGATGGGATTGCCGTGTGGTTTCTGACATAAAATAGGCCAATCTATATCTTGCCATGGATGTTGTAGGTGCCTTTTCCACGAAATTTCTTTCAGTCTGCGATTGTAGAACAATTTACCACATGTGGTATTCCCAACGTATGTGTGTTACCACCACGTAACCTGCATGCTCGTTTGCCTATTATGCTATAGAATTTTTTTTTTAAAAAAAGGAAAACAACGTAATGAGAGCGAAATTTGGTATGGATTTTTCAGATGTATTTAATAGGTTTAAGAACAGAAAGTTTTGCTTTTCTACTTTGTGTTTGACAATCAGTAATTTTTAAATAACAGTCGTAAATAGGTTTAAACTAGTCAATGTTAAAAAAACTACAATTGGTTTTGTCTGGAAAAATTGGAAAACTTTGGCAACATTGATTTGTGTAATTTAGTACGGATTGAAAAAGTTTTCAGTTTTGTTCGCCTGCCTCAAATTAAATCATTGAGTGTTATTAAAGTAATTTCGTTTTTAAATATAAATCGAGCGTTTAGATAGATAGAAAGATAGATATATTGTTTATTGTACACCAAAAACAAAGTTATACAATTATTGATTGTTTAATTAATTTCTTTTTGTTTATCTAGGTAGTAATGATTCCATTGTTAAGGTAATATTTTTTAATTCAGTCCATATATGACCTTAACTGATCTCGGACTCTTTCATGTCTGAAGGAATAGTCGCTTAACTACGTTTATATAAAACAAATTGTTGGGATATCCAAATTAGGAATAAAAGTACGTAGGCTTAATCAATTCATCAACAGTCTGCGGCTATCCACTACTGCTATCTGCCCTGCGCAGATGTTCGCACCATCTAGTCGGGGGGCGTCCCACACTACGTTTTCCGAGACGCAGTCTCCGCTCTAGCACTCGTCTGCTCCGACGATTGTCGGATGTAGACTGTTTATATGTATATTTATTCCGATACGGGATTCGAACTAACGACAGTTGCCTTCGTAGTAACTTAGCCATTTCAGTAATTAGATCACTTGTAGAGATTTATTTCTCATTATAATCTACACGTTGTCAGTGGTGGCGAACTTCTTGTGGTCCGTGTGGCAAAATTTTTAATACAAAAACCAAAACTTTGATACCAACGATTCACATTTAGAGACTATTTACGAAAGTTATAATATTATTATTAATAACGAACTCTGGCCGTTATGAGAGACAACTAGATTTTTCCCGCCGACTTACATCAGTGACGTTGTATTTTTATTTCATTTTTATAATCTTATATTAATATCAGTTATATTGTTTAATTATGATGGCGTTTTTAATATAGTTCGATTAAGTTGTAAAAGTTAAGTGATATGAAATAAATGCGTGTGTCGTGGTTTTTAAGGTTACTGAAAAAGTCCATAGGAGATTTTGTTAGAACAGCCACCATTTTATGACGATGTAACGTAACAAGCTGACGCTGAATAGTTACACTTCAAAAAATTTGATATTATTGTATTTTACTTGACACTTGCATAATATTTATAACTAATTGCCATCAAAAAAGAAAAGAGACAAATATTTGAATAACGAAATTTTTTATCTTTGTATATGCCTGTCACCAATAAGCTCGCGTGTCATAAGTTCGCCATTACTGCCACAGATTGATATATCATATATATATATATATATATATATATATATATATATATATATATATATATATATATATATATATATATATATATACATGCCTCTATATATATTTTATTCTTTTTTTATTTATTTTATTACATAACTTAATATAATCACGGTTAGCCTTCGTTTGCAGTATTTTCTTATTTTTTGTTTATTGAAACATGACAAAGGGAGAGACCACGTTTTAATGAAAAATATGAATGTTTTATGCCATTTTATTCACGAGTTCTGTTTGTATTTTATCCGCCACATTTGTTTCAGTCAAAACAATACCTTTTTCATACGAACTCATCTTTTAATGGCTCTGTTTATGAGTTGAAATACATATTAATTAATCTTTATATTTAGGAAATCAAATATGTATTTTTTATTTATAGTTAGATATTTCATAGTGGTATATCAATGAATGCATGAGCGGGATCACGGAAATACACGAATACATCCATCATGGGCAGGATCACGGAAGTAACATATTCTCGCAGAATATCATCAGTTTATTTTGCACACAATATTGTAAAAAGAAGGGAAAAATGACAAAAAGAGTATAACTGCATAGTTTCTTTCGCCCATTCTTCCTCGTCTAGAGTAGCGGTCGGCAACTGGCGGACCGAGGAAGGTTGGACGTCAGATCGCCGCATGTTTTTAAATATACCTGTATAATTTCAATAATATCTAATGCTCAATTTTTTCAAAAAGGATTTTTTTTAAAAAACTAATATCGGTCGAGATTAACAGACTCTGAGGACACATTTAGGATTTGCCGTTCCCCTCGTGAACCACACTATTAAAAACTGGCTAAAAAAGGTCAGTGTAATTTCTCGTATTAATTTTACATATTATATTTCATATAATAACTTCATTTGTAAGCGAAATAAAAAATAGCACTTAATAATTATCAGTATTTTTTCTGAACCTCGATAAAATTTTTCAACAGTATCTGGTACCCACTTAAAACTATTTGCAGACTCCTGGTCTAGAGGATTTTAGCATCTAATTAGGATAAAACATTTAACAAATGATACATAAAAATAAAGAATTCTAATTTGAACAAACATAATAGAAAAGGACTTTTAAAAAAGTAGTACAATTTTTTCCACGCACCACTCTTCTGTAGAATTAGCAACCTCCAACACTGTTTCTGAATCGATACAACATTGGCACCCTTCAAAAAGGAAACCTGCACATTTTTCAAAGGCTATCAACGCTTCTGGAATGCCTATGGTGATATGGATGTCTATGAGTAGCGCTTTTTACTTTCTACCAGGTGACACGCTTGCTAGTTCCTGCAGGGACGCTCGCTACAACCTTCCTGTCGCTGCCTGGCTCCTACGAGGCGTAGGTCCAACGTAGGAATAGGTTCAGTCCCATCTCGACGACGCGAAGTCGTTAAAGGACGCTCAAAAGCCGCTGGGAATAGAAGCATCTAGGAGCTGGAAGCGGTCGCCCCTTTGACTTGCTACGCGAACAGTGGGGTTCATCCCCGAGACTCGATCCCAACTCCTGTGGGTGTGGATTTCCCTGTATCATATATGGTATCGCTTGCTAGTTTGCCTTCCTATATCATAAAAAATATAACAAATTACTCGGTCTTTATACTCTACAATATTCTCAAAGCAGTAAATTATACTTTAAAACTAAAATCAAATTGTATCTCAGTTAAAATAGCACCAATTATTACAGTAGTAAAATTAGATTACCTAGATTACGCGGCCATTAGATAGTAAATTAATATTTATGATAATTGGTAAGTTTATTACTAACTATATTTGATCACCCAGCTTTGCAGATATATATATATATATATCTATATACATATATATTTCAGCATACGTTTATATCTATTTATATATTTCTACTATATAGTATCACACTCTATCCTATATATGGATATATATATATATATATATATATATATATATATATATATATATATATATATATCTTATTCAAATTTTCAATCGTTGGTAAAATACTTTTTTATTCATCCACTATTTGGACAGTCAAAAGTTTTACTTAGCTAAGATCCGCAACAAGCAAAACAATAACAGATCATTAATAATGTGTGTTTTTCTGCTTCTGTCATTGTTTTGCTTGTCGCGGATCTTAGCTAAGTAAAACTTTTGACTGTCCACATAGTGATGGATTTCCGCTAAGTAACGCCTGACTCCATTAATAATCATCCACTATTTTCAAATACTTTTTTTTTAAGTTGTAGAAGATGGAACTTGATGTTAACATAGTTTTTTAAATATTATGATAAATCATTAATTAAATTTAATTTATTAATTTAAGTTTTATATAAGAATAAAAAAAATGTAGGAGAATTAGCAAGATATAAATTTTAGGAATAGATAGTCAGTGGCGAAGCGTGTAGATCGCTGGAAAAAAGGGGGAATGGACTTTAATTTTTAGCACACACACATATGTGTACCTCCGACACGGCGTCGAGCCGATGGAGTCTGCGATTTGCGCATATTTTGCTTGCTTGCAGCTTTATCGAATTCGTTAAAGCTTTTAAAGCCAATAGGCTACCATATATATATATATATATATATATATATATATATATATATATATATATATATATATATATATATATATATATATATATATATATATATATATATATATACATTAATGTTAACCAGTTGCACGTTGGTGGTAGAAAATTACGCCTTAATCACACGATGATGGACTGCCAGCTATCCATGTGGTGGGAATAAAACCCATTTTCATGAGCAAACAGACTAACTAATTCTAAGCAACCAGCACTCCCCATAGACATCCATAATACTAACAGTATTGTCGATGCGTTCTTTCTGCGGCAAAGGATGTGGTTTGATGGAAGATATACAATAGAATAGAAGAAAGTATCGGGTGAGGAAGATGGAAATAATGGAATGAGGAAAGGATTTGGGCTTCTGAATCTCAGCACTCATCCCGGTTAGGTGATGCGATGATCTGCGCAGGGCGGCTGGCAGATTGTGGATGTGTGAGGCCTATGATCGAACCATCAGAGCCAAATAAATTTCAGTATTTCTGAAAAAGTTGTATCTGATCACTCAAAAACAGTCAGTTTCATCGATATACTAAATTTACTTTTGTTCGTCGAGATATGAGACACGGACGCAGTATTTTTTCTGATCCAAATATGTGATGTTTTTTTGTTATCTGTGTTGTTAACAGCGTTTTCACTTTTTTACGTCGAAATGTTTCTTTCTATCCATCGAAATATCTAGTATAGAAATTGAATCCATCTTAAATTTGATACAGGGGCGAGCCTAGTCGAAAGCATGTCGAACGTCCCGGGATCGGGCTCCCGAGACGTTCGGGGTGTAGGGAGGGGGTGTGGGCTTCCGGAACTCGGCCGCTCACCGTACGAAGCGAGGTAGGTAAGCTACTACTCAGACGCCGGTTTTCTGCAGGAGTGTAGTACTTCCCCGGGCGAGCCGACCCACTCATGCTGCAGACAAATATTATGCCATTCTTGACAAAGTATTCGTCTGCAGCGTGGCTCTACCGCTTATATAATTATATATAAATAATTATTATAACTTACCAATTTCCAAAAATGCATTCCTTTATTTACTGAAAACAATTTCGTCTGTTTACATACGACATAGCTAAAACAACATCAATAGTAAACAGCAAACACAAGCAGTTGACCCACATTATGAACTTTCGGGTATACCATGCGAAGACGATCGCCCTATTGGAACATCGAAAGAGTAAACATACGAAATAGATTAGAAAAATACTCAAATGTTTTCTTTAAAAAATAGACAAATGTTTACTTATGATTCGGCCTGGTGTTTGGTGTGGGTGAATTTATTTAATTTTACCTATATAAGTGAATATATATCAAAATTTTATATATTTACGCCTATCCCCCGCAAGTGTTAGCAGAGACCACAGAGCTCCATCCGCTACCATTCATCGCAGCGAAACGGCTCTCCATTAGTCGCTTTTCGCCCTCGTGACAATCAGGACGTGACGGGTGGCGAACCACGTCGTGTCATTTTTCAACAAATTAAGCATATTAAATTCGTCTTAGTGAATCGCACGAGACACCAGGAAGGATGGAGATCAGCACCAGCAGAGCCCCACATGCTGGCTAAGGCACTATAGTACCCTCGGAAGCCCGCTCGGAAGCTCACCCCTAGCCATGTACGGAAGACTGTGGACCGTGTTTGTGGAATCAGTTACCCTCGGCGGTCTTTCCGAACCGTTACGACATTGGAACCTTCAAAAAACAAGCCTATACATACCTAAAAGGCCGGCAACGCTTCCGCGACTCCTGCGGTGTCGCGGTTGCCCGTGGGCGGCGTTGATTGCTTTCCATCAGGCGACACGCTTGCTCGTTTGCCCTCCTATCCCATAAAAAAAAAAAAAAAAAATTAGCGGAGAGAAAGGAAAAAATATAGACAAGAAAGAAAAGATGCATTTAGATAGGATAGATAGGATAGTGATATGATACTACCGTAGCGGAAGACAAGGACAAGGACAAGAGTGATACGGTAGTAGCTCGGGAGGCCGGGGTCGCGTACCCATGTACCAATACCATAACTACCGGACAGGCGGCTAGGCAAAGATACTCCTTGACCTGATCACTTTTATATAATATACATATTATATATAATTAAATTTATGATATAAACGAATGTATACTTCTTCTTCTGTATAGAGCAGTATTCCATCTATTTTAGAATAATGGAAGGAATTTTTAAACTAAATATTTGAAAAACATTAAAATATCGAAAAAAATTGCGAGCGAAGTATTAGCAAACTAAAAATAAATAAAACCTTAATCTCATCCAGTATATTTGCATTCAAAGCATTAATATCAATTGTTGAAGTGAAAGGGCGAATGCTTGTGATTTTACGTATACATGGTTTTATGAATATTCGAATAAGGCGCCAGCGGTTCGAGGCAAAAGTCAATTGAGTGAACTTGCTTGCGAAAGGGAAGCTATTGTGGTTCACAATGCGTACGTACGTACTCTTTCATGTCGTGAGATCAAAAGGGGATAAACCCGTAACTATCAATGGAATTCAGCGACCATTCAATATTGATGATATTGGATGTTTGTTTGTTTTGTTGTTCATGGTCTTTTATAGACATCTTTTTTATAGCAAAGCAAACTGACATGCGGGTCGCCTGGTCATTCGTAACGCCTGAGGCGTCTCATATGCGTTCCGGATGTCGTAATAGGGGTAGAGACGGGGACAGGGCACGGAGAGAGGAGGTGGTGGAAGTTGGGCTTCCGGAACTCAACCGCTCACCGGACGAAGCGCGGTAGCTAAGCTACCACTCAGACACCGGTTTTGTGCGGGAGTAGTGGTATATAGAGCCGGCCCACTGATGCTACAGACAAATAATATGCCATTCTTGATAAAGTATTCGTCTGCAGCGTAGTTCTACCACTGCAAAAATTTGTTAATGTAAACAAAATAATTTTATAATAAAAATATGTAGAACAAACATTGATTGATTTAACTTGAACTTCATATATTGATATTTTTTACGAGAAAAAGTACCTGATAGAGGAAGACCACGGAGAACATACCTTGATCAGATCGCTGAATTTCTCAAAAAAGGCCAGATCGGAAGTACCCTCAATCGACGAGCTTGTATGAAGAGAGCAATTAGTGTGGATGAAGCTAAGAAATTGAGTCGGGGTTGTAGCAGATGGAGTTCTGTGGTCTCTACCTACCCCTATGGGAAACAGCCGTCATCATATGTATGTATGAATAAGTACCCCAGTATATAATTATGTATAAAGTTTGTGAAAATAAATACGTAAAATGTTTGGGAAATAAATATATGTGTATAACAATCCATGAATTTTTCTTTATATATTCACGCCTATCCCCAGCAGGGGTTGGCAGAGACCACAGAGCTCCATCCGCTACCTTCATCACAGCGAAACGGCTCTTCATTGGTCACTTCTCGCCCTCATGAGAATCAGGACGTGATGGGTGGCGAACCACGTCACCGTTATTTTTCAACAAATTAGATATATTAAATTTATTTTGATTCAGTTTATTTTTTGCTATTCTTCTCTGATCAGAACCTCCGAACCTCATTACGAAATTTTACTAGAAGCCTGATTATCGAGACTGACGTTTGACAAATGAAAAGTAAATTTCTTTCGTCAAAGAAATAAAGACTGGATTTGAGTTAAAAATAACGAATGAAATGTCGATATTAAAGAAATCAACGAACACATTAGAGTAATGACGAATCGATTGGCGCTTAATCGAGTCAGGCCACCTGAGGCTCTTTGTTATAGAACTGGGTCTATTATGGCGATGTCACCCTGGTAATGGATGAGTAATGAACGATTCTATATGGATTAGGCAGCGAATATTCTGATATTCTGACTATTATTATGGAAAAGGTAGGCGAATAAGCTAATGTTGCTTCATGGAAAGCAAACAACGCCGCTCATAGACACCTACAACAGCATAAGTAAAGCAGAACTATTGTCGGTATTTGAAATACTTGCCACAAAGAAAATTTTTATCGCTTCTTCCTGTGTCTGGATGAGTTTCGATCTATTTTCATACGTTTTTCCGGTATTTTCTAGCCGGTACGAGATTGGAACCTTTAAAAAACAAGCATGCGGGAGAATTGTACTTCTTTGGGCGGCCCATTTATGGTACAGACAAATAATATGCCATATTTGACAAAGTATTCGTCTAAAGCGTGGCTCTACCACTGAAAAAACTTCTGCGTTGCTTACAGTATTGCAGATGTCTGTGGGCGGCGTTGATTTCTTTCCATCAGGCGATATGCTTTGTATGAAATGAATAAGACCATAAGCATTATAGAAACGTTGAGTATTAAAAATTGAGTAGACCGGTCTTTTAAGATTCCGATATCATCGGAAATATAGCTGTATATGGACAGTCAAAAGTTTTACTTAGCTAAGATCCGCGACAAGCAAAACAATAACAGAAAATTAATAATGTGTGTTTTTCCGTTGGGTTTAGTGGATTTATTTGGAACTTAAACCAAAAACCGAAAATCGGCCATCAACTCTCCACCCACTATACACAACGCCAAACACACACTATCACTTTTCCATCTTGTACACGACACGTGTTTCGCCCCAACACGAGGCATCTTCAGGTATAGTAGACTCTACGGAAGACAACCGAAAAGTGACCCGCCATTACAACGGGAGCCTTATATAAACAACCCCCACCCACAATGTAAGAAAACAACATGTGGGCGATACAGGTGTGTCAAAACTTACGTCACCACTTATTATTTAGTAAATATGACAATTCATTTTATTGTATTAAACGAATTTCAAACTTTAATTGAATTGAATTGAAAAAAACACACATTATTAATTTTCTGTTATTGTTTTGCTTGTCGCGGATCTTAGCTAAGTAAAACTTTTGACTGTCCATATAGTGATGGATTTCCGCAAAGTAACGCCTGACTCCATTAATAATATAGCTGTAGATGGTTGAAAGGTTGACGGGTGGTGCGTGGAAAGCAGTTACTGGAAAATCACTCGGTACTGGTTCGATTCTGCTTTAGACGCAAGGCTTTTTTAGAAGAATTTTTTATATGGCGAGTTATCGTATAGTGGAATACAGCGCTAGAAATTATTTCTGATAGAGATTATAGATTTTCGCGGATCTCCTCCACGATTAAAACATAAAAAATTTGAAAAAAAATGAATATCAAAATTACATATTATATATAAATTCAATGTATATTTTTATTATAAGTTTAGTTACAATTTCGTCTATGTTAAGGAATATTTATTTGCATTTAATAAAAACAACGTAGAAGGGAAAAGGATTATTAGTATATACCATATACGATATTGCCGGGATTTACAAAGAAGGGAAGGCGGTTAGCGAATCTACATGAGATTGAAATACTTTGCGTCTCTGCGGACGGTTACCAATTTGGAAATTTAGGTTTTGTTTTTACTATATACGGACTCAGTAGAGTTCCAATACGATATAAGATATTGAATTTGGGAGATATATCCAATAATATTCTGAAACCGTTGTTATATTGGACCCGCAGAGCCTTCATGGTTCGCTGCGCTATATATACCGAGCTATTCTATCACGGCTTACGGTAGTATCATATCCCTATAATTCTGTCTAAATCCATATTTCCTTATCCCTGCCCTTCCTTTCTTCTCTATCCTATTCCCTTCCTCTCCACCAATCCACGGTCTGCTGCTGTCACTGCACGGTATGCGTGGCTAGGGGCGAGCTTAGTCGCAAGCGTACTGAGCGTCCCGGGATCGGTTTCTCCCGGCAATCAGGCGTGACGATATGTATGTATGTATGTGTAGGTATATCTTTATATGTATATCTTTTTAATGCAAGTACCAAAATGAACCAAATTTTTGGTCGTCGTAAAACATCGTGTCGTGTGTGCAAACGTAATAAAAACACAGCCTTCGCGTAATATCCGCACGGGACCAAATTGAAAGCCAATAATTACAATCGAACGCACCTCGAATCCACCTGCGACTTTCATATTAAATCGTGCCCACCACTGTAATGTTGTCAAATACGCTTTTATAAATAATGGCTACTTTTTATTTTCAATTTTTGTTGAAAGTAAATGTGAACTTTTCAATAAAATGGTATTTTATTTTTTTATTATTACAGTAAAATTTTGGATATAAGGGGGCCGAAATGTTTTATCTGCACGTATTGGGTTGATGGAAAATATAAAAGTAGGAACAAAAATCAATAAAATATAATTGAACACACACACACACACACACACACACATATATATATATATATATATATATATATATATATATATATATATATATATATATATATATATATATATATATATATATATATATATATATACTGGACGACGTTCTGCAGGGCGTACCAGGTACCGCTGGAGAGACATGGTGGAGGATGACTTGCGTAACCTTCAAAACTGCAACTGGCAGGACAGGGCATGGTGGCGTAATCTGTTCGGAGGCCAAGATCCATTTCGGGCCGCTGTGTCAACAAAGTTAGTGTTTTCGATTTCAAGATTCGATATATGTACCATACTCGTACGATTATAACGGGGGAGAATGAATTAGGGAGGCAGAGATTTCAAGTAAAAGTCTGTTTAATTCAAACCTCTGCCTCCCTGGCACTTAACTTCTCATTTATAGACGAAATAAGTGAAAAATTAGCGAATATAAGTCGGCTCGACCGGGGAAGTATCGCATTCTCACAGAATAAAGTGGGCCGTCAAGTGGTAGATTTTTTCTGAATTACCACGCAATAATATATATATATATAAATATATATATATATATATATTTATATATATATATATATATATATATATATATATATATATATATATATATATATATATATATATATATATATATATATATATATATATATTCATGACATTACGTTTCCAGTAAAAATATACAGCAAGTAACACATTATATAATCCATATGTTCTTTTTTATGTTGTAACTTGGGCTAACACCCACACTGTGTAACAAGGAAAATCTCAAAGTCGTTCGTGAAGGAAACCATTAAAACTTGTGCGTAACACGGCGAAAGCTTTTGTCCTTAAAATATATACAATAATTTTATCAACGGGACACATAAAGTGTGTGTTCACATCAATACATCGTGTAGAAGTGTGGTCGGTGAATACCTATTCTAGATATAGGGTGGTCTGTGCCCAGCTGTAGGTTATGTTGTAACAAGAGAAGGTTGAAAGAATAAAACGTTTAAACTTTAGGCGTGATGCATTGGAGGGCAAGAGCTAGTAGATAGAGATAGATCGGACTGGAGGAATGTTCTGGACCAGGCCCATTCGCGGCTGTAGCGCCTTTTTTGGTGATGAAAAAATTATACATTTATTTTTTCCACGTTTTATTTTTTAAGCGGTAGCAAACCGAATTGAATTTTTTAGTAACTGAAAGTCCGGTGATGCCAAAGGATGCGTGGCCAAAAGCGAGTTTAGTCGCAAGCGTGCCGACCGTCCCGGGATTGGGCTCCCCGGGTACTATGGTAAGGCACCTTAGGATGCGGGGCTCTGCTGGGGCTGACTTTTATCCTCCCATGCGGCTCGTGGAATTCACTAAGACGAATTTAATATACCTAATTTGTTGAAAATGACGGCCATGTGGTTCGTCACCCGTCACGAGGAATTCTCACGAGGGCGAGAAGCGACCAATGGAGAGCCGTTTCGCTGCGATGAATGATAGCAGATGGAGCTCTGTGATCTCTGCCAACCCCTACGGGGGGATAGGAGTGAATATATATATATATATATATATATATATATATATATATATATATATATATATATATATATATATATATATATATATATATATATATATATATATATATATATATATATATATATATATATATATATATATATATATATATATATATATATATATATATATATATATATATATATATATATATAAAAGTCCGGTGATTAAATAAGATATATAGAAATATTTAACTCGTTCTGTTAATCTTCTTCGACACGGAAGCTACAAATTTTAATCCTGTAATTCTGACTGGACGTAAAAGTGCGTGGATAAGCGAAACATTCCGACAGTCAGCGGGTTGTTAATCAAGATTACGATTGGGCCAGCCGAGGGCAACGCCGTACCCCGGCGTCGTAAAGTCGAGAATTAACAATCTCTCAAAAATGTTAAAAGAAAGCTGTTATATAATATTTCGGTTCATATACAATGCAGCAGAGTATAGCAGAGTAGGCACATGAACATTTTTTTTAGGGATAGGAGGGCAAACGAGCAAGCGTGTCGCCTGATGGAAAGTAATCAACGCCGCTCATAGACTTCCGTAGGCAGTGCAGAAGCGTTGCCGACCTTTAAGGAAAGTGTCGTTATGGGAGTGGGAATGGGAAAGTGAGGGGGAGGGAATGTGGAGGATGTTGGGTTTTCGGAACTCACGCTCACTGTACGAAGCGCGGTAGGTAAGCTACCACTCAAACGCCGGTTTTCTGCAGGAGTGTGGTACTTCCCCGGGCGAGCCGGCCCATTCGTGCTACAGACAAATATTATGCCGTTCTTGACAAAGTATTCGTCTGCAGCATGGCTCTATCACTAAGATACATTATACGTAGATCATACAAAGGACATACGGAACCATATTGTCACTACAAACACCTGTAACTTTTATGTTTTCTTTAATTTCGCGGTGTTTACGCTTATTTCGATAGAATCTCCTTTATTTACAACCACCAATAAAAATGTTTAACTCGCAATTTTACCATTCAAGCCATTAAAACCATTCCAAATCCTACTCCCATAATGATACTATCCTGAAAGGTCGGTAACGCTTCTGCACTGCCTATGGCGCTGTGGAAGTCTATGGGCGGCGTTGATTGCTTTCCATCAGGTGATACGCCTGCTCGTTTGTCTTCCTATCCCATTAAAAATAATATTAATTTAAAAAAGGTTTTAAGGTTAATTTTAAAACTAATACAAAAGCCGTTTTTACTTTGAAGATAATAATTTTGAGAGTTCATCAGTTAGGCCTAAGGTAAGCCGATTATCGTGGAAAACAAGCGCTGGCTCTCCATCTATGAGTCGGATAATGAATTCAAGGAAATGCTACTCATACCGTATCTCGGTGCGTTGGTTTCCCTTGAAAGGATTTATTTTAATACTTTCCTAATACGTAGACACACATAATTATTTAGAATAGAATAGAAAAACTTTATTTATGACACCTTTTTTTACAATAACTAAAATTAAAACCTTAATAATATTATATATACAAATAAATACAGATAACAAAAAGAAAATAATTTTAATCTAACGAGTGTCATAAAATGGTTTTTGCTCAGCATATGCCGGGCGCTGTAATTGGAGCACCCGGCGCTGGTTTTCAGCAAGAACCAACGTGGTCAGATCGCGGACCACAGTGACGACATTCATACTGACACACTCGTACATACACATACATCCATATATATAACTACTCATAGACATACACATAAATACACATAAAGTACAATAGAATTAAAGAACAGCTGAGTAATGTACTAAATTCACCGCATCCAAAAGAATAAGTTCCTGACTGCATACTTAAAATTAGATTGTTGTATTTACAATTAAAAGTAACAATTTTGCTCCTTAGACGCGACAACTAGCCTAATCTTTAGCTTCACGCATCCAATTTCCACCCCGGGTAGATATGATAGTTTAATCTGGAGAGTATCCTACACTTCACGGTCTCCACTCCACCATTTGTCGTTTCCAATGAAGTATCTAGCCAGACAGAAGTGTTAAGCCTACTGCCACTTCAGTTTGCTTATGCAAAGAGCTATATCGCTCACAGGTAATTTTTTATCGAACAGGAAAATAAAAAAAATGTATGAAAAGAAATTATAGTCATCTATAGACATTTCTAATACCATATTTGTGACGCTTAATGGGGGAGGCGTATGTCCAGCAGTGCACTGCTGCAGGCTGATGATGATGATGATTTTTTCTGTAAATACTGTTGATTGATGATTTCTCTAAAGTACTGTCGATTTTTTCCCTAAATAGATTGAAAAATATTTTTTTTTGTGTAATTTAGGCTTGTTATTAAATGTAATTAGGCTTATTGGGATTTAATCATCTCCAATAGGAACTTTAAAAAAAATTGCGGTGCTTTTCCGAGTCCAGTTAGCTACATAAGCGGTTTGCGGTCAGCGCAGTTCGGATGTGAACGGTAAACAAAATGGCCGACGTAGGCAGATTACGTCCCCGTGGTGCAGGTCATGGACCATTGCGTCTCATGCACACCTAATTCGTTACGCTCTGGTAACTGAACCAGTGGTACGTTAGTTCTTATAAAACAATATTGTCTATCTAGGCTGTTCCAAAAATTGTTAGCTACAACTACAACACACTTAACGGTTGTCTTCCGTTGTCTACTATACTTGATTATGCCTAGTGTTGAGGCGAAACACGCGTCGTGTGCAGCGTGGAAAAGTGGTAGTGTGTGTTTGGTGTTGTTGATAGTGGTTGGGAGGTGGAGAGTCGCTGACGGCCGTGTTTTGGGTAAGATTTAGTTTAAGTTCCCCGTAAATAAATCCACTTCTTCCAGTAGAAAATACACATTATTATTTTTCTGTTTTTGTTTGCTTGTCGCAGATATTAGCTAAGTAAAAGTTATGACTGTCCACATAGTAATGGATTTTCCCAAAGTAACGCCTGACTCCATTAATCATCATGAACTATTTTTAATTGATAGATAATTTTATTACAAAACTCTTTAGTGAAATCATTGGCCTCCTTCCTCAATAGCACCACGGCGATTGTAGTTTCGGCGAATGTCTGGTCTCTGACAAACGTGATCAGCCCAGCCTTAAGCAATGTTCAGTTGTGGACTGTCTACTGTTGATGATGATGATGATATATGTATATACATACATACATACATATAGTCACGCCTGTCTCCGGTAGAGTTTGGCAGAGGCCGACATTTTTTACCGAATTAGGTTTATTAATATTTGTCATAGTGAATCCCACGAGCCGCAAGGGAGGATGGAGGTCAGCGCCAGCAGAGCCTCGTATGCTAAGGTACTATAGTACCCGGGGGAGCCCGGTCCCGGAACGGCCGGCACGCTAGCGACTAAGCTCGCCCCTAGCTACGCATCCTTTGGCACGGCAGACCGTGGATTGGCGGAGAGCAAGGGAAAAGGATAGAGAAGAAGAAAAGGCAGGGAAAAGATAAGATGGGTTTGAACAGGATGATAGGGATATGATACTACCGCAACGGAAGACGAGGAGTGATACGGCAGTAGCTCGGGAGGCCGGGTCGCGTACCCGTGTACCAATACCATAAATACCAGACAAGCGGATAGGAAAAGATACTCCCTGACTATATTTTATACAAATATATAAATGAGCAGTAAAAAAATAAAGAAAAGCATCACTTGCATAAATTGTTAAAATATCAGAAATTATTTATAATAAGTTCGTTAAAAATATATTTCAGACGCTTCTTAACTGTAGAAGTAGATAAGTAGCAAGCAACTTATCAGTACGTTCTCTGTTACAAGTTAAGTACGACTTTTTGTTATTACGAGGGAAGATGCGATTAAAGAAGCGACGTGTTTAATCTTGTCTGCTCTTCGGACGTCTGGCGGTAATTTATAAGCCACGATGTCTGAGAACATCTACTTAAAAAAAGTTATTAAAAATGTGGATTATATTTATTATTTAAATACAAAAATATATAAAATTATAATGGCCATTACTGGTCTTCAACCAGTACGTCTTGCTCGTACTCTCTTACGGTGCCGAGACGTGGACACTGACAGTCCGTCTCCTCGACAAGCTCAAAGTCGCTCAGAGCGCTATGGAGAGAGCTATGCTCGGGGTTTCTCTGGTGGACAGAATTCGAAATGAAGAAATTCGCCGGAGAACCAGAGTCACCGACATTGCTCTTCAAGTTAGCAGACTGAAGTGGCAATGGGCTGGATACGTTTGTCGGAGAACCAACAATCGTTGGAGTAAACGAGTGCTGGAGTGGAGACCGTGACTCGGCAAACGTAGTGTGGGACGCCCTTCTGCTAGATGAAGCGACAATTTGCGCAAGGCGGCTGGCAGAGACTGGATGCGTGTAGCCGAAGATAGGGCTAGGTGGCGCGCCTTGGGTGAGGCCTATGTTCAGTAGTGGACTTCCGCGGGCTGATATTGATAACGGCAGCTCGCAGCGTCGCAAGCGTGCCGACCGTCCCGGGACCAGGCTCCCCCGGGTAGTATAGTGCCTTACCTCAGCATGCAGGGCTCTGCTGGGGCTGACTTCCATCCTCCCTTGCGGCTCGTGAGATTCACAATGACGAATCTTAAAATATCTAATTCGTAAAAAAATAACGGCAACGTCTTGATTTCCACGAGGGCGAGAAGCGACGAACCGAGAGCCATTTCGCTACGATGAATGTGAGAGGAAGGATGGATGAAAAGATAGATGTGTTTGAAGGAAGCAAGGAAGGTGTGTCGGGATCGTAGCGGATGGAGATCTGTGGTCTGTGTCTAACCCTACAGGGAGACAGGCGTGACTATATGTATGTATGTATGTATGTTAAGTTATAATAAAATATAAGCATTACATACATAAAGCATTACATATTAATTCAGAGTAAATACAGATGGGAGTGGGCGATGGCGCATTCAAAACCTCCACTAATTGAGCAGAGAAACTGATTTTGTACCACCGCCCAACCTTATTTTAAATTCAATTTATTACATGATTTTGTTGTTTTTTTTTATGGCATAGGAAGGCAAACGAGCAGGCGTGTCACCTGATGGAAAGCAACCAAAGCCGCCCATAGACATTCGCAACGCTATAGGCAGTGCGTAAGCGTTGCCGACCTTAAAGGAGAGTGGAAATCGGAGGGGGAGGGGGAATGTGAGGGGGAATGGGTGGGGGAGTGAGAGGGGGAGTGGGAGGAGGAGTGGGAATCGGAGGGGAGGAGAAGGTGTTGGGCCTCCGGAACTCAGACCGCTCACCGTACGAAGCGCGGTAGCTAAGCTACCACTCAGACGCCGGTTTTCTGCGGGAGTGTGGTCCTTCCCCGGGCGAGCTGGCCCATTCATGCTATAGACAAATAATATGCCATTCTAGACAAAGTATTCGTCTGCAGCGTGGCTCTAGAAAAATGTTTATTTTATTGTATTATATGTATATTTATGTGAATGTGTATATGATCTGGATCGTAGATGTTGATGCTGGTAGCCTGTTAGGCTTTTACAGCTTTATCGTATACAGTACCCAGGGTTAGGGGTGTACCCGATATGAGTATGAGTAGTAGTATATATATGCATGTATGTGTCCGTATCAATGTCGTCACTGTGATCCGCGATCTAACCACTTTCGTTCTTGCTGAAAACCAGCGCCAAGTGCTCCAATAGAACGCCTGGCATATGCTGACCCAGGACCATTTTATGACACTTGTTATATTAAAATTATTATCTTTTTGTTTTGTTTCTTTAATATTATTAAATAAATTATTATAATACTTAAGATTTTAATGTGTAAGAATATAAGTGTGCGAGAGTGTTGACCTTTGTTTTAACTGGGATACGAGTTATTTCGGAGAGTTTCGAATAAATCATGTACAAATGTTATTCAAAGTGATATATTCACGGCGCATTTAGGTGTCATTATTGGCATCGTATAATATCTCTACTGTTTTGACCGCACCTGTGCATAGGAAATCGATCGAATAATTGTACTGTGTATTACAAATGATAGTATAATATTATTTTGAATTTTGGTTTATTAGTGAATACTATTTTTTACGGGATAGGAAGGCAGACGAGGTGCCATAAACATGATAAAAGTATTGTATCAGCGTTGCCGACCTTTAAGAAATCTGTAAATTTGTTTTTACTAAATCTTTCGCACCTTCAACTTAATACGCAGAAAGCGACACGCATATGTAAAATGGAACGCATTATCTGAAGCCGTACAAATTGTCAGTAGGTTTAATTTTATTTAGTTGTAATTTTCCAACACTTAACGTGTGTTTTAGTCCCTGAATTATCTTTCGTTATTGTAAACTTATAATTTACCACGCCTGTTTCCTGTAGGGGTAGGCAGAGACCACAGATCTGTTAGGATCTCGGCACACTTTCTATGCGTCCTCCACACTCATCACTCTCTTCATGCAAGTTCGCTGGTTAAGGGTAGTCTTGACTTGGCCTTTCCTAAAAACTTGGGTAATTTGGTTAAGATATGATGGCAACGGATGATGCATCATCATCATCAGCAGCCTGCGGCAGTCCACTGCTGGACATAAGCCTCCCCATGGAGCGCCACCTAGCCCGATCTTCGGCTACACGCATCCAGTTTCTGCCAGCCGCCCTGCGCAGATTGTCGCACCATCTAGCCTACACTACGTTTACCGAGACGCGGTCTCCACTCCAGCACTCGTCTGCTCCAACGATCGTCGGATCTACGACAGACGTGACCAGCCCATTGCCACTTAAGTTTGCTAATTCGAAAGGCTATGTCGGTGACTTTAGTTCTCTGGCGGATTTGTTCATTCCGAAACATATCTACCAGAGAAACTCCGAGCATAGCTCTCTCTGTAGCTCTCTGAGCGACTCGTATAATATCGATAACGGATGATGCGTAGTGGCCAAATTCTGCGCTAACTACATCTGATGAAGATGACAATTATTTTCCACTTATTTTGGTTAACATATAGTCTTTGTTTCTTTGCTTTTCGTGAATCTTAGCCCAGCATAAAGCTGATTGTTGAGTATATGGACAGTCAAAAGTTTTACTTAGCTAAGATCCGCGACGAAACACACATTATTAATTTTCTGTTATTGTTTTGCTTGTCGCGGATCTTAGCTAAGTAAAACTTATGACTGTCCATATAGTGATGGATTTCCGCAAAGTAACGCCTGACTCCATTAATAATCTGATTGTTGAGATAAAATAGAAAACATTATCTCTAAGGAGATAAGTCATGCAGTAAAATAATACTGATGTTGTACCATTAGTTATTCGATTTGCTTTCCAACTGTACAGAGTAAAGCATTGATATATGGCCATATGGTTTATTTATATGGTACACAAGGCGGTGTGTCGGTCTGTTTCTGTATCCACAATTACGTTACGTGCAGATATTGGTATTGGCTTTATGTCAAATGGTTATTATATCGCTCGATGTCATAAAATATCCCGTAGATTACGGTGAAGCGTTGTTATGCAAGACATTAATAACCTATATAAGATATTTTTATTTGGCATCCAATTCGCACAGGTCATGGATGGGTGACCGTTTATGGCAAATTAAATACATACATATCGTCACGCCCGTCTCCCCTAGGGGTAGGCAGAGACCACAGATCTCCATCTACTACGATCTCGGCATACTTCCCTTGCTTCCTCCACACTCATTATTCTCCTCATGGAAGCCGGCCGGTTAAGGGTATGTGGATGGAAGGGTCGGTAGAGGGAGGCCTAGAAAATCATACCTTGATCAAATTGCTGAACTTTTTAAGAAAGGCCAGGTCAGGCAAATAACATAAACGATTTCAATTATTCTAAAGCATATACGTTATTCGTTTTGGATTCTTTTTGAAATAGAGGTTGTTAATTGAAGTGATATAATGACGTATGTAAGACTCATTATTGTAGTCATCAGCAATACAGCTGTAAAAGTCCATTGCTGGGCATTGACCTCTCTTAAAAAAAGTTATTGTCGTAATCCCCTGACTAGGGATCATATATTGGATTTTATTAGTTGGCTTGTCATGTTACGTATTGATAAAATGGTGGCTATTTTACCAAATACATAATTGAAATCTGGATTAATATTTACTTTCGAAAGAGAACGTTTTTTAAAGTCTCTGCGGTCTTGATTCATTCCCCTTCGTCATTTTTATATATATATATCTTCACGCCTATCTCCCACTAGGGGTTGGCAGAGACACAGATCTCCATCTGCTACGATCGCAGCATACTTTCCTTGCTTCCTCCACACTCATTATTCTCCTCATGCAAGCCCGCCGGTTGAAAACATATTATATTATACTATTGGAACTAAAATGGAATTATATCATAGAGTTTATGTTTACATAAAGTGGATAATCCACGTCTTATGAATGATTAAATACGACCAGAACATCGTAAATATTTTACGATGCGGTGAGATATGCAGTTGACTGCATTATTAAAAATAGTAAGATACCTTATTTTTTTTATTAGAAAAAGAATGCAAGCGATACTTTTTAATATTATTAGAATTTTCGTTAACCATTCTAAGTAAGCTAATAATTATGGTTATATCTTATCATTGGAATTTTTTCCAAGTAATTTAAATTACGATAGACAAAAGAGGATAACCTCAGCAAAAAACACTAAATGTTTGTATATTTACAACTATGTATAATAATAATATTAATATTTTATGTTTGTCAGAGTACAGGTATCTATCGCTTCTTAACTGGACTATCGCTATTATATAATAACGCAATGCCAGAGATATCTTTGAAAATGCCTTACTTACCGTATTAAATGAGAAGGAAAATATGAATTGTAAATTATAATTTTTTTCTGAACAAAAGTTGCCTACAATATTTACAACTCGACCTAGCTGAATGAAATGACTCTTTCCGAAGTTCCCACCGAATTATACAAATTCATTTCGCTGTTTCCCTGTTGTTCGTAATGAAGACAATAAATTATATTCCGGGGGAAACAAAAGATGTCGTCGGCTGATATAAAATAGAAATTCCCGAGTGCTGTGATACAATAAATATCAAGATTAACCAGAAGTGACGTTGTACTCGCTGACAATTATAACTTGAGCAATTATGCGTTCCAATATAAAGCTGTGTTCTCATATACAACTTTTCACCTTAAAGCTTCTGCTTGTGGGGACATTGAGGAAGTTTTATGACAATCATTAAGTTCATGACCTTCTCTTGATTGCATACAACGTGCTGTTCGACTCGTCCATGATGAAGATTTTATCGAATAGCTAGATTTTGTTCTGCCGCACTGTCCACCATAGCACTACGTGACACGAAATTCTATCTCCATCACCTGGATGACTGGTTGTCTAGCACCGTGCGATTTAGTCGCAGTTTTCTATCATGAACTGTGGAAATGTGGAACAATTTATCACCTGTGCGCTGCGCTGGATTGGACTCCTCAAGGCGAAAGGAAGCGAGGCCGACCCAAACACACCTGGAAGCGCTCCGTAGCGGCCGAGATGAATTCCATCGGGTTGACGTGGCCTGAAGTGTAGCGCGTCGCTCAAGACCGATCCCAATGGAGAAGCACTGGGGACGCCCTCTGCCCCACCTCGGGGATATAGGACCATAAGTCAAGTAAGGGCTTCCCCCATGATTATGACTGAGAGTCATTTAAGAAAAAGAGCGTATGTGTTTGTCAAAGGCTGCCCAAGCATCTGCGATTCCTCTGCCTGCAACTTGTGGCCTTACGGATGTCTATGAGTGGCGTTGATCGCTTTCCACCAATGACCCGCATGGTCGTTTGCCTGATCTGCTATAAAAGAAATCTTAAGCATTGCGGAGGGATATCTCATCTCTCAGAATCTTTTATTGATTTTACCATGCAGAGTGCTTCGTGCTTCGAGTTCGAAAAGTTCTATCCCCACCATCTGGAATAATGGTGAGTGATGCGTTTTTCTCGAAAATTCTTTCCACGCACCACTACCCTCTGGAACCAGCTATCTCCAGCAGTGTTTGCGAACCGATACGACATTGGAACGTTCAAGAAACAAGCCTACTTCTACACTTTCCTTAAAGGCCGGCAACGCTTTTGCAATGCGGATGTCTATGGGCGTCGTTGATTGCTTTTTGCTATTTACCTCCCTGTCCCGTAAAAAAATAGAAACTCTATCCAAATCTCCACAGATGTGGGGGAATGTTATCCTTCTGGTCTTTTTTTTAAGATCTCTCTCTCTCTCTCTCTTAGGGATATGCGGCGCAGCTAGTATACTTCTTTTAATTGTGATAATTTCTTTTTGATTAATTTTTTTATTTTATTTTTTACACCACTATCTTGCAAGAGAAATATATTTTGCATTTACGTCACAGTGAGCTTCTTCCACCTTTTGTCGTCGTGCTCATTCTTCCTAGTATAAAAGCTTGTAACCGTTCAGAGACGTCTTTGTCTTAATGCATTTAAACCTTACGGACGGGACATAAGTGTGTAATTATTTCTTTGTGTTAGTCGTTTTATACACTTATATTCACTGGTACGGTAGTCCATTATAACTTTCTGCCTAATATTTTATGAATGTTGCTTCAGTACTTTTTGCTCCGATGGAAGAAGAGAATACACATGGAAGAATGGATGAAAGACGACTGATAAAAGAAATTCACGCTGCGGATTTGGATGGAAGGGTTGTTAAAGGAAGACAAACGAGAACAGACATTTTGATAGTGGTAGAGCCACGGTGCACACGTATACTTTGTCAAGAATTGCATAATATTTGTCTGTTGCATGAATGGGCCGGCTGGCCCGGGGAAGTACTATACTCCCGCAGAAAACCGGCTTCTGAGTGTTAGCTTACCTACCGCGCTTCGTACGGTGAGCGGCTGAGTTCTGGAGGCTTCCAAACTACTTATGGTGCTGCAGATGTCGTTGCAGTGCTATAGGTATTACGGAAGCGTTGCCGGCCTTTGAGAAATGTGTAGCCTTATCTTTTAATATTCTAGGAAAGGTGTAAGCAGTTTTAAATAAATAAGTGAATTTTAATTATGATCTGTTCTTGATCTTGACAACGTATGTTCATACGAGTACATGGCGTAATAATCAAAGCGATGTCAAGTTCCGTGTTGTCTCGTAACAACTTTAGATCTCTCCTCATCTCTCCCTCGTATGTACACACGATGTGTGACGCTTACGAACGGTGCGTGGGCCTAGTCGCACATCTCCAACAAACGCTCCCTTTGTACCTTCACTTTATCCTTTATCACGGAGAGATTGCTTGCTTGCAACACAACTCGAAACATTGAACACAAAGGAAAATTAACCTGTCTTTCATTCACAAGGCGGTTGTTTCGAGTTATTTATCATGGATTTGTTTTTCGTTTCATTTGTCAAATGATGTGCAAAGTAAGTTTCTCTGTCCATCTGTGGATTCGGTTTAATTCCACAAAAAAAATACATTTTATTATATTTAAATTGACGACCAATTGGCTCAGTGGCGGGGCTGTCCGCCCGCGGAGTCAATGGTCGCGGTTTCGATACCCTCATCGTAATAAATATATGTATGGACAAATATTTATTCCGAGACTGGTAACTCCTACAATCCGCATTGGACAAGCGTGGTGGGTTAACGTCTGTTCCTCCAGAAATGGGGAGGCCCGCGCTCAGCAGTGGGACAACATATATGGGTATATATATATATATATATATATATATATATATATATATATATATATATATATATATATATATATATATATATATATATATATATATATATATATATATATATATATATATATTTATTATATATAATTTTATGCGCCACCTTCAATCATAGTTGTGAAGATATACATAAAGCACAATATAAAACCACCTCTGGTTATTTTAGCGTTTTTTATTTCTTGTTCCTTTTGATTAATTGTGTATTCTTTTATTTATTTTATATTTGTCTCTTACAGTCTATTTTTTTCTTCTCTTCTCTCAAAGTAAGTTTATATTAATTTCCATTTTTACTTATGTGTTATATGTTTATAGTGAGTAAGTGTGAATTAATATTAGGATTTGAATGAAAAATATATTGTTTCTAGAAACTGCGAAGTAATAATCACTCAATTGAAATTTTATATTTTCTCCTAATATTTGTCCTCATTACACTGGTAACCGTGTTATTCCAACATTTGGCACCATTCTCCAGTGTTATGTGGACATTTATTTGAAATGGTGCCCTCATAACGATTTTCAAATGGCTTATTTAAGTCACCTCCGTTGTTATCGCGTCTTTAAAGACTTTTACAATTACTTGTGAAAATTTCACACTTCATCATTTAGATGTTATATATTAAAATAATATTTATATATACACTCATATTATCCTTTAGTAGATTTGACGCAATCTCATAACGATGTATTTTCAGGGTGCTTTATACAACCGTGATCAGGAAACGCTGCTCCGACTCGAAATTCTGGATCCTATCGTCGCCTGGCTCCCGCGAAGGGGGAGGGCCAGCAACAAGCCCAACGTAGGAATAGTTTCAGCCGTATTTTGACGACGCACTAGATAGGCAAATGAGCTAGCAGGATCATCCGATGGTTATCAAGCGTAACGATTAAATGGGAGGGAAGAAAAGAGACGGTGGGGGTTAGCACCTCCGAAACTCAGCCGCTCATTGGACGACCAGCGGTAAGCTACCACTCAGACGCCCCATTCAATCTAAATTTTATTAAAAAGTAACGTGACCAACTGACCATGACATTTCAATATACTTGGTATTATTGTATTTTACTTGACACTGGCATAAAAGTCACAATAGCTAATTTCCATTAAAGTAAAGAAAAGAAAAATATATAATAAGTTATGTATTTATTTTATTTTAATGATGTTTTGTTAGCGGGAATATGATCTTTTTTGTTATTGTGTATTAATAAATGTTGTGACACACTGTGGTATCGGTACGTGTGAAGCAGGCTTAATGCGTGATTCGCAATTCCACGTTTGGCGCGTTAATAAATAACAGAGTAAAATAAAATGTATTTTGTGCGCACGGACGTGCCGATGGAGCGTCGCAACTTTATGTATGCTATACAGGGTGTTTTAAAAAATACACACAAGTAAATTTTTTAATAAAGTGACTTATTGAAAAAGTTACTTGTGACTACAAAATGTAAAAGATAAAATTAATTGAAACTCAATTCCATTGCCTGTATAGTACAGTTTGTTTTTTCACATAACATGCAATGGTTGGAAGGGTCGGTAGAGGAAGACCACGAAAAACATATCTTGACCAAATTGTTGAACTTTTTAAGAAGTACTTTTCAAGAGTACCCTCAACCGGGCTTGCATGAGGAGAATAATGAGTGTGGAGGAAGCAAGGGAAGTATGCCGAGATCGTAGCAGATGGAGATCTGTGGTCTTTACCTACCCTTACGGGAGACAGGCGTGTCGATATGTATGTATGTATGTCCCATAACATTTCTTCTTGATTCCCCTTACATTAAAAACCTCTTATACTCCCATTGATCATTCATTCCTAGTTCGGGATTTCTCTTATGGGATAAGAGGGCGAACGAGCAAGAGTATCGCCTGTTGGAAGGCAGTCATCGCCGCCTGTGGGCATCCGCAACACCATACCATTGCAAATTCGTTGTCGACCTTTGAGATAAAATTAGGCTTGTTTTTTGTAGGTTTCAATATTGTATCAATTTGGAAATACTACTGAAGGTAGCTGGGCTCAAGGTGTAAAGTAGAAATAAACTTTATTTATGACACCTTTTTTTTACAATAAAACCTTACTAATACAAATAAAACCTTAATAATATACAAATAAACATACAAAAAGAAAATAATTGTAATCTAACAAGTGACATAAAATGGTTCTTGCTCAGCATATGCCAGACGTTCTGTTGGATCACCCGGCGCTGGTTTTCAGCAAGAACCAACATGGTCAGATCGCGGACTACAGTGACGACATTGATACGGACATACATACACATATATTCATATATTTATATACTACTATTCATACTCATATACATATACATATACAATACAATAAAATTAAAAACAACTAAATCATGTAATAAATTCACCGCTTCCAAAAAAACAAGTTACTGTTTGCATACTTAAAATTAGTTTTTTATATATATTTTTTAAAAGAAACAAAACATTGACTTTCGTCAAGACCTTCAATCTCGTTCAAGTGGGCGATATAACTGAGTACACAAGATGACCTCATCAAATGCAGTTGAACCATTTTGTGAGCGAGCGGTTAGCGCTTAACTGCTAATTGGAACCGTTGGGGGATAACTGTAACAGCGCTTTTACGCCACACGCATAGTGGAGATGTATTCCAGTATTGCTCTCACTTAGAGATCCTTGATGAAATACAAGAAGTCAATGCATTTGAAGCTACATATATATACAAATATAATTATCCTTGTCTCCCGTAGAGGTAGGTAGAGACCACAGATCTCCATCCGCTACGATCCCGGCACACCTCCTTTACTATCTCCATACTCATCCATCTTTTCATCCATCCTTCCTCTCACATTCATCGTAATGAAACGGTTCTCCGTTAGTCGCTTTTCGCCCTCGTGAGAATCATGACGTGACGGGTGGCGAACCACGTCTCCGTCATATTTTAACAAATTAAGTTTATTAAAATTCGTCATAGTGAATCCCACGAGCCGCAAGGGAAGATGGAGGTCAGCCCCAGTAGAGCCCCGCATGCTGAGGTAAGGCACTCCTTAAGACATTTATGGGCCATGACGATACGTATGTATGTATGTATGAATGTCTTATTGTTGGTGTTTTTTGTGTTAATGGATTGGAAATTAACCCAATACGCTTGTTTAAGGCATATTGGCGAGATATGAAGATTCGAAATACATGTATATCATACATAGGATATATATGATTTACATGTATGTACATACATCATACAAAGTACATACGGAACCATATTGTCACTACAAACACCGGTAACTTTTATGTTTTCTTTAATTTCGCGGTGTTTACGCTTATTTCGATAGAATCTCCTTTATTTACTGCCACCTATTCTGTATCTTAAGGTTCTTATTTAGGCCGCGAGTTTTATTTTGCCTATTTACGAAAACCATTTCTTTTATAGTGTAATAAATTAGTTTTATTTTTAGGTGGGTATCTATCTATCTTATTTTATTTATTGAAGTTTAGATTAAAACAATGTAAAGTAAATGTTTTTTTATATGTTTGAATTATATACGAGTAAAGGAATAGCCTGATGGTAACCAATCAATGCCAACCATAGACAAGCGCAGCACCATAGACATTGTGAAGGCATTGCTATTTTTTTTTACTGGAGAGGTAGGCAAATGAGCAAGCGTATCACCTTATCAACACCATAGACATCATAAATACGTTGCCGGTCTTTAATCTTTAAAAAAATATATATGTGCTGTTAAGTGTCAAATAAATAAAGGGTCTAAAAATTACTTTTATGGCATCCGTTGTTTAGAGCCTGAAGACGAAGTCTCCGACCAGTTTCTCTGGTTGATTGGGATGACGTAGTTCTTCAAGACAGCAAACTAAATTGATGATGAATTGGCCACGTCAGAGAACCAATTACTGTTGGGCTAAACAAGCGCCGAGTAAAGCCCGCGTCTTGGCAAACGTAATGTGAGTCGCCTCTGAGAACGCCAAGGGCTGGATGCTTGTAGCCAAAGACCAAACTAGTTGGCGCGTCTTAAAGAGCTGCAGCGCACTGTAATGATGATGATAAGACATATTTTTTTCATAGACTATAAATACAACAACATTTATAGGTTATGAAAAAAATAGTACATAGCCACTATGTCCCACTGTTGGGCACGGGCTTTCCCATTTCTGGAGGGATGGACATTAACCCAACGCGTTTGTCTAATGCGGATTTGCGGGGTAACCAGACTCGGAATAAGTATATGCAGGACGTAAATAAATTTATCCCGATTATCGCGATCGAATCCGCGCCCATTGACTCTGTGTGTTATATAATTGTTGTAAACAACTCATTTGTTTATCTATTGCATCGATTACTTTACCTTAAGGGTATTTTCGTGGGTCTAAAATTTTATTTATTATAAATTGCAAAATGAATGACACTAAAATGAAACTTGACAAAGAATGACAAATTTGATAAGTCGGAGGGTTGTGAAGTGTCTCCGCGAATTAGAATCCCCTCCGCTACACTTAACTTTTCAACTAACTGACAGGTAACCTCGCTACAGTAAGCCGTTAACCGACTGCCATTTTAAATATTTGACAGTAACGCGACGTTAGAAAAGCGACCTCATGACTGACAAAAGATGACTTTAATAGTGGGCCACGCTGCAGACGAATACTTTGTGAAGAATGGCATAATATGAATGGGCTGGCTCGCCCGGGACAGTACCATACTCCCGCAGAAAACCGGCGTCCGAGTTGTAGTTTTAGCTACCACTCAGAGGCTGGTTTCCGCGGTCGCGCTTCGTACGGTTCGGCTGAGTTCCGGAGGCTTAACACCCACTTTATTTTCTCTCTAACAGACCTCGAGGAGAGGTTCCCCTTATCGAGTGTTCAATGTTCATTCACCGATTGAGCTTGTTGTTCTATTTATTGACTAAAATTAGGCGCTGTAGATACGGCAGGCCGAACGGGACGCCAGCCAATCAGCGGCCAGCTTTGCTTTCAGGGCTGCCAAAGTTACGGCGGAGATATGGCGGCCAGATGTAGCGTCAAACCAATCATCGACCTGCTTTACCGACGGGGCTGCCAACATCACGGCCTAGCTTTGTCTATGATGACGTGACATGGCGTCAAACCAATTAATTGTTGGCGAGCTTTACCAACAGGGTTGTCAATATCACGGCTGCTGTAAGTGTGACGTGTACAGACGTAACAATATTCTATATTAACATATTATTAACGTGAACAATAGGTTTTTAATTACCTAATATATGAATATGTGATTGTACAAATCGCAAACATTTATTTTTTTATAGTTTGAATATCAGGTTTGAATATCATAAAATATTTTATAATTAAAATGCGTTCTGTCCTAAAAGGCATCCCAGGGCTTTTTTAGTATACATATATTATTGCAATAGCGATATTGCATTTTTAAATCTCTATGAATAAAGTCAACTTCGTTCTAAACAAGAGTATGCCAAACACTTGTATATTGTTAAATAACATACACCGCCATGATAGCAGTATAAACATCTTTATCTTAATTTAAAACGATAATTAGACGTAAAAATGTTTTTTAACTGAGTCAATTTTTTATTATGCAAACGTAAACACACACACATATATAATAAACTAAATTAAAAACCCACATAGCTTAAAAAACTAAGTGGTTTTCTTTTTATAAATCACGCCGAGTGTATACGAAATCTGCGTTCGCGAAATTGTATATTAAAATGAAGAATTTTATACTTTACCTTCAGTGTCTTGTACAATATGAATGGATCATTTCAAACAACCATTAAGCAGTCTCAAGAACAGGAAGTATCCGCTCAAGTTCCACTTCACCAAAGTACCCTTACACCGACACGAATGACCAGAGGAGTGCCTAACAACTTCATGTGGAGTTGTTCGCACTTTCGAAAGGGTTCCAGCATCTTATATCATCAGAAGAGACAATTTTTATGATTATTTTGTGTTTCTTTTTCTTTAAGGATTGTATCCGATCAGATTGTATCTTATCATTAGTATAGTAATAATAGAGTAAATGTGATAGAAAGAAAAAGATTGTTCTTTTTATAAAGAGAACTTCGAGTATATTATATAATTATTTTTGTATTATTTTACGCCGATCTTTATAAAGTAATTTCAAAATACCATTTGCATGTGTTTTGTTTGAAATATGTAAATTTCAAAGAAATGTTGGAAAACTTTAGAATTTTGCACTTTTCATAGCAGGCAGGAACCCAAATCCGAAAGGACCGTAGTAAGAAGAGTGGGACCCAAGATTTCATTTCATTCAACTTTGGATAGCTATAGGATACGAAGAGGTAAAGCCAGTGGTAAAGCTAGTGGTAAGAAGTGTTAAAGCTACGCTTCAGATGAATACTTTATCGAGAATGGCATATTATTTGTAGTATGAATGGGTTGGATCGCCCGGGGAAGTACCACATTCCCTCAGAAAACGGGCGTCTGAGTACTTAGCTACCGGAATCGTCCGGTGAGCGGTTGAGTTCCAGAGGCCCAACTCTCTCTACCTTTCTCCTCCCATAATGACACTTTCCTCAAAGGCCGGCAACGCTTCTGCACTGCCTATGGCTCTGGGAATGTTTATGGGCGGCGTTGATTGCTTTCCATCAGGTGTACACGCCTGCTCGTTTGCCTTCCTCTCCCATGAAAAAAAAAATAGAAAAGAAAACATTATTTTTAAAATAAACACATACAGCAACATTTTTTTTTGTAAAGAGGAAAAGTGTTGCGTTCGCGTTCATTTTTTATTTCAGTATACAAACGAAAATGGCTTACAAGATCTTCGAATATCTAATGAAATTGAGTGCCTTGAGCTATAAAGTTTTGAGTTTCTCGCCAGAATATAAATTAGGTTTTTATTCCCATGAATTTAACATATCGACGCAAAAAAGCGAAAACGCAGTAAACCGCAATATGAAAACTTGCCACCAGAGGCAAAAAAACTTTAAAGATTTCTGAAAAAATTATATCTAATCACTCAAAAATAGTCAGTTTCAACGCTGTACAAAATTTTCTATTGGTTGTACAGCTGTGAGACTCAGACTATTCGACGCACTTGAATAAACAGGTTATCTAAATTCCAAACTGTAGATTTGGCCAAAGTTTTAAAGATCGTTCTAATTCAAGGCAAGTAAAGCAATAGATGAATAGAGTGAGCAGCGATTGGGATTGATTTAAATTGAGCGCTGTAAAACTTGACGCTGTGTCCTTGAATATAAATGTAGTTGTAATTTTCGCGGAGACCACGAAAACTGCGAACTATATGTTGAATTACGGAGGCTCAGACCCCCAACCTTTATATCTTTTGAAGTTTTTTATTACTTACTAGCTGACCCGCTAAACTTCGTACGGCCTCAGAATCAATAAATAAAAAAGGTGAACGATAATTACAGAATGTTTCAGCTTTAGTAAAAAATGTGCTCAAAACTTAACAGGAACAAAAAGAAATCGTAATCAATAAAAAAAAAACAAAATGCAATACCAAAGAAATGAAAAGAGAAATACTTTACTTTTGAATTTAATTTGATTTCTGAACGACTTTTAAATTTAATTGATTTCTGAACGACGGGACGAACATCAAATATTTGACAGGTACGAATATTTTCTAAGGAAAAACGAAATTATTGCTTTTATTTTACTCCTAATATTTTTATCATATAAAATTACCTTTTAAACCTTCCCTGGACTTCCAAAAATAATTCAAAAGCAAAATTAGCCAAATCGGTCCAGCCGTTCTCGAGTTTTATCGAGACTAATGAACAGCAATTGGTTTTTATATGTTGTCGGACACCCTATAGCAATAATTATTTGTTAGTTATAATATGAAATATAATATAATTTACATGAAGGACTGGTAACTACAAAGAAACGGTACTAATTGTAAGAGCAAAATGAACAGTAAGCTTGAGATGGAACTTGCAATACAGTTATCCTTCAATGAACCTAATAAGCAGTTAGTAGTTAACCGCTCGTACCCTGGCGCATAATGGATCGATTCAAGAAGATACTATGACCAGAATGCAACTGTAAATGTAACTGGTTTATTGTACAAAGGAAGTGAAAAAAAAAAAGTTTAATACCCAAATTGTTCGAAATAAATAGGTGTGTGTAGCAGAATTAGGTTCTGCTACACACACCTATTTATTCCAACCAATCGATACAAAAAAATTCAATAACTTCTACGAAGGACTTTTCCCGCCAACTTACATCAGTGACGTTGTGTTTTTATTTCATTTTTATAATCTGATATCTGATATTATTATCAGTTAAAGTGTTTAAATATGGTGGTGTATTATGCAATATAGTTCGATTAAGGTGAATAAGTGAAGTGATATGAAATAAATGCGTGTACCTATCGTGACTTTTTAAGTTGACTGAAAAAGTCCATAGAAGGTTTTGGTAAATTAGCCACCATTTTATCAAGACGTAATGTGACAATCTGACTAGTGACATTTCGAAAGATTTGATATTATTTTATTTTACTTGACACTGGCATAATAGTTTTAACTAATTGCCATAAAAAAAAGAAAACTTCTAGGAAGAAAAGAAATTGCGAGTTTTATTTTTTTTAAATATATTATATATATGACTTTTCCCGCCAACTTACATCAGTGACGTTGTGTTTTTATTTCATTTTCATAATCTTATATTATTATCAGTTATATTGTTTAATTATGGTGGCGTATTATGCAATATAGTTCGATTAAGGTGTATAAGTGAAGTGATATGAAATAAACTCGTGTATCGTAACTTTTTAAGTTGACTGAAAAAGTCCATAGAAGGTTTTTGGTAAAATTGCCACCATTTTATCAAGACGTAACGTGATGAACTGACTTGTTACATTTCAAGAGATTGGATATTATTTTATATTACTTGACACTGGCATAATAGTTGTAACTAATTGCCATCAAACAAACAAACAAAATATATATATATTTTTTATTATTAAATATATATATAGTTGACAGTCACGTTAGGCATATTCCATTGGAATCCAGCGACTGTATTCTGTGCCCCTCACTGAAGTAGTGAAGTCTGGATGTTGTTAACTTAGTGGACGATATTTTCTTTAAGTGCTGAGATAGTCGTCAAAAAAAGGACGATCTCTGGTCTTCTGGTTCAGAAATTAAGAATTATTGTTCACAGTAATCCCGGCTGCTGAATTCCACTACTGTACAACTCGTCACAAGGAAAAGATTTATCTCCACCATCTGGATGAGTGGCGATCCAGTACGGTGCGTTTTCAAGAAACTTCTTTCCACGCACTGCTACTCTGTGGAACCAGCTACCTCCAACGGTGTTTCTGAACCGATACGATATCGGAACCTTCAAAAAACAAGCTTATACTTTACTTAAAGGCCGGCAACGCTTCTGCAGTGCTTATGGTACTCCAGATGTCTATGAGCGGCGTTGATTGCTTTCCATGAGGTGACAGGCCTGCTCGTTTGCCTTCCTATCCCATAAAAAAATATATAATTGCTGTTACAAGCGGTTGGCGATAAATAATAATATACTTTGAAATTCATTTTGAATATAAACTCAATTCAAAATATTCACCGTAAAATAAATAGTATTGAAGCAATATTACGGGTAGTGTATTTTTATTACAAACAATGGCCTCAATGATGGCCAGCGAATCCATCAGAGGACAAATAAATAACTGATTCACAAAGGCATTCCTTCACATAGACTGATGAGGAAATAATTGTATACAAATTGGTTTGTATCTTTTACCCATTTGAGCCTTGACCTCTCTTATTTTATTTAAAAACAGGCGAATACCTTAAAGGCCGGCAACGCTTCCGTGATTCCTGTGGTGTCGCAAATACTTATAGGCAGCGTTGATTGTTTTCCATCAAGCGACACGCCTGCTCGTATCCCATAAAAAATATTATAATAATATCTAAATACATAGATATCGCTGGAGAATCAGAGCTTTTCAAATTACTAGACTGAAGTGACAATGGGCTGGACACGTTTGTCGGAGAACCGAAATTAGAGTTGGAATAGATGAGTGTTGGAGTGGAGATCGGGTCTCGGTAAAAGTAATGTGGGATACACCCCTGCTAGATGGAGCGACGATTTGCGCAAGGCGACTGGCAGAGACTGATAGCTAAAAAAGGGCTAGGTGGCGCACTTTGGGTGGGGTCTTTGTTCAGCAGTGGACTGCGGTGGGTTGATATTGATTGAAGTCAATGGACGTGGGTTTAAATCTTACAGCGGGATAAATATATGTATATATGGCCAATAGTTATTTATCCCAAGTCTGTTTACCCTGAAAATCCGACAAACGAAAAAATCAATTGTGGTGGGTTAATGTCTATTCTCCCAGAAATCGGGGATGAAACTTTGATGATGAGCCACATAAACAAAACCCTGTTTACATCGTTTTTGCAACGCCGTTGAATCTTATAGGAAACTGTTATTTCAGTCGCGTGGCGAACAAATCAAATATGGTCCCCTAAGTGGAGGTAGCCGACGTGGAATTATTTAGTGGGCATTTATCGACCGCGGTAGTTATTGTGGGACCACACTCTCTGGAACTCTAACGACGCTCCAGGGATATCCCTTTGTGCTAACCAACCCTTTTGGTGAAAGTAATTAAAATGCATACATAATTATTTATAGGAAAATATAGTTTACCAAATTGCTAGTTCGACCAAGTGTATTCGGTACAAGGAATTTTTAATAGTAATTTCTTTTACGGTTTTCTCTTGCCTTTACCATTTTTCATAAAATAGATAGGCAAGTGACAAAGCCACCTGATAGTAAGCAATCACGCGGCTTATATCCACGATACTAAGGGCACTGCAGATCAAAGGCAAATTTAGATTTTTTGATATAGCTCATATATTTTCCACAGCTGGTCTTGCCGTAAGGAATGGACGTTAAACTATTATGTACCACACGCACCTCCGAGACGCATAGGTGAGGTACCCGGAATAAATAACTATAGACCAGACATTCCCAAAGTGGCCGATATCGACCCCTTGGGGTCGAAATTTTACCCAAAGGTCGACATAAACGGCAATTAATTTAGGGGGTCGACGAGGTCTGAAAATCAACCCCTATTAATTAACACAAGTTCTTATTTGAAACTTTCAATATACGTGAAACATGAAACATCAGGCACAATTTACTAAATATTGTATTTAAATTTTTCATAAAACTATTGTGTAACAATATAAAATTACTTTAAAAAATGTTTGAAATCAAAATAAATGTACAAACACGTAATAGATAGCTTTATTTTAATTAAATGAAAATTACTTTTTTTCTGGGGGTCGATGGAGTTTTCAAAAAAATTATATAGGGGTCGTTGAACATAAAAGTTTGGCATCCCCTGCTGTAGACTGTACATAAATTTAACCGGATACAGGAATAAAAACTGCGACGATTGATTCCGAAGACACTAGCTTTGCCACTGAAACAATTAGATCGTTAAATATTTACATTCGGGAGAGTAATTTGAGTCCCAACCTACGAAAAACCTAAAAACCCAAAGCACTGTAGTGATACATTAATAAATGTATCACTAATGCAAATAGTCACCATTAATGCAATGAAACTTTTTATAGAGTAGAAAAAGGGATGCTTAGATGGTTTGGGCATATAGAGAGGATGGATGAAAGACGACTGGCAAAAGAAATTTACCTTGCGAATGTGGATGGAAGGGCTGGAAGAGGAAGACCACGGAAAACGTACCTTGACCAGATTGCTGAACTTTTTAAGAAAGGCCAGGTCAAGAGTGCCCTCAACCGGCGGGCTTGCATGAGGAGAATAATGAGTGTGGAGGAAGCAAGGGAAGTATGCCGAGATCGTAGCAGATGAAGATCTGTGGTCTCTGCCTACCCTTACGGGAGACGGGCGTGACGATATGTATGTATGTATGTAAACTTTTTATATTATTTCTTTTTAAATTCTCTGGCAGATTTCTTCATTCCGAATCATATCCACCAGTGAAACTCCGAGCATAGCTCTCTCCATAGCTTTCTGTAATGAGTGATCGGAATAGGTAAAGACTAATCTTCAAATTTACCATTTTTTTCCACTACTACATACATAGATACATATCATCACGCCTGTTTGCCGTAGGGGTAGACAGAGACAACAGATTTCCATTCGCCACGATCCCGACACACCTTCCTTACTTCCTCCACACTGATCCACCTTTCCTCTCACATTTATTCTAGTGAAACGGCTCCCCGTTATTCGCTCCGTATTACGCGGGTGGCGAAACACGTCACTGTCATTTTTTAACAAACAAAATTTATTTTTTAATTTTCCTAAATATTAAAAAATTTAAATATATAAGAAATAATTGGTTTTTCATAACTATAGAACATTATAGATAAGTAAAGAACGTCTAATATCAGTTTAACTAATGACGTGTACATAATTTTGTGTGATTTTAATAAAGTGATTTAGTTGGAACATGATTTCATTTGAGTAGCCCCATTGCCCCATCCGACTCTTCAACTGTTTGCCTCACACTTTCCACAGTTCACTTCTTGCACTCCAATCTTTAGTGTTCAATGTACACATTACATTGAACACTAAACAATAAAATTGAAAAACAGTGTAAGAGCTTTTGTTCGCCGTTTTTAAGCTTCCAACCGAATAGTACAAGCATTGTAATTAGATACATAACTTGTTTATTTAAAACACAATACAAACTACAAACAACATCAAAGTAACAATTAAAATAAAAATTAAGCCAATAAATTAGAATAAATTTTTACGATGATAATAATAATATTTAATTAATAATATAATAATTAATGATTAAGATCTGTTCGGAGACCAAGATCCACTTTGGGTCACTGCGCCAACAAAGTTAGTTTGTTTTAGTTATTACACAAATTTTCGGGATATCATAAAATAAAAGTTAATGTGCCAAAGAATGAGCCTTGACTCAGCTTTGACACTAGATTGCCCAACATGTAATTTTGACTGTTTATTAAGAAAAAAATTCTCAGAAGTGAAAACTTGAAACTGTATTTTAATAATTCAAACTAATTATAATATTATATAAATTATACAAGTAAATAAAAATTTCAGTCTTAATTTTATATAAGTAATAAAAAATAGATATATTAATATTAATTAATAATATTTTAATTAATACCCGCCACTGACCGATTGGCTCAGTGGCGGGGCCCTCCGCCCGCGGAGTCAATGGTCGCGGGTTCGATTCCCGCATCGGAATAAATATTTATATGGATTTTTAAATGTTTATTCCGAGTCTGGTAACCCCCCCAATCCGCATTTCCTTTCCTGCCCCTTCCTTTCTTCTCTATCCTTTCCCTTCCTCTCCGCCAATCCACGGCCTGCCGTGCCAATGGATGCGTGGCTAGGGGCGAGCCTAGTCGTAAGCGTGCCGATCGTCCCGGGGTCGGGCTCCCCCGGGGACTATGGTGCCTTACCTCAGCATGCAGGGCTCTGCTGGGGCTGACCTCCATCCTCCCTTGCGGCTCGTGGGATTCACTAAAAAGACGAATTTAATATACCTAATTTGTCGAAAAATGACGGCGACGTGGTTCGCCACCCGTCACGTCCTGATTCTCACGAGGGCGAAAAGCTACCAATGACGAGCCGTTTCGCTGTGATGAATGGCAGATGGAGCTCTGTGGTCTCTGCCAACCCCTGCGGGGGATAGGCGTGAATATATATATATTTTTTATATACTAAAATAAATAATTAATAATACTAAGAAATTGCTTTTTTTATTCTATAAATATAGTTTTTTTTAATAAATTTTAAAATCAGTCAAAATGACTTCTGTTGAAAATGACGGCGACGTGGTTCGCCACCCGTCACGTCCTGCGACACGAGCGAAAAGCGACTAATGGAGACGAATAGTAGTGGATGGAGCTCTGTGGTCTCTACCAACCCCTGAGGAGTATAGGCGTGAATATATATAAAACAAATGACTTCTGTGGCAATCGGGTGTTAATGCTGTAGTTGGTTAACTACAGCGCTGATCATTCTACATCATGATACATCTACTACAGTATACCTTCCACAAAATTACAAAACAATCTAGGTATTTCTAAAGAAATGACGTAGTATTTTTTATTAGTTGAGTAAAGGTAGATTAATAAATGTATCACTAATGCAATGAAACGTTTTATATTATTTCTTTTTAAATTCGTTATTTGAAATTAAAAAGAAATAGTTTTCTTTTAAACCAAAATCATTAGTTCAACTGACTGTCTTTTATATAGAAATGTATATATATATATATATATATATATATATATATATATATATATATATATATATATATATATATATATATATATATATAAAAGACGTCAGTTGAACTAATGATTTTGGTTTAAAAGAAAACTATTTCTTTTTAATTTCAAATAACGAATTTAAAAAGAAATAATATAAAACGTTTCATTGCATTAGTGATACATTTATTAATCTACCTTTACTCAACTAATAAAAAATACTACGTCATTTCTTTAGAAATACCTAGATTGTTTTGTAATTTTGTGGAAGGTATACTGTAGTAGATGTATCATGATGTAGAATGATCAGCGCTGTAGTTAACCAACTACAGCATTAACACCCGATTGCCACAGAAGTCATTTGTTTTATATATATTCACGCCTATACTCCTCAGGGGTTGGTAGAGACCACAGAGCTCCATCCACTACTATTCGTCTCCATTAGTCGCTTTTCGCTCGTGTCGCAGGACGTGACGGGTGGCGAACCACGTCGCCGTCATTTTCAACAGAAGTCATTTTGACTGATTTTAAAATTTATTAAAAAAAACTATATTTATAGAATAAAAAAAGCAATTTCTTAGTATTATTAATTATTTATTTTAGTATATAAAAAATATATATATATTCACGCCTATCCCCCGCAGGGGTTGGCAGAGACCACAGAGCTCCATCTGCCATTCATCACAGCGAAACGGCTCGTCATTGGTAGCTTTTCGCCCTCGTGAGAATCAGGACGTGACGGGTGGCGAACCACGTCGCCGTCATTTTTCGACAAATTAGGTATATTAAATTCGTCTTTTTAGTGAATCCCACGAGCCGCAAGGGAGGATGGAGGTCAGCCCCAGCAGAGCCCTGCATGCTGAGGTAAGGCACCATAGTCCCCGGGGGAGCCCGACCCCGGGACGATCGGCACGCTTACGACTAGGCTCGCCCCTAGCCACGCATCCATTGGCACGGCAGGCCGTGGATTGGCGGAGAGGAAGGGAAAGGATAGAGAAGAAAGGAAGGGGCAGGAAAGGAAATGCGGATTGGGGGGGTTACCAGACTCGGAATAAACATTTAAAAATCCATATAAATATTTATTCCGATGCGGGAATCGAACCCGCGACCATTGACTCCGCGGGCGGAGGGCCCCGCCACTGAGCCAATCGGTCAGTGGCGGGTATTAATTAAAATATTATTAATTAATATTAATATATCTATTTTTTATTACTTATATAAAATTAAGACTGAAATTTTTATTTACTTGTATAATTTATATAATATTATAATTAGTTTGAATTATTAAAATACAGTTTCAAGTTTTCACTTCTGAGAATTTTTTTCTCAATAAACAAACAGTCAAAATTACATGCTGGGCAATCTAGTGTCAAAGCTGAGTCAAGGCTCATTCTTTGGCACATTAACTTTTATTTTATGATATCCCGAAAATTTGTGTAATAACTAAAACAAACTAACTTTGTTGGCGCAGTGACCCAAAGTGGATCTTGGTCTCCGAACAGATCTTAATCATTAATTATTATATTATTAATTAAATATTATTATTATCATCGTAAAAATTTATTCTAATTTATTGGCTTAATTTTTATTTTAATTGTTACTTTGATGTTGTTTGTAGTTTGTATTGTGTTTTAAATAAACAAGTTATGTATCTAATTACAATGCTTGTACTATTCGGTTGGAAGCTTAAAAACGGCGAACAAAAGCTCTTACACTGTTTTTCAATTTTATTGTTTAGTGTTCAATGTAATGTGTACATTGAACACTAAAGATTGGAGTGCAAGAAGTGAACTGTGGAAAGTGTGAGGCAAACAGTTGAAGAGTCGGATGGGGCAATGGGGCTACTCAAATGAAATCATGTTCCAACTAAATCACTTTATTAAAATCACACAAAATTATGTACACGTCATTAGTTAAACTGATATTAGACGTTCTTTACTTATCTATAATGTTCTATAGTTATGAAAAACCAATTATTTCTTATATATTTAAATTTTTTAATATTTAGGAAAATTAAAAAATAAATTTTGTTTGTTAAAAAATGACAGTGACGTGTTTCGCCACCCGCGTAATACGGAGCGAATAACGGGGAGCCGTTTCACTAGAATAAATGTGAGAGGAAAGGTGGATCAGTGTGGAGGAAGTAAGGAAGGTGTGTCGGGATCGTGGCGAATGGAAATCTGTTGTCTCTGTCTACCCCTACGGCAAACAGGCGTGATGATATGTATCTATGTATGTAGTAGTGGAAAAAAATGGTAAATTTGAAGATTAGTCTTTACCTATTCCAATTAGTCATGACAAAAAGCTATGGAAAGAGCTATGCTCGGAGTTTCACTGGTGGATATGATTCGGAATGAAGAAATTTGCCAGAGAACCAAAGTCATCGATATAGTCTTCAGAATTATGAAATTGTAATGGCAATAGGTTGGTCACGTTTGTCGGAGATTCGAAAGACGCTGGAATAAGCGAGTGCTGGAGTGGAGACCGCGTTTTGGCAACATGTAGTGTGGAATGTTGCCTAACTAGATGGTGTGATGATCTGTGCAGGGCGGCTGGCAGAGACCGGATGCGTGAAACCGAAGATCTTTTTGGTGCAAGTCTTTGTCCAGCAGTGGACTGCCGCAGGATGATTTTATGATGACACAAGACTTCTAAATGTTAAACACATTTATAAGTCTACACATTTATAAGTCTTTCACACACAGTCTTTTTCACAAGACTATTATAAGGTATAATGATCTTTCCAAGATTATATTGTTAAGCCATATTATTAAAATTTTAGCGTGATCGTCTTAGTTAGGACTTAGTTTTTTTTACGTTGTGATTTGTAATAACTGATTCTTTTAGGCATTTCTTGGAGGAATGAATATTCACGTAATTGATCAGAGACTTAAAAGTGACATAGAGCATGCTGGTTAGAAATTATAATATTCATTTTGTTTACGTTTAGAATTAGCAAGTTATATTGATTTTTCTATATAACATCTGTTATAGGATCTCACAGTTTATTTCCAGAAGGGAAGCAAGTCATAGAGATCCTCTATAATAGGCCGAACATCCTCTCCCTCTCTCTACCCCTCCCCCTCTCCCCCTCCCCTCCCCCTCCCCCTCCCCCTCCCATAATGACACTTTCCTTAAAGATCGGTAACGCTTCCGCACTGCCTATGCGGCTGCGGATGTCTATGGGGGGTGTTAATTGCTTTCCATCATGTGACACGCCTCCCCGTTTGCGAAGGAAGGAAGCTATCCAATAAAAAAAAATATCATTCGCTATAGGATCACACTGTTTAATTCTTTTTCTCTAGTTTAGTTTTTTAAATAAAATAAAATTTGCTGTAACTCTGGTCGTCCACAACAGTATATTTATTCGTACCGTACACACATTTTTCCGTATCGAATGCAAACGAAATGGAATAGAAAGGGATATAGAGTATATTGTGTGGATTTAAAAGGATGTGATGTTGGTTAGTAAATCTTTATAACATTGGGAAACATTCTCTGCGGACAGACATTTTTGATATTAAAGCTTTATTTCAAATATTATTTTTATTGTTATTGCAGTTTTTTTTTCTTTTCTTAGGTGGCATTTAGTTATAACTATTATGCCAGTGTCAAGTAAAATACAAGAATATCAAATCTCTTGTAATGTAACAGTCAGCTTGTCATGATACGTCTGGCTATTTTACGTGTACGATGGCTATTTTACCAAAATCTTCTACGGACTTTTTCAGTCAAAAAGTTACGACACATGCATTATTTCATATCACTTCACTTATACGCGTTAATCGAACTATATTGTATAATATGCCACCACAATTAAACAATATAATTGATAATAATATATGACTATGAAATGAAATAAAAACACAACGTCACTGATGTAAGTTGGCGGGAAAAGTCTTCGGTTATCTTAAATGAATGAGGTACTCTCGTAAAAAGTGAATCGTGAAATTGCTTTATTTATATATTGCTGCTTTTATTATGTATATATATATATATATATATATATATATATATATATATATATATATATATATATATATATATATATATATATATATATATATATATATATATATATATAAGTGCCAATAAGTGATGCTACTACCCTGTACTACTAACTATATATTATATAATAAGTTTAAATAAATATTGATTGACTCAGTGGCGGGGCCCTCCGCCTGCGGAGTCAATGGTCGCGGGTTCGATCCCCGCATCGGAATAAATATACGTATGGATTTATAAATATTTATTCCGAGTCTGGTACCGCCCCCCCAATCCGCATTTCTGTTCCTGCCCTTTCCTTTCTTCTCTATCCTTTCCCGTCAATGGATACGTGGTTAAGGGCGAGTTTAGTTGCAAGCGTGCCGACCGTCCCGGGATCGGGCTCCCCTAGGTACTATGGTGCCTTACCTCAGCATGCAGGGCTCTGTTGGGGTTGACCTGCATCCTCCCTTGCAGCTCGTGAGATTCACTAAGACGAATTTAATATACCTAATTTGTTGAAAAATGACGGCGACGTAGTTTGCCACCCGTCACGTCCTGATTCTCACGAGGGTGAGAAGCGACTAATGGAGAGCCGTTTCGCTGCGATGAATGGTAGCGGATGAACCTCTATGGTCTCTGCTAACTCCTGCGGGTGATAGTCGTAAATATATAACTAAATAAATATATTAAAGATACTCCCAGTGTAAATATCTCCATAGTCTGGTTTTGGCAAGCATGGTGCCCACTAGTACTCTTTGTATACAATAAAACATAGATTGTCAGTCAATAAACAACTTGTAAAGCATTATGTTGAATAGATTATTTCAATTTGTGAACGTTTCACCCCTTTTGATCTCGTTGCGACAATAAGACGGCCCGTACGCGACCTGTGTCATAACGGTCTCCCCTTTTCGGGTGCAAGCTCGCTCAATTGGCTTTTCTGAAAAGCCGATCAAGCTTTTGTCGAGTGTGCCAAAGGTTGCGAATGTTTATTTTGTTTGTGTTACGTATGTATCTGTTAAAATCATGTTGATTTCAGTATTTGGTGCTCAGTTCTTTTATGAATATATTTTTTTGTGTCATTATTTTTGGATGATTAAATTACCTACTATGTTGAAAAATGACGAGGACGTGGTTCGCCAACCGTCACGTTCTGATTCCCACGAGGGCAATAAACGACTAATGGAGAACCGTTTCGCTGCGATGAATGTGAGAGGAGGAATGGATGAAAGGATGGATGAGTGCAGGCGGGGATCGTAGCGGATGGAACTCTGGGGTCTCTGCCAACCCCTGCGGGGGATAGTTACTTTGCGGAAATCCATTGCTATGTGGACAGTTAGAATTTTTACTTAGCTAAGATCCGCGACAAGCAAACAAAAATAAAAAATAATAATGTGCGTTCTTTTTACTGCATGAAGTGGATTTACGGAGAACTTAAACTAAATTTTACCGAAAAAAAACGAAGGTCAGCACCGTCACCAGCACGACAGTATAGTCATTATTTAAAAAAAAGCAATAAAAGAGTGCCACTTTAAAATCGCGGTGGTAATTCATTAGTTTTAATATTGATTCGTTGTGAATCTATTTAAAAAAGAAAGTGTTATATGATTTTTTTATACATCGTTCATCAGCAGCCTGCGGCAGTGCACTGCTGGACATAGGCCTCCCCCATGGAGCGCCACCTAGCCCGATCTTCGGCTACACGCATCCAGTTTCTGCCAGCCGCCCTGCGCAGATCGTCGCACCATCTAGCCGAGGGGCGTCCCACACTACGTTTACCGAGACGCGGTCTCCACTCCAGCACTCGTCTGCTCCAACGATCGTCGGATCTCCGACAGACGTGACCAGCCCATTGCCACTTAAGTTTGCTAATTCGAAAGGCTATGTCGGTGACTTTAGTTCTCTGGCGGATTTGTTCATTCCGAAACATATCTACCAGAGAAACTCCGAGCATAGCTCTCTCCATAGCTCTCTGAGCGACTCTGAGCTTATGAAGCAGACGGACTGTCAGCGTCCACGTTTCGGCGCCGTACTCTCCGTACGGGTAGGACACGCTAGTCGAAGACTTTATATCAGAAGAATTTATATTTATACATCGTTAAGGATAAAAAAATAATAATCGGAAGAGAGGAGGAACCGCATTCAAATATAACTCACCTACTAACTAAACTTTAGAAGTTTATAGTACATTAGTACTATCGATGAGTCAGCACTCATACCGATTGTTATTGACTCATAGGTTGTCTTTCGTAGACTCTACTCTGTTCGAGGAAGCCACGTTGCGAAACTTGTCGTTTGCACTGTACAAAGTGCTGTTGTGTATCTGAGTTTGTTTTTAATGGTAGTGTCTTTTAAAGATGGATAGATACTATTATTTGGCTACGTTCACCGATCACGCAAACACATGTTTGTGTGCGTTGGACGCTTCATGGATGATTAATTTTTTGAGTCGCGTCAGCAACATGCTGTAGTATTTAATATTACAATTAGCTCGAAATTTCAAAATACAGTTTTAAGTTTTCACTTCTGCTGACAGTCCTCATGACTGCCTCCGATTTTTTTTATATTACTTGTTTACTTTATTATCAAATACTTTAGTTATAATAATACGCTTTTAATGGATATTTAAAGAAACAATTCACAAAAGAAGATCTCCACTAAACATTTATTATGAGAGCGGTATTAAAGTTATCTCTCAACGGTTTCAATTAGCAGTTAACTTAACCGCTTGCTAACATAACGGTTCAATTGGATTACATTAAAAATAATTGGATTACATTGACAATAGAAACAATCAAACTTTTTCATACAACACTATTACATTATCGATAAATTAAAAATTGTTAGTTTACTTTTCATTGTAAACAGTTCTATTTCTTAGTATATGCTTTATATTTAATAATTAACTACAAATCCAGTACTATATAAGAAATAGTAAGAAAGAACAATAGAGTTTAACGTTTATTTATTTGAAGTGGTAGAGCCACGCTGCAGAGGAATACTTTGTCAAGAATGGCATATTATTTGTCTGTAGCATGAATGGGCCGGCTCGCCCGGGGAACTATCGTACTCCCGCAGAAAATCGGTGTCTGAGCTTAGCTACCGCGCTTCGTCCGGTGAGCGGTTGAGTTCTGGAGGACCAAACGCCCTCCCCCTCCGCTCCTCCAACCCTTTTCTCATAATGGCACTTTCCTTAAAAGTCGGCAACGCTTTTGCACTGCCTGCGGCACTGCAGATGTCTATGGGCGGCATTGGTTGCTTTCCATCAGGTGACACGCTTGCTCGTTTGCCCTCCTATACTATAAAAAGCATTTTTATATCTTTTTTCAAATCATTTTTAAAAAGAAAATTATTGTTAGCAAGTTCTCGGTGTAGTATTATAATTTATTATTGACAATGTGTTTTGTTTTCATTTTGTATTTAGTTTATAATTATGATTTGTTTATATTATTTTGAAAAAAGTCATAATATGTTGCATTGTATAAAGGATTGCTGGTATTTACGATGAGTAAAGTTGTTTGTTGAATGTTGCTATGACTTATTGGTTTGGAAGTACTTTTTTGGGGGACGCTAGAAAATAATCTATTCGCAATATGGGAGGCCAACGAAAATAGTTCGAGAACCTCTGCTTTACGCGCTTTTCAAATGCAAAAGTGCGACTTATATATCTATAGTCGTCAGTTATATTACAAAAAAAAATGATTTACCCGTGTAATAATGGATTCACCATTTATATTAACGATGAAACCATTCACATAGAATTTAGCAGACACGATAAGATTTTATCGGCTTTACAAAAAGGTAATTGAGTGATGCGTTCACTAAAGGGAACAAACCGTTGTGGCACAAAGGGCGTACGGCAAGCTTTGATCCCGACGCGGGATCACAACATATTGAATATTATCATTCAATTTGGTTGAATCCTTACTTTTATAACGTTCTTGGATTTTATAAGTGATACTTTAATAATAAAAAATTCTTTATTTGCACTATACATACATATATACATATTGTCACGCCTGTCTTCGGCGTTAGGGGTAGGCAGAGACAACAGATCTCCGTTCGCTACGATCTTGGCACCCCTTCCTGGCTTATTCCACACTCATCCATCTTTTCATCCATCCCTCCTCTCACATTCATCGTAGCGAAACGGCTGGCGAACGGTGACGACGGTGGCGAACCACGTCGCCGTCATTTTTAACAAATTAGTTTTAATAAAATTTGTCATAGTGAATTCCATGAGCCGCAAAGGAGGATGGAGGTCAGCCCATTTTGTATATTTGCACTAAAGTGGGTTTATAAGAAGATTTTCAGTCAACAAGCGTTCTCCAGTTTAGCCAATATATTTTTCTTAGTCAGTCTCTCTCTCTCTCTTTCTCTCTGAGTCCTAAGTCCTCCTGGTGCATAGGGCAGATGCGACGCTTCTTCATCTTGACCTGGATATAACTGGCGTGGCGCCGGAGAATGTGCCCTATTCATCTCCATTTTTGTTGACGTATCTGAACATCTATTGGGCTCTCTTTGCTGATTCTCAGCTCTTCGTTGGAGACCATGTTATCTGGCCAATACCCGGAGTGATGATTGTGGAGGAAGCAAGGAAAGTATGTCGAGATCGTAGCAGATGGAGATCTGTGATATTTGCCTAACCTTATGAGAAATAGGAGTGATTATATGTAAGTATGTATTTTGCTTTTATTATCACTAAAATCCTAACCTATCTACCTCCATCTCATTTATAGCCAAAATAAATGTGAATTTACCTCAATTTTATATGTCATTTCGCGTTTATACGTTGGTTTGTTCGTGTACCTAACATATCGGCGGGAAGCGAAGGCTCATAAGTCGCCGATGGGCGTCAGAGATAGCGCGCATCGGGGATTTGTGGCCCATTGACTGCGACAACTGTCCGACCGGCCTTTTCGATCCCTATAGACACGGGGTGTAGAATATGACATAAATTCAATGAATATTTTGATAACCGGCCCCTGTTATAACGATATTATAGAGAACATATGTTTACATATCACCCCAAAAAAATGAAAATGTAGTCCCGCAAAATGAAAACTTACCACCGGCGCCACAAACTTACCACAAAAGAAATTGTATCTCTCACTGAAAAACAGTTAATTTCAACGCTCCAAAAATAGTAGGGTAGTAGAGCTGTGAGACTCAGACAATTCGACGCAATATTATTTTTTTGATTCGAATACGCAATAAACAAATTTGACACCTGTGTCATTTACAGAGTTTTCGCTTATTTGCGTCCATATGACAATCAAATAGCTCAGTGGTGTGGCCGCATATGTATGGCCTACAGATATTTATCCCGAGTCTAGCTACCCCGCCAATCTGCATTGGACAAGCGTGGTGGGTTAATGTCCATTCCTTCAGGAATGGGGAGGCCCGTGCTCAGCAGTGATACATATATGGGCAATAGGTATACTATACATACGTCTATAGGCAAAACAATTTTTAAAAAATATATTCGTATATTATTGAGATGGTTTTCTTGCAGAAGTTTAAATATGTTAGAGATAGACTCATCGAAGAAATAATCAGCCAAAACTCATCGAAGAAATAAAATACATAAAATAACTTAAAATTTTATTCTCCTGGATCGCAATTTTCTTTAAGGTGACGTAGTTTACGTCAACCTCGGCTAGATAGAGCGAGGTTCTGCCCGGAGTGACTAGCAGAAATTAAATGCTTGGAGCCAAAGATCGAACAATCAGAGTTTTGTTAAGTAAAGAACTGCCGCGATGATCATAATGGTGTCTTTTGTTTATTTATCCATAATGTACAATTTTTGGTCCAAACGTGGACTTGACTTTTTTTATTTATCTTCAAAAAAATTACACACTTATGTACTTATACTAATATACTCGCCATACTTTTAAGTTTTAAGACGCGCTTTCAATATCAATATCAGCCCGCGGCAGTCCACGGCTGGACATAAGCCTCACCCAAGGCGCGCTTTTTTTTTACAGCCCATATATGTCCCACTGCTGAAACTGGCCGCTCCATTTTTGGGGAAACGGACGTTAACCCACCACGCTTGTCCAATGCGGATTGGCGGGGTTACCAGTCTTAATTTAACTTACTATACTATACTATATTTTAAAACAATGTATAGTATGTTTAAAACAATTATTAGCCAAATTCTATATATACTATATTTACTATATATACTATATTTTAAAACCATACTATATATACTATATTAAAAACCTTTACTAATCAAGATGTGAAGTTATTTCTTGATTAGTTTCGAGTTTGATTTCGAGTTTCGAGTTTTGATTTCAGCACATTTTTACTTAATTTTGGATTGACTTCATTTTTGTCCTATGTTCCCGAGTTGGGGCAGAGAGCGTCCACAGTGCTTCTCCATTACGATCGGTCATGAGCGACGCGCTTCATTTCAGGCCACATTAGATATCTTAGGTACTAAAAATCTTTTATCTTCTCTTAATAATTGGCTAATCTCGGTTTGACAAATATTTAACTTTTCACACTTCTTGTATCATATATATATGATATCATATATATAATAATATATTATTTACATATATTTCATGATCGTTTCTATATTGTAATAAAAGCAATATTTAAATTAATTTCCAATCTAAAAACATTACACTGAACATTATTTTGAACAAAAATTTTGATCAAAGGCGGGGAAGTTAACCGAGCTTGACAAGTATGATAATGTAGGAGCAGCTTTTAAGGCGTTTCTATCAATTACAAGTTACCCCCCCCCCCTCCCCGTCTTCCGACTGCTTTCTTCTCGCTGACAGACAATGTCTTAATAACATTACACGCTACAAACTTTTTATATAATGGGTACGAGAAATAAGAATTTTGATTACAATCTTTACCGTTTAAAAGACTTGATTTTTAAAAATAATATCAATTTTTTTACCTCTACAACTATATATATTTATATATTGTTTTTAAAAAGGCCAGGTCAAAAGCATAACATATTGTGCCTTGAGGCGACTGGTAAAAGAAATTTACGTTGCGGATGTGGATGGAAGGGTGGGTGGGGAAGAACTAAGGAAAACATACCTTGACCGAATTGCCGGTTTTAAAGAAAGGCCAGGTTAAGAGTATCTTTAACGGGCGAGGTTGTATGAAGAGAGTGATAAGCTCGAGGAAGCAAAGAAAGTGTGCTGAGTTCATAGCATACATCTAGAGGTCTGTGGTTTCTGCCTACCCTTAAAGAAAACATGCGTGACGGTGTTGTATCTACCAGTATGTATTTATTTCGATGCAACAAGTAACATATCCGCATCATAAATAAGTAAACCGCAAAATTAAATCTTATCACCAGAGCCAACATAAGTTTTAAGATATCCAAATAAATTGTATGTGATCACACAAAAATAGTCAGTTTCAACGCTGTACAAAATTTTCTTTTGGTCATGGAGCTTACGCAAAAACAGTGAATGACACTATATTCTCAAACATTTTTTGAGAATATAGTGTCATTCACTGTTTTTGCGTACTTGAATCAATATATTCACTTATGATTTATTTTTATTTTCTATTTATGGTGATTAATGTTTAAAATTCTATCATTAATATTGGACGACCAATTGGCTTAGTGGTGGAGTTCCTGTTTACGGAGTCGATGGTCGCGGTTTCGATGCCAGTATCGGGATAAATATACATATGTATAGTCAAAAGATATACCGAGTCTGCCGCCAATATGCACTGGACAAGCGTGGTGGGTTAATATCTGTTCCTCCTGAAATGTGAAGCTCATGCCCAGCAGTGGGACATATATGAGCTGTAAAAATATACATTATTATTGTTCTATTTTTTATTTTTTTCTCCTATTATATGTAGTTTCAAAACTATACGCTCTTATATTATACGTATATTTACACAAAAAAATGTGTAATCCTATTAACAAAAAACAATTCAATGTCATCGGCTGGTGAGAGGAAATTGAAGGCATGATTATAAGGGTGAGTCCACAGTGCAAGCGTATCTTATAAATTATTAGAACTAGTAAAGCTATGGTGGCGTGAATTGTCCAACTCGACCGGGGAAGTGCAACACCATATAAGAATTTCTTCTTCTTCTTCAAGCGGTAAAATTTGACTGTGTCAACGAGATTCGTACACTGAGTGCTGGTATTCGGAAGCCTATTTAATTTACCCTTCTTGTATTTGCTTCTTTCTCTTGTATTAAATTAATGTTCTCCTTCTTTTATTAAAATCTTTATATGCATGTAAGAAACGCCACTGCAGTACTTCTAGTATTGCGAATTTCCCTAATCCTCTCCCATTCAATCCTTTTTGCTCTTCCATTATTTAATTTCTTATACTTATCAGCAGTGAGTGCGCTTAATTTTGCGAAAGTTCACAGGAGGCGCTGGTTGCTTATCACCAAGTGACCTGCTTGCTCGTTTGCCTATCTATTCGATAAAGAAAATTAATTTTCTAAAACATAAACATGAAATCTTCGTGTTTGTTTTCTATGCGTTCTGAAAGGATTCATTCATGTGATTAAAGTTTGGTGAGTTGTTCTGTATACGCCAGCGAAAATTCTTGGTCCTAACATATATAAAAAATTTTTTTTTTTTTATTTTTTTTTTATATATTCACGCCTATCCCCCGCAGGGGATGGCAGAGACCACAGACCTCCATTCGCTGCCATTCATCGCAGCGAAACGGCTCGTCATTGGTCGCTTTTCGCCCTCGTGAGAATCAGGACGTGACGGGTGGCGAACCACGTCGCCGTCATTTTCGACAAATTAGGTATATTAAATTCGTCTTTAGTGAATCCCACGAGCCGCAAGGGAGGATGGAGGTCAGCCCCAGCAGAGCCCTGCATGCTGAGGTAAGGCACCATAGTCCCCGGGGGAGCCCGACCCCGGGACGATCGGCACGCTTACGACTAGGCTCGCCCCTAGCCACGCATCCATTGGCACGGCAGACCGTGGATTGGCGGAGAGGAAGGGAAAGGATAGAGAAGAAAGGAAGGGGCAGGAAAGGAAATGTGGATTGGGGGGGTTACCAGACTCGGAATAAACATTTAAAAATCCATATAAATATTTATTCCGATGCGGGAATCGAACCCGCGACCATTGACTCCGCGGGCGGAGGGCCTCGCCACTGAGCCAATCGGTCGTCGTCGTCGTATAAAAAATTAACTATATAATATAATGGTGTTAGTATAGTTTTATATAGCGGTATATTAATATATGCATTCTGGCTGTAGCTCTTATATACATACAAATAATCACGCTTGTTTTCAATGGGGATAGGCAGAAACCACAGACATCCATCTGCTACGATCTAAGTACACTTTCTTTCTTTCATCAACACTATTCATTCTCTTTCTCACTATATCATTCTCTTCTTATAAGCTCATCGGTTAAGGGTACTTTTGACGTGGCCTTTCCTGAAAACCTCGGCGATTTGGTCAAGATATATATTCTCTTTGGTCTCCCCATACGAACGCTTCCATCCACATCCGCAACGTCAATTTCTTTTACCAGTCGTCTTACATCCATTCTCTCTTTATGCCCAAACATCACAAAAAACAAAGCACAGCAAAAAACAAACACAAAAAAACACTCTTTCTCGACTTTTTTCAGAATACTTTTGCAGCTAGTATAAAATAAATATTCCAAAGCTCACCCGCCACAAATGAAACCCTACCCAAAGACAGTTGTTTGTCCGTCTATTTGGAGGAAATGAACGGCGAAAGCAATTGTGGCTACCAGTCGGGTCCGGTGGGAGCTGAGGCATTTAGCTTATCTACACAGAGTTGGGACGCTTTGTGCATCACTGACAAGTATTTCTCGAGGATTCAATTCTACATATAGTCGATATATTTCACTCAGCATTTATCACGATAATTTGATTATGGATGATATGTAATTCTCTAAGCGCAGCTTACACACACCATCACACCTTTTTATTGTGGTAGAGCCACGCTGCAGATGAATACTTTGTCAAGAATCGCATATTATTTGTCTGTAGCATGAATGGGGCGGTTCGCCTGGGGTAGTACCACACTCTAGCAGAAAATCGGCGTCTCAGTGGTAGCTTAGCTGCCGCTCTTCGTACGGTGAGCGGCCTGAGATCCGAAGGCTGAAACCCCCCCTACCCTTCCCCATCCCCTCCCCTCCCTCACCCCTTTCACCCCCTTCCCCTCCCTTCCCCTCCCTAACCCCACCCACTACCATACGGTCACTTTTTTATGGCATAGGAAGGCAAATGAGCACGCGTGTTACCCGATGGAAAGCAACCAACGCCGCCCATAGACATCCGCAACGCCACAGGCAGTGCGGAAAGGAAAGTGAAATTATGGGAGTGGGAGTGGGAGGTGGAGGGGGAGTGGGTATCGGAGGGGGAGTGGGGATCGGAGGGGAAGTGGGATGGGGAGGGTGTTGGGCCTCCGAAACTCAAACCGCTCACCGTTACGAAGCGTGGTAGCTAAGCTACCACTCAGACGCCGGTTTTCAGCGGCAGTGTGGTACTTACCCGGGCGAGTCGGCCCATTCATGCTACAGAAAAATAATATGCCATTCTTGACAAAGTATTCGTCTGCAGCGTGGCTCTACCACAATACATTTTTCCTTAAAGGTCGGCGACGCTTCCGCACTACGGATGTCTATGGGCGACGTTGATTGCTTACTCAGGTGACACGCCTGCTCGTTTGCCTGCCTATCCCATAAAAAAAACTTAAGAAAGCCATTATTTTTTGCCATTTCTTGTCTTTTATAATCAATATAAACTAGTTAAGATATACAGCTGAGATCAAAAGTTAAGTTTCAAGTTTGTGTCTAGAGATATGAGCAATCACCCAGTTCAGGGTCGACTGACAACATAATCGTGCATGTATAACACGCATGTATTATATGATAAATAAAATTGAAGTGATTTGGCACATATGACGAACAGAGCTTCTTTCATTCTTAAGGAATGTTATTTTATATATTTAACTCTCAGGATCTGATTGATCTTGTACGAAAAAAGCGTATTTTATACTATAACTTTTTTTTCATATATGTCCCTCTGCTGATCACGGCCCTCCTCATTTCTGGTGGAATGGATGTTAGCTTACCATGCTTCTCCAATGCAGATTGGCGGGGTTAGCAGACTCGGAATAAATATCTATATATATATATATATATATATATATATATATATATATATATATATATATATATATATATATATATTCCGATGCGATGATCGAACCCGGGACTATTGACTCCGCGCCCCGCCACTGAGCCAATCGCCAATGCAATCAATTCTAGCGCAATCGCTATCCGCCATCTTCAATTTGTGTTACGCCGTACAAATCAATATGAAACAAGGTTATCTCACCTTTGCAAAGTTAAACCAGGGTGTCTGAACGCAGAACAGTTCGTGTGGCACGAAGGTCATAGAGTAAATTACTAGTAGCTCAACGATGGTACCGGAAGCTATCATTATGTAACCGAGGTATAGAGCAGGGGTGGCCAACCGATCGATTTCGATTGACTGGTTATCAGTCCAATTGATCGTGGCAAGGCAAAGAAAAATATAATAGCGTTTTTTCCGACATTGGAACCTTTAAAAAAACAAGTCTATACTTTCCTTAAAGGCCGGCAACGCTTTTGCAATGCCTATGGTGTTGCGGATGTCTATGAGTGGCATTGATTGTTTACCATTGGGTGACACGCCTACTCATTTGCCTTCCTTTTCCATAAAAAATGTATCAGCTTCATAATAATTATAATATATATATATATATATATATATATATATATATATATATATATATATATATATATATATATATATATATATATATATATATATATATATATATATATATATATATATATATATATATATATATATATATATATATATATATATATATATATATGTAGTTTTATTTGTTATTGTACTACTGTAAAAAAAGTTTTCCATCAACCCAAAGGTTCACAGAAAGAGAATGCTTTCCCCTTTGTACCAGAAACTGTACAACAAGAATAAGTAAAATACTACTTCAATAGTACTTCATTTCGAAGTTAAGTTTATTATAAATTCTTTAAATTGTTTACTTGCATCAAAAAAATTGTACCATTGTCATAAAATTCACGGCAGGACTGCGTCTTACAATAAATAAAATGGCATAATTTAACTAAAAAAACCCTTTTGAAGTTAAATTTGAACTTGATTTTTTAAGAAAATTCACTTTCTGGATCTTCAGAAAGTAATGTACTGTTACAAGCTGATGTGCGGGGATTGAAAAAATGAAATCGGCCAATACGCCACCTCTTTATATAGGTAAAACGATCGAAAATTCTAGCATTCTCTAAATTCGAAAATGTTTCAGCATTGTACAGTCTTTTCTGGACATCATCCTGTCTCTTTCCCGCGCGCAGCTATTTTCTATTAACTATTCTTATCACACATTGACGGACGTCTTGTCAATTTATTTTCAAAAAGTTGTAATAACTTGTATTTCGAGATAACAAAATGAGGTTTAATCGTTATATATATATATATATATATATATATATATATATATATATATATATATATATATATATATATATATATATATATATATATATATATATATATATATATATATATATATATATATATATATATATATATATATATATGTGTGTGTTACGCTACATTACTAAAGGAATAATCCATAATATATCTATATATCTATAATATATCTATAATATCAAATTGCATGCACTTATAAAACAGACTGTTTCCTACAGCGAGTTTTTGACACTATTATAAGACCGTTGTGAGTTACAGATTGGTTCTCTCGCGCTCCATGGAACTTATATATTGGATGCTCGTTCTCCTGACCTACCGCAGTTCAACTGTACAAGTAAGAATACGAAATGTCGACGCGATAGTTCCCGTGGGAAAGAGACGTGACTTAACTTCCAAAGAGTATTTTTATAGGTTAAGTTTAAAACAAAAGCTCTTCTGTTCGTTTTTATATATAACATTTACTTCAGTAAATTGGTATTCTAGGTGTAGACAGGATGATGTCCAGAAAAGACTGTACAATGCTGAAACATTTTCGAATTTAGAGAATACTAGAATTTTCGATCGTTTTACCTATATAAAGAGGTGGCCTATTGGCCGATTTCATTTTTTCAATCCCCGCACATCAGCTCGTAACAGTACATTACTTTCTGAAGATAGTAAAATTTTGCATTCTTTTAATTTCTTATTCTGGTTTCAAATCAGCCAGCCTAATTTATCAATATATTATTGTTATCTGCATATTTCACATAAACATTATAAAAATAATATAATTATTAAGGTTATTAATCCTTTGTTGCGAGATAAATCAAACCAATGAAGGATTTAGGCATCTAAGGAAAAGAACCTTCTCACGATCCTAACCGTGCATAATATGGCTGCTTTATGAAATTTGAATTTAACCCACTAACCAAAATTTAACTTGGACAAATGAGTGTCTGAATTTTTAGCTATAAATCCATTCATAGAGAATATTATGGGCACAATGATAGTTAAATCAACATCCCACGTAGCAGAAATCTCGTGCACGAGATTAATGTTTATCTTTTCCCGCTTTTATGAAATTTTTAATATTGTGGAGGCCTCGGCCTCCCTATTGTGGATATGGATTATTATGGTGGATGAACGATGATGGCGTAATGTGTTATTATTCTTCTTCTTATTATCTTATTGCAGCGTGGCTGCAGACGAATACTTTATCAAGAATGGCATATTATTTGTCTGTAGTATCAATGGGCCGGCTCGCCCGGGGAAATACCATACTCCCGCAGAAAACCGGCGTATGAGTGGTAGCTTAGCTTAGCTTTTACCGCGCTTAGGACGGTGAGCGGTCTGAGTTCCGGAGGCCCAACACCCTCCCCCTCCCACTCCCGTAATGTCACTTTCCTTTCCCCTGCTCGTTTGCCTTCCTATCTCATAAAAAAAATATTAATGCTTGTGCTAGAAAATGGTCCACATCAGAAGACCAGAAGAGAGACATCAGAGTTTATACGAGCCTTACTAACTGAGATATTTCTGATTAATCTTACTTTATATCTTTGATATATTTGAATATTCAGCGAAAAAATGACACTTCATAAAAACTAGCAGTTAAAACAAAACCCAGTCCGGGGTCCGCGGACGAGAATGGCGGACTCCCCAACGCACTGTTAACGAGCGATGTACAATAAAACCTCGTTTTTGTAAATAAACAAGGGACCGGGGCCGCGTTATCTCTCCGCCGCAACTCTGTAACCGATTTCGATCATTCGGGAAGGGGTACAGCAAATAAACAATGGGAAAGCTTTCTATTATTTATGGAGTTTTTACGGTGAACTAGCAATTACTTGCGGTGTCATATCCCATATTTCCTATCCTAAAAATAAATATGTTTTTTTGAAGTGAAAACTTCTATAGCTTTGTTATACGACTCTAGGTAGGTAAAATATCTATGGGTTCGCGTCAGCAACATGCTAGTTCTTAAGGTATATCTATAGCATCATCAATCATGATGATAGCTATGCTCATAGCTATAGATATACCTTAAGAATTAGCATGTTGCTGACGCGAACTCATAGATTTTTCCTTGCAAATGTATAGCTATGAGCATAGCTATAGACATACTTTAAACACAGTTAATGCGCGCGTAGCTGCCCACGTACACGCATCACGCTTGTATACACCCGATTGTTTGTGAGTCGCGTCAGCAACATGCTGTAGTAATAGCAGCATATCTGTAGCCATCACCCTAACGTGTTATATAATATTAGTGTGGTGTATATCTATCTATACAAATAAAGTTTAATTTTTTATGTGGAATGTTCTGTGTATATACTTTTCGTTGCTCTTTATATTGTGTTTTAATTTGATTGTTTCAATTGTTGAATTATCAAATTATTGTGCAGTACAAAAATTGTTATTAATATTATAATTAGTTTTAAATTTCAAAATACACTTTTAAGTTTTCACTTCTGTCGGCAGATTAGGTTCCCTGTAAAACCACTTCTTCTAGTAGAGATACACATTATTCCTTTTCTATTTTTTGTTTGCTTGTCGCGGATCTTAGCTAATTAAAAACCCTGACTCTCTAATTTCATCATCTTTTCCAACAATCCAAACGTTGTCCTGAAGTGAATACCTTCCGATATTAAAACCGCCTTTGTACATGAGTATGTACAGGAAGAATAAACAAATAAATAAATTAAGCTCTCAATCTGCAGCATCTGTAATAGCAATACACGGAAGCTGCAGCCAGGTGCAATCTGTTTACGCGATTATAATTTTCGATTCGTAGTTTTTGATGCGTCCCTTTCATGTTGCCGTATTCGATACTCATCTCTCGCGCTGACTGCGATAAACCAAGCTTCCGAGATATATCAATCGCGTTGCGTACTTAGCATCAAATGTGTTTACATTTGAAATTTTTATTTCGAAATGCCATATCAGTTTTAGTGAAAGGGGAATGAAAGGGCTTAATAAAGTTCACCCACGATACGCAAACACGAAATTAGTAGTTTCGTTAAGTGCTATTAATTATTCAATAAAAAAATTATGTCATCATCATTATCAGCCGATGTTTCATTGCTGGAAATAGGCCTGCCCTATGGCAGGGCCGGCTTGACCTTTCGCGTTAAAGGTGGGTTCAAAGATTTTGCGGTGTCTGAATATACATTAAACTTTTACACGTAAATTTAACCCTACATACATGCATATAGTCACGCCTGTCTCCCTGTAGGAGTAGGCAGAGACCACAAATCTCCATCCGCTACTATCCCAACACACCTTCCTTGTTTCCTTCACACTCATCTATCTTTTTATCCATCCTTTCTCTCACATTCATCGTAGCGTAACGGCTCTCCGTTCGCCGTTTCTCGCCCTCGTGGGAATCAAGACGTGACGGGTGGCGAACCACGTCGTCGTCATTTTTTAACGAATTAGGTATATGGAAAGTCAAAAGTTTTACTTAGCTAAGATACAACAAGCATATGCTTGTCGCGGATCTTAGCTAAGTAAAACTTTTGACTGTCCACATAGTGTTGGATTTCCGCAAAGTAACGCCTGACTCCATTAATAACCGAATTAGGTATATTAAGATTCGTAATAGTGAATCCCACAAGTAGCAAGGGAGGATGGAGGTTAGCCCCAGCAGAGCCCCGCATGCTGTGGTAAGACACTATACTTCCCGGGGAGTCCCATCTCGAGTCGGTCGGCACGCTTGCGACTAAGCTCACCATAAGCCACGCATGTATTGGCACAGCAGACCGTGGATTGGCGGAGAGGAAGGGAAAGGATAGAGAAGAAAGGAAAGGGCAGGAAAGTTATGTTGGTTTGTAGTTTAAGCCAGCGCTAGGTGCTCCAAAAGGGCGCCTGACTTTTGCTGAGAATGAATCTGCTAAAAGAAAGAATTTTGTGGCGTATTTTAGATTATAAGTCATTTTCTTTTTCCTTTTATTTGCTTTTATTATATTAATTTTAATTGTAAATTTTATTTTATAAATAAATGGATTTCTGTAAGACTAGAAAGTTTGGTTTGCACACATTGCCGTATTTTGAAAAAATAAAAAAAACATAGGATATCTGCGGAGTTTCTTTCGCCGTTTCTTCTCCGTACATAGGAACCTCATAATAAAATGGTGATAAAAGCTTGACAGTTTGCGGGTTTCCGTTTAACAAATTAAATGTATTTCTTTTTATGTACATAAATAAAGAATTTTAATTAAAATATTGTACTAACTTACATACGTACGATTTCGCATGGTTGCCATAGGGATAAGCCAAGACCTAGGGTCTTGGCTTATCCCTATGGCAACCATGCTACTTCCAACTTCCATCTGCTACGATCCCGGCATACTTTCTTCATCCACATTCATCACTCTCTTCATACAATCTTGTACTAGTTTATGACACTTATATTTGTGTGCCAACTTTATACAACCACACGCACACACACATACACAATATTAATGAGTAAGGCCCTCTGGCCATTTAATTCAGAAAAAAAAGGAATCTCAACGTGAAAATTTTTATGTATAAATGTTTGTGTGAACAAGCCTTTACTAATGGAAACTTGTTTACTTTTCTCTCATTAGATTGCCACGGAAAACTTCCATTGGCCTGCACGACCCTATATCTCAACGTTGTCTTGACAAATTCGATGGGCGCTTTCACGCTCGATCTTATCACGTTGTGCCGCGTATCTGAAATCGTACGGGTTATACTACGGCAGGCGGTTGAAGGTGAAAAGCTGTATTTTCTCAGTGCGCAACAGTCCGTCGGGAAGGGTGGTATTTTTGCACCCGGTTTTGTCGTAAAACATCCCGATCGTGTTTCGTCGAACTTTTAACGTGGAATTGCGTATTTCAGTTGGTGTGAAAAACTTGACAGAGTGCTATTGTAAAAGTTTTAGTGGATTATTTGTGTCGGAACGTTACTAGAGTCGAACGTAAGTTTTAAAAGATTTAAAAAAGATAGTATAATATTTATTACTATTTATTTATTTATTGATAAAATAAAATTTAAAATAAAGGTTCACAAATCATTTCGATAAATCAAAATATATTATTAATATATTTTGAATTAAATATAAAAAAATATAGACAAATTGATAAGTTAATGACAAAATATAATAAATATTACAGATGCTAGAAGGAAACAGCAAAACAAAGACGTAACGTTTTCGAATAACAAAAAAATATAAATCAAATAAAATATCATAAATCAATAATTATTATTAATGACCTTTACGGCTTAGCGGTGAAGTTTTCGAGAGTTGATTATTCCGCAATGGAGTATACATATATATAGAGACATAAATTTATTTGTTTTCTGTTCTATATTTACCTCCAATCTGCATCGGGTAAAAAAAGAAGATATAAAAAAGTTATATATAAAATGTCTCCGATCTACTATGTCAGAGGGAATATAAAAAAAATTTGCCTCAAATACGGCTGGTCGATTAATGTGCAATCTATTTAAAATGGGGAAACCCCATGCTCGGCAGTGGTGCATATATGGGTTTTATAAAACGGAAAAAAGAGTTATATTTATTATTTATTATAATAATAAGAACTAGAGTTAACTCTATTTCTCATTATTATTAATAGATAGTAATAATGAGAAATAGAGTTGTTAGAAGTATATCAGAAAAGGGTCGATTACATAGATACATACACGCCTGTTTCCCGTCGGGGTAGACAGAGACCATAGATCTCCATCTGCTATAACCTCAGCATACCTTCCTTGCTTTCTTCACACTGATCACTCTCCTCATGCAAGCCCGCCAGTTAATTAACGTAATAAACAAGCCGCTCGGCTCCTAACCGCGCTTTTCTTAAAAACTTCGGCAATTTGGTCAAGGTATGTTTACCGTGGTCTTCCCCTACCGACACTTTCATCCATATCCGCAACATAAATTTACAGGGTATCAGCATAACTTGCTGGCACTTATGTTATTTTATTATATATATTATTTATTATATTTTATTTATGACAATTTATAGGTAAAGTTGAATAGAGCATAGTAGGACTGAGTAGGAAAGCGCATTCTGTGACCTACCGATTCGATCATTATTCAAATATATATATATATATATATATATATATATATATATATATATATATATATATATATATATATATATATATATATATATATATATATATATAAATATATATTTGAATCGAATCGGTAGGTCACAGAATGCGCTTTCCTATTGAGTCCTACTATGCTCTATTCAACTTCACCTATAAATTGTCATAAATAAAATATAATAAATAGTCTATATTATCATCATAATATTTCATCCATCCTCTCTATGTTTCTAAATCATCTAAGCATCACTTTCTCAACTTTTGCCACGACACCTTCTTTTACTCTATATCGTTTCCTTATATCATGTTGATAACGTCAAATATACAATATCACTATCATCAGAAACATAACGCGTTTCGCTCCGAAACGAGGCATCCTCAGTTGTAGTAGACTCTACGAAAGACACCCGTAAAGTTTACGGTTGTCTTTTAATTAGTGGCGAGGTGTATAGGATTTTTTGTTTGCAAAGAGGTGTATTAAACACTTCTTTGCAATTACACAATATTATTTTTTTTCTTTGTGTTCGCAGATCTTAGCAAAGTAATTATGATTGTCCATCTTTATAATTGACATCCGCAAAGTAACGCTTGACTCCATACATTATATGACCAATTGTATTATATTGCTGCTTATTTTAGTTACGCCAAAGTTAATACGCGTACAAAACTTAAAAGCTTTTAAGGTCGTTTAATAATTAATTTTAAGTTGGATAATGGTATTCTTGTGCCGTAAATGTAAATTCTAAATTAATTAAGTTCCTTCCTTTAGTGCTATATTTTAGTTAATAGTGCGTTAGGGCCGAGCGGTTATGTAATTAGCTTTCAGATAAGTCTATAAACATTGTAATATCTGCATCATTATCATCATCATCATCAACAGCTTATGGGTGTCCACTGCTGTACATAGGCCTCCCCCAAGTAGTGCCACCTACCCTGGTTTTCGTCTCCAGGCATCGAGTCTCTGCGCAGATCGTCGCACCATCTAGCCGGGAGGTGTCCCACATTACGTTTGCCAAGACGCGGTCTCCATTACAGCACACGTCATATCACCAACAAATGTGACCAGCCCATTGCCATTTTAGTTTACTTATTCGAAAGACACTGTCTGTGAGTTTGATTCTTCCGAATTCTTCATTCCGAATCATATGAACCAGAGAAACACCAAGTATAGCTCTCTGAGCGACTGTGTCCACGTCAGTGTCATATACATGACAATATTTAGAAATAGAAAAACATTTATTTGTGACACAACTTATTAATAAAAGAAATTATCGACGATTGAGGTAGGTCGTTACTGATATCGTAATCGATATGAAAAAAGACCGAATCAGCTCAGTGGTAAAGCTACCGTTTAGTATTCAGTGGTTGCAGGTTCGATTTTCACAACGAGATAAATATACATATATATATATAGGCTATATGTTAGCCTATAGGTTTTTATCGAATATGGGTGCCCTATACTCATTGAACAGACTTGGTGGGTTAATGGGTCTATATCTCCAGAAATGGGAAGGCTTGATATGTATTGGGTGTATGGGTTAGACATTGACCTTTAATTGTGTGATTCCCACGCTTGGCCTTTTTGATTAGATTGTGGACTGGTTTTTATTATCTTGTTTGACTTATAGTTCCTGACTAGGTCAATGGAGGTCAAATCTCGGTCAGAAATAAAATTTGTTTAATCTTAAAAATTAGTAGTGGTAGAGCCACGCTGCAGACAAGTACTTTTTTAAGAATGGCATATTATTTGTCTGTGACATGAATAGGCCGGCTCGCCCGGGGGAGTACCTGACTCTCACAGAAAACCGGCGTCTGAATGGTAGCTTAGCTACCGGGCTTCGTCCGGTGAGCAGTTGAGTTCCGTAAGAGCAACACTCCACCCCCTCCCCCCTCCCACAAAGACACCTTCCTTAAAGGCCGGCAACGTTTGTACACTGTCGATGGCACTGCGGATAGGCGGCGTTGATTGCTTTCCATCGGGTGATACGCCTGCTCGTTTGCCTTCCTATCGCATAAAAAAATTAGCCTTTGGGTTCAAAAACAATCACATTTCTGAATTAACTACCCAAGTGTTTTAATAACAGTGGATTAAAAAGTTAAGGTAACTATTGCACGAAACGAAAGTTAATACAATGTTAAAGGTTGAATATTGCTTTAGCAACAGTTAGTTTGGGGCTTTATGGGTCATTAAATAACTATAAACGTCAGGCAGTTCTATAAGAATAGGCACGTTTGCCCTTTATGAAGTGAATGCCATACGGTAGGTATATATAATACAATACTTTTAGCAAAAACTAGGCTAATATAAGAATGTTTCAGTAGTTACTTCACTATAACGAAAACTCACTTTGTTGACGCGGCGACCCAAAATGGATTTTGGCCTCCGAAAAGATCTTACCAGCCAGTTGCAGACTTGAAGGTTGCGCAAGTCATTTTCGATCATGTCTCTCCAGCGGTACCTGGGACGCCCCACAGGACGTCGTCCAGTTGGGCGACCCACATACATGCGCTCTCTTGACTGCGCGATCCTCCCCCATCCTCTCAACGTGGCCCAGCCAACGAAGTCGGTGAGCCTTAGTCACTCTTATTACATTGGGTTGGGTCACCAGATGCTCGATTTCAGCAACGAATACATTTGTATTTATATCAGAGAACATAATGATTTTATAATATAAATAATTAATAGTTCTTTTTAATAAACAAGAGAATTAAATTGCAATTTGTTTATTTACATAATAGTAATTAATACATGAAAGCACCAGGAAAACATTCAGTTATGTACAGTTAATTAGAATTTAATTTAAAGTGTATTGGAAGAAGAAGAAAGAAGTAGTGAGAAAAGAAAAGATAGTAAAGGAATCGAATAGAAGTGCGGTTTTAGTATCCCTGACTCTCCGTACAAAACGCGTTAAGAGGAAAACCCTATTACTTTAGATTGACATTCTAGTGTCTATTCGCAGAATACGATTTTCAACCTTAACTTAATGTTGTAATGTTCTCAAACAATAATTATTAGACCATATTTATATAAGGTTATAGGTCGAATTTTCCGAGTTTCGAAGTAACAGTTCAGGTCGAAAACCTAATTCTTCCATCGGACATCCTTTACTAACATATTTCGCTGATAATTCAAAACATCAAACACAGAATAACGAGTCTATATAAATTTACGAGTATATAAAATAGTTCGCGAAGCTGTACGATTTATACGATAACATAAAACGCAGACTACATAATGAAGCACATTCCGGCGAATACGCCAACGTTTCGAAACTAGATTTACTTCTAGCCACTACAACGAAACTAGAGAAAGTATCAAACTTATATTTATCACTAAATAAATATCTTTAAAGTTATGTTTTTACTAGATGTTACCGGCAAAATATCTCGTTGTTTATTAGGAAGAAAGTTTTCTAATCATGAGCAATCGTATGAAAAAAAAAAAACTGAAAATGATCTGTGAAAAGTTTCATCTCCACCATCTGAACGAATGACGATTCGGTACGATACGTTTTTTACGAATTTCATTCTAAGCAACAACATTATGTGCAGCCAACTACGACATTGTAATCTTTAAAAAATGTCTCCATATTCTTAAAAGCCGATAAGATTCTGCAATGCTTATGGTGTTGTATAAATGTCTATAAGCGACAAGCTTTTCGTCTTCTTAACTCATAAAAAATAAAACTGCCGTTAAACTTTTATATGAAAAAAATACTTGTTACTTTCATTTGTACAATACTGTATGTAATAGTACTTATTACTTTAATTTGTACAATATTGTATGTTGTAGTACTTATTACTTTCATTTGTACAATACTGAACGTAATAGTACTTATTACTTTCATTTGTATAATACTGTATGTAATGGTACTTATTACTTTCATTTGTACAATACTGTATGTAATAGTACTTATTACTTCCATTTGCACAATACTGTATGTAATGGTACTTACTACTTTCATTTGTACAATAATGTATGTAGTCAAAACTTATATAAGTAGGTTTTACTTTATTTTATTTCAATCTGCACCATCTTCAAACCAAGTTTCTCTGTTTCGCCCGCAGGTTAACTGGTAAATAATGCACAATGGCATTAAGTCCGCCTTCTGCACACTTCGTACATACATACATACATATCGTCACGCCTGTCTCCCGTAGGGGTAGGCAGATCTCCATCTGCTACGATCTCGGCATACTTCCCTTGCTTCCTCCACACTCATTATTCTCCTCATGCAAGCCCGCCGGTTGAGGGTACTCTTGACCTGGCCTTTCTTAAAAAGTTCAGCAGCATTTTAAGTAAACAAATATTATTTTGACTGTTCTGTGCGATGTCTTTGATACTTAACGTAGGTGAAACTGCTAATAATGTAACTTTAAAAAAAACTTTACTACACGCTTCAGTAATCTGATCTAAAACATTTTTTTTAACGAGCATCACCTGATAAGCAATCACCGCGGTCCATAGACATCCACAATGCCGGCAGATGCGATGCCGTCCTCCAACAAACACTTACATACGCCCTTCTCTTGAATGCCCTCATCTCATTGTCACGTGGGAACACTGTAGGTGGTAAGTTTTCCTACCATGCTAAACCGCACGGTGGTTGAAGGCCAGCCATCCAGGTGATGGGGGTGGAACCTATTTTTATGGTGCGTGGTGCGATCGTGGAACTGTGCATCTGGGAGGAGACCAAAGAACTCCTCGGAGCATTCACCGTAATAAATTCAATACAGTACGCAGAGAGATGATACATCTTTGCATGTTTTGAAAAACAACTTAATGAAGAAAAAAAATGAAAACTTTTGAGTACAGACAAGCAAGTAAGTGGAATATTTGATAAGTTTGATGAAGTGAAGTAATTATCACAGCTCATGGACGTGTGCAAAGCCAAGGGAACTGTAGACGTACTTCCCTTAGACCAAGATAATTAATGGAAAGAGAAAAGGGGACGTAATAGAAGAACAGAACTCTGCACTTGAACTACGATACGCGGCAAGATGGAACAAGATGTTACCACTTAAAGTCCAAGCCGAAATAGCTTAGTAAGTAATGCTCAGGCTTACGATCTATACGTCGTGAGATCGTAACCTCCATTGTAGTGTTAATATAGACTAGCATTTCTCAAAGTGGGCGATAATGCTCTACTGTGCGCGCTGGAGACTTTTATGGCGGTAAAGGACTCAAACAGGGGGTATTGAAGTTGTTTACGAGGAGCGATATGTAACTTATATTTTAAAAACTAAACCAAAATAAAAGCCCACCTCTAGAACTGTGAAAAGGATAAGACTGATATGACACGCTATAATAAAATTAAAAGTTATTGTAAATTAAATATATTTGGGGGGCGTTAGAATATAATGGATTCTCAAAGTAGGCGGTAGACAAATAAGTTTGAGAACCTCTGATATAGATAATTTCCTAGCACAGATAGTGTAAGCTTAGTAGGAATGATTGGCGAGTAATACAGTAATATTTAAAACTATTGCTAGTGTTTTTTTTGTTTAATATTCAGCTTGATTATACCACTGTTATAGTGGTCAAAGAGTAAGGTTATCTCTAAGAACGAGTTCAACTTACGAGGAAGTTGATTTCTTTCTCTTTTGAAAATCTCTAAATTTTATTTCTAAATTTTAAAATAACAAATACATGTATTGTTACAATCATAAAACACCACAATAGTCGTATATCGCGTCGCTAAAATGAAGTGTTCCACATTCTAGACTTGATCATTACAATAGTTTTCCCGTGTAAACGTTTCGAATTTCCACAGAAAATATTGCCGTTGCACAGAGTACTTCTTTTATGTTGCGAATAATGACATCCGTTTGTCATTACACTGTGACTTTTATAGTTCTGCATTTGAAAACTCGCGCGTTATTCCACAATACGGTTGTGACGTGTTTCTCTAGTTGTTATTTATGGTGTAGGTTTATCGATGCGGCGGTGTGATTTTACTATTTCAAATTTGTAAAAGACAAAACAAAGTCATCGCTTATTTCGAAGCTATATATATATATATATATATATATATATATATATATATATATATATATATATATATATATATATATATATATATATATATATATATATATATATATATATATATATATATATATTTATTTATTTATTATTATTATATATTCACGTCTATCCCTCGCAGGGGTTGGCAGAGACCCCAGAGCTCCATCTGCTACGATCCCAGCACACCCTCCCCGTTTCCTCCATACTCATCCATCCTTTCATCCATTCTTCCTCTCACATTCATTGCGAAACGGCTCTCCATTAGTCGCTTCTCGCCCTCGTGGGAATCAGGACGTGACGGGTGGCGAACCATGCCGCCGTCATTTTTCAACAAATTAGGTATTTACTTGATATTATTTTTTGACGAACTAATTAGCTCAATGACGAAACTGTCGCTTTCGGAGTCAATGGTCGCGGGTTCGATTCCCGCATCTGAATAAATCGCCAATACATTTGGATGGCCTACAGGTATATTTATTTTCCAGCCAGGATGCCCCGCCATTCTACCTTGATGCTACCTTTGACTGCCGCGATGGGTTAATATCGACTTTCTTCAAAAATCGGGAGGCCTCATGCCCAACGGTGGGCATATAGAAATGAATACTTTTAATTGTGCACAATATACATAGGTACCTATAGTTAATTTGATATATACGTATCGGTCAATTTCTCTTATCAGCTGATCGTCATTATAGCTGAACCTAAAAAGTAGTTCAATTTTTTTATACAACCCATATCCCACTGCTGGGTACGACAGCCTATTTTTGGAGAAACAGACTAATCCATTACGCTTATCCAAGACAAATTGTCGGGAGTTTTAGACTCAAATAAATATAGAAATAGAGAAGTTTCTTCGAGACTTTACTTTTTTACAGAATTTTAATGCTAAACTTAGAACCTAAATAATATTATATTGTACATATAAAAAATATAGGAAATAAAACAAAATATTTAAATCTAAAAAGTGTCACAAAATGACTCTATCTCAGGGTATACCAGGTGCTCTTAGAAGCACCTGGCGCTGGTTTTCAGCAAGGATCAACTTTTAGGCAATAAATATATGTATTTATCTCAATATGGGATTCGAATCCACCATCATTGACTCTAAAAGCGATAAAGCTACTGAGCCAATTAGTTCGTTTATACGAAGTTTATTGTAACCATAAGTTGCGGTTGTTTACGAAAACTAGAACACAAAATTACAGCCTCTATTTCCATATTCCTTTTTAGATTCGCAGATAAGGAATATTCGAGGCAACTTTTCCTCCAGCTAAAAATGGTGGTCATAAAAAATGCCGCCATTATGCCGGGCCACGTTACAAAATACGCACATTAGAGCGGCTGAAGTCGGCAATCATAATAAGCCTGTGTATATCAGATGCTATGAGGGAACATCGTTTTCTACCCAGTTAGAAATCTTAACACGAAGTGGATTTTAAATGGGGACCCTATAACAAGCAATTTCTAATTGGCTTTGGGTCTCTTTGAATTGGCCATACTATTTTTATGGGATAGGATACCGAGCAAGCGTGCCTGATGGAAAGCAATCAACGCCGCCCATAGACAACCGCGACACCACAGGAGTCACGGAAGCGTTGTCGGTCTTTTAGGTATGTGTAAGTTTGTCTTTTGAAGGTGCCAATGTCGTATCGGTTCGGAAAGACCCTCGAAGGCAACTGGTTCCACGGAATGAAATTAATTTTATAGGTAAAGCGCAGTACCTGCTACTTTCAGCGGTATTCCCGAATCAATACGACATTGTAATCACAAAAACAAGCCTACACGTCGCAAACGTCTAGCATTGCTTTTGTAATAACTATGATGCGGATTTCTATAGACGGCGTTGATTGCTTTCTATCAGGCAACACGTATGCTTGTTTGTCATTCTATCCCATTAAAAAGAATTATATATTATGGGATAGAAAGGCGAACGAGCAGGTGTGTCATCTGACGGAAAGCAATCAACGCCGCATATAGACATCCGCAGTGTTATAATCATTGCAGAAGCATTGCCGGCCTTTAAGAAATGTGTAGGCTTGATTTTTGAAGGTTATAATCTCATGACGACCGATTGGCTCAGTGGCGGGGCCCTCCGCCCGCGGAGTCAATGGTCGCGAGTTCGATTCCCGCATCGGAATAAATATTTATATGGATTTATAAATGTTTATTCCGAGTCTAGTAACCACCCCAATCCGCATTTCCTTTCCTGGCCCCTTCCTTTCTTCTCTATCCTTTCCCTTCCTCTCCGCCAATCCACGGTTTGCCGTGCCAATGGATGCATGACTGGGGGCGAGCCTAGTCGTAAAGCGTGCCGATCGTCCCGGGGTCGTGCTCCCCTGGGGACTATGGTGCCTTACCTCAGCATGCAGGGCTCTGCTGGGGCTGACCTCCATCCTCCCTTGCGACTCGTGGGATTGACTAAGACGAATTTAATATACCTAATTTGTCGAAAATGACGGCGACGTGGTTCGCCACCCGTCACGTCCTGATTCTCACGAGGGCGAAAAGCGTCCAATGACGAGCAGTTTCGTTGCGATGAATGGCAGCGGATGGACCTCTGTGGTCTCTGCCAACCCCTGCTGGGGATAGGCTCGAATATATATATATATATATATATATATATATATATATATATATATATATATATATATATATATATATATATATATATATATATATATATAATGGGTTTGGACTAACACTATTGAAGGTAGCTGAATCTATAGGCATGAAAAGAAGTTTTAGGAAAAAAGCACCGTACTTAATCGTCATTCATTCTGATATTTGGGATGAACATTTTTTGTGGTGAGTTTTGTGGTAATGGAATTCAAAGGCCGGAATTATTCCGGACAATTCCTCGTAGCAATCCTCATGGTAGAATCAATAAGAGATCTTGAGAGATGCTAAATAATCTAGCCGTTCGGTGATATCTCGGTCATGTATACTTTCTAGTCGATTTATAACACTTGGTAAATTTGAATTGATGAAAACATAATCCAAATGAATGAGTTGATAAATTTCAGCCCCAGGAACGCTTATAGACAAAATATAGCACATTATACACACCATTCGAAACGAATGAACTGTCAAAAAGATACCGCTATAAAGGTGTGGTCCGAGTTTAAGCGGGCATTGCTTTTTAATGGCCCTGGTAATAACCTAATTGGGTAAGAGCTCCAGATAAAGAAATTTTTTATTAAGGTAATTAATGGAATAGGGCGTTCCAAAGTCTATTATTCAGATGGAGAGACAATAAATACCTAGCTCAAATAAGTGAACAAACAAATCTGAAAATAATGTAAATAAACCCGTATACACATAATACTATTTTGTAGATATAGACACATATATAGATATATTCTCTAGTGTACACTATTAAAAAGTTATACAATTATTGATTGTATGTAATATTTTTACACAAATGGCGGTCCTATCGCTAATAGCGATTTCTTCCGGCAAGTAGTATGGACACAATGTTAAAAAGATAATTTGATGTAGGTTGATAATGCATTATCGTTATAATGATAGAAGGATTCTCAGAGAACCGTTCAAATGCTTATAATACACTTCCTGGTTGTCTTCTGCCTAGCTAACGTGTTTAGGATTTGATCAAAAACTTTAAAAAGTTAAACATGAATTTTTTCGAACATTTCTCATGGTCTGTCCATGAAATAATGTACAAAATAATGTGTGTGTATTAATTATTAAATAGTAACTGGAAAAAAAAACATGCTTGCTGAGTTTCTTTCACCGTTTCCTCTCTATCCAGAGGAACCCCATCAAAACATAGAGGTAAGATCTTAATTATTGGCGGATGGAAATTTATCTTTTGTTTTTTGCGGAATGAAATTTAATTTTGAAACGGTTTTATTTAGCTTGATCTCATATACTTGTTTTTTATGTGTTTCAAATGTTAAGACGGCTTTTGCAATTATTTATACTAAACCGATTCTTATGAAACTTTGCACACACACATTTGTGTTCCCGCGACAATACAATATTATGATGATTTAATCTTGATAGTGAGGGTCTCTCAGAAGATGAATAGTGCCTTGAATTTTAAGTTCATTTGATGGGTTTTCACACCCTCCATACATTATACTTAATGAAAACCAAAACCAAACCAATAACTAGGAATAATAATGGATAAAAACATATAAGTTGAATGGTATTATTAACAGTACACTAAAATTAGAAACGTGGGTAGTTTTTTACCTATGTCGCAAGAATAACAAAATTGGATTTGAATTTATATTTTGCGCAGTTAATGCTACTGATTTTTCAAGATTACAAAAAAAATATTTTAATAATAAAAAAAATAATTGCAACACCTCTTCCCGCTATCAGTTGGAACCTACAACGTACAACTCGGCATTCAATACAATGCAAATAGGTTAACGCTGTCGGACAGTGATAGGGGGTATTACCATACATTTGCGGGGATGTTTGTTCACACGTTAATCTGGACGCTATGCGAAAACTCGCTTTTTACGTCCAACTTTTTTTATACACTTTTTGACTGAAATCTCCACTGACCCGTTAACGCGTTGATGAATTAACTGGCTCAGTGTTACTCTCGTAGACAATGGCGTGACTTCGATGGTTGGATCCCCTCATCGAGTTCAATCCTACTACTCTAATATTAAAAATGCGAAAATTTGTGAGTATGGATGTATGTTTGTTACTCTTTCACGAAAAAACTACTCAACGGATTTGTATGAAACTTTACAGTAATATAGGTTATATATCGGAATAACATATAGGCTACAATTTGTAATGATTTTATGTAATTTTGGTCGTAATACATGTCAATTAAGTCGGAAAAAAATCTGACCTCTGAGAGCTGTCTTGGCGTACGCACCCTAAACCATTGGAGTTACACAAAGATGATGTACCGTAGGATTGTTTTGAACGTAGGATTATGTACCTTTTATGTGGAAGCCACTATGACCAAAATTGTGAACCATAAATTAAGTAAAAAAATATATATATTTATTTAAAATGATCTGTCACGAAACTTAATGTGGCAGTCCAAATCCCGTATATGATATGTACGCCGCGGGCAAAAGCTAGTATATTATATGTACGTTTAATCCGAGTCTTTTCGACCCCAATAATTCGCTTTGGAAAAGCATGGTGGTAAAAGACAACTTCTATTTATAAAATTAATTTGAACCCACTAACTTTCGTTCAGAATTCAGGTATTAAGGTACACACTGCAGACGAATACTTTGTAAAGAACGTTATAGTAATTGTTTGTAGCATGAATGGGCTTGCTCGGGGAAGTACCACACTCCCGCAGAAAACCGGCGTAGAAGTGGTAGCTTAGCTATCGTGCTTCGTACGGTGAGCGGTTAAGTTCCGGAGGTCTAACTCTCCCATAATGACACTTTCCTTAAAGGTCGGCAACGGTTCCGCACTGGCTATGGCTCTGCGGATGTCTATTGGCGGCGTTGATCGCTTTCCATTAGGTTACACGCTTGCTCGTTTGCCTTCCTATCTCATAAAAGCAAAAAGTATCCTGTCCATTGAGTCAAATAGCAGTTTTTGATAATTAAAAGCCATTCGAAAAAATATATGAAATCCTTTAAAGTTATTTTAAGTGTAGGTACGTACACTTAATTAAAATTGTAAATCTTATGGGAAACACATTAATTAATAATGGTTTCCTTTTATACGAAGTAAACTAAAATATTGTTGTTTATCACGCGAAGATAAGTACACCTTGCTTGACTTTCGTTTATAACCTTTTCATTTAACGTTTTTTATGGGTTAGAAAGGCAAACGAGCAAGCGTGTCACCTGATGGAAAACAATCAACGCCGCCCATAGACATCGCAACAGCTCATCATTGCAGAAATGTTACCGTTCTGTGAGAAATGTGTTTTTTTAAAGGTTCCAATGCCGAATCGGTTCGGGAATACCGATTAGTAGTTGATTCCACAGAATAGTGGTGTGTGGAATGAAATTTCGGGAAAAACGCATCGTACTTTTCTTTTCTTTGATTGCAATTAGTTATAACTATTAAGCCAGTTTCAAGTAAAATACGATGACATCAAATCTCTTGAAATATAATTAGTTAGCATCACGTTACGTCTTGATAAAATGGTGGCTATTCTAACAAAACCTTCTATGGACTATTTTTCAGTCAACTTAAAAAGTCACGATACACGCATATATTCCATATCACTTCACTTATACGCCTTACATACATACATACATACATACATATAGTCACGCCTGTCTTCCTGTAGGGGTAGGCAGAGACTACAGATCTCCATCCGCTACGATCACGACACATCTTCCTTGCTTCCTTCATACTCATCCCTCTTTTCATCCATCATTCCTCTCACATTCATCGTAGTGAAACGGCTCTCCTTTCGTCACTTCTCGCCCCCGTGGGAATCATGACGTGACGGGTGGTGAATCACGTCACCGTTTTTTTACGAATTAATAAATTTTTTAACTTAATTTAAGTTTTTCAAGAAATTAATAAACTTCTATGGATTTTTTTACTCAAAAACTCACGATACACGCATTTATTTCATATCACTTCACTTATATGTCCTAATCGAACTATATTTTATAATACACCACGACAATAAAACAATATAACTGATAATATTATAAGATTATGAAAATGAAATAAAAATACGTCACTGATGTAAAGTTGACAGGAAAACTCAAAACCCTTTTAATGGCAAATTTAAACGTTTTTCATTTTTCAAAATAAGAAATAACATTTCATTTTTCAAACACCAATCCGTCAATAATTAAGCTAATAACTTATAATGAGGTTCTTCCTCATTAAATCAAAATGTAGTAAACCTTCTCTCGACGCAAAAGAAACTACGCAGGTATTCTCAGTGTCTTAAACCCTTCTTTTACAAATACACTAACGTTATATATAGTCTCATATAATAGATAAGCATGAAAAAGTTCAGTTATATTCAGGCTTACTATAAATATATTACGTGAAGGCCATACAAATATATATCCTTATTCAAACCCGCTACCACTGACTCAGAAAGCGAACTATTCACCACTGCGTTATTTGGGTCGCAAATCGAATCGAAATTGAGAAGAGTAAATAAAATGTCTGCTTCACAAGTAGTTCTCCAGACGGTTCAATTTCAACTTGAAAATATTAGTTGTAACCTCTTGTACTAGCACCGTGTTATTTAACTTTTATTTTGACAGCCATATCAAGGATTTATTTTTCATTATGTCTTATAGATTTTATTTGGATAGATCTGACAGGGATCTTCCCGCTAATTGACATCAGTGACGTTATGCTCAAATTTTATTTTCATAATCTTATATTATTATCACTTATATTGTTTAATTGTGGTGGTGTATTATAAGCGGTTGATTTCCGGTGAGCCTCCGGAACTCAACCGCTCACCTACGAAGCGCGGTAGCTAAGCTATCACTCAGACGCCGGTCTTCTGCGGGAGTGTGGTACTTCCCCGGGCGAGCCGGTCCATTCATATTACAGACAAATATTATGCCATTCTTAACAAAATATTCGTCTGCAACGTGGATCTACCATTAGTAACATATAGTAGTACATATATACTTTTACAATAATAAAGTAATATAATATATATTTTATAATAATTAAGTAATATGTACATACTTTTATATTAATAACAAAATTCACGATATACTAGATTTTTACCATCAAATGGAATTGGAAAAAAGTCTTTCATATTGATGTATGAATGGTAAAAAAAATAGTTTCAGTTCTTGACAACAAAAGAAGAAATAAATGAAAAGAATTTTAGGCTATCTGAAAGTATAATTTGAGAGGTATTTATTCTCCATTGTTTTAAAAATGAATGTTAAACAATTAAAGCTTTTTTTTTCTAGGTAAAATCGCAAATGGTTTAATGGAAGCAATCAGTATAAACTCAGTTTTACAAAATGGCTGTGAGTAAGTGAACACAAAATGGCGGAAGCTTTCGGCGGGAAAATGGCGTGGAGTGTGCTGTTACTTGCTTTTGTCATTGACAACGGGGTCTGCCGAGCTGATGAAAACGAAGATTTGGGTGAGTATCTAGAATCATTCTATGATGTTATTATTTAAATAGTGTGTGCGGTGGCAGAATTAGGTTATAGGGAGAATCATCATGCTTACTGATTATTTTCTACAAATACGTATCAAACATCTTGCCTTCATTTCATGAATAGAAATTTCATGGTTTCCACAAGAGGATGTTACGCCTCACACTGATAGAAACCATGGAGCTTCTTCGTGATTTCTAAATTATAAAAAGCCGTTTCAGCGATATCGCCTGACTACCAAGGTCACCGAATCTCAACTCTATGCACTTTTGCCTGTGAGGGCATCTTAAAAGTAAAGACAACAACTTTCTCTTTCAAATTTTTAAATCATACGCGCCTAATTTTTTGATATTACTATAAATCTTGCTAATCATTATAACTAAGCTCTAGAACAAGCTAATGAATAATGAACAATGAAATGGTTTTTTTCAATAGTCCAAATGACTTAATATCCGTTCCTCTAGAAATTGGGAGATTTGTGCTCAGCAGTATAATATATATGGGCTGTGAAAAAAAATTTGACCGAATAGAGGATAAGAACTCACGACGTCGGATCGTATGCGTGATTCTCATAAACTGAGCTATTGCTGCTTTATTTATTATTACTATATATGTCGTGCAGATGACACGTTTGGGGTTTTTAAGGAATGCTAGTCGTAGCGGAACTGGTTTGGAAAACATCGCAGCCTCAACGAGACTTATGTAAAGTTCCTGAATCCTAATAGATTATTCTTTCAATCGCTTTAAGAGATATAGAGGGGAGGGAATGCTTTCTATTTTCGTACGTACTTGATGCACTTTATATGTAGGTACCCGTGGGTTCTGCTATGTTATCGAATACTTGCTTGCTTCGCCTTCGCTTTGAATTATTTAGTAAATCTTAACATGGGTTCTTTTTGTTAACATGAGTTATTAATATTTTTTATTAACTTGAGTTCGTGGACAGTCAAAAGTTTTACTTAGCTAAGATCCGCAACAAGCAAATCGATAAAAGAAAATTAATAATGTGTGTTTTTTGTGCTGGATGAAGCTGGATTTCCGCAAAGTAACACCTGACTCCATTAATAACATGAGTTCTTTAGCATACTGTGCTAAACACGTTCATTTCTTGTCCATAAAGTCTCTCTCTGCTTTTGTATACCACATCTATGCAAAAAGCTATAACGTAGTAGACCACAAAACGAAAACTTACCATTAGAGCCAAAAAACCTGAGATTTCTGAAAAATTGTATCTGATCACTCAAAAACAGTCATTTTCAACGCTGTACAAAATTTTCTATTGATTGTAGAGCTGTGACACTCAGACCATTCATTCTATGCAAAAAAAATTCTGATCCAAAAAAAAATAGTGCATTTTTTTTTATCTATGTCATTTACAGCGATTTCAGGAGAAATGAACAATAACCCTCCACGCTTGTCCAAGGCTGATTTTTAGGATGTACAGACGTCAGAAGAAATACCAATAGGCTATTCGTATATTTATCAAGTAGCGGGACTAGATCTCACCACCATTGAATCCAAAAGCGGTATCCTCTGGATTCAATGATCAATAGATAGATCTGCTTCATATTAATAAAATAATGATGGTAATAATAAATTGACACCCATGGAGTCAATGGTCGCGGGTTCGATCCCCGCATCGGAATCAATATATCTCTCTAATATGAGTCTGGTAACCCCGCCAATCCGCATTGGACAAGCGTGGTGGGTTAACATTCGTTCCTCCAGAAATGGAGAGGCCCGTGCTCAGCAGTGGGACATATAAGGGCTGTGGAATAATAAATTATTATTTCAATTATATGTCAGAGAACGTTCAAAAATTAACGGATGTATATATCAGCCCGCGGCAGTCCACTGCTGGACATAGGCCTCACCCAAGGCGCGCCACCTAGCCCGATCTTCGGCTACACGTATCCAGTCTCTGCCAGCCGCCTTGCGCAGATCGTCGCTCCATCTAGCAGGAGGGCGTCCCACACTACGTTTGCCGAGTCGCGGTCTCCACTCCAGCACTCGTCTACTCCAACGATTGTCGGTTCTCCGACAAACGTGTCCAGCCCATTGCCACTTCAGTCTGCTAACTTGAAGAGCAATGTCGGTAACGGATGTATAACTTAAGGTTATGTTAAATCTACAAATAGAAAATTCTAATAATATAGATTTATATAAACTAATAAAATATTTTTTAAGGAAAATATAAATAGAAGGATATATAAATATAAATAAATTTCATTTTAAACAGAGTGCGAGTTAAAATGAGTTGTGAGAATAGAGAATAAAGAAAATATTTCTACATTTATATTGCCAGCTAATAAATCCCATTTGACAAGTTTCCAATAATGTTAAATATAAGTTTGAAAATAACCAATACCTTAGGCCTGTTATGCACACTTGGCAATTTTTATTCTTCGGAATCCATATACATATACATACATACATAACAACACGCCTAATACCCGTAGGGGTATATAGAGACGACAGATCTTCATCTGCCACGATCTCGGCACACTTTCTTTGCTTCATCCATACTCATCACTCTCTTCATAACAGCTCGCCGGTTAATTATTGATTGATTGCCGGTTATTAATGGAGTCAGGCGTTACTTTGCGGAAATCCATCACTATATGGACAGTTAAAACTTTTACTTTGCTAAGATCCGCGATAAGCAAAACAATAACAGAAAATTAATAATGTGTGTTCTTCCGTTGGGTTTAGTTGATTTATTTGGAACTTAAACCAAAAATTTACCGAAAATCGGCCATCAACTCTCCACCCACCAACCACTATACACAACGCCAAACACACACTATCACTTTTCCATCTTGTACACGACACGTGTTTCGCCCCAACACGAGGCATCTTCAGGTATAGTAGACTCTACGGAAGGCAACCGAAAAGTCCTGTTTTACTTTTGTACTTTTCGGTTGTCTTCTTAATCTTCTGTTATTGTTTTGCTTTCTTATTAATTTTCTGTTATTGTTTTGCTTGTCGCGGATCTTAGTTAAGTAAAACTTCTGACTGTCCATGATTGCCGGTTGATTATTTTTCCGACCTTTCCATCCACATCGGCAACGTAATTTTTTTATCATTCCTCTTTCATCCATCCTCTCTGTGCCCAATCCATCTAAGCATCCCTTTATCAACTTTTGTCACACCTTCTTTCACTCCATTATTTTTGGAATTCTGAACTGAAACCAAATTATATAAACGTTTTGCACTAAATAATTCTGAGCCTATATGATCTCATACCCAATTATTTAAGCGAAACACATATTTAAATTTACAAACCCTAATAAATTCACAGTCTGTAAGCCACAAATTATAATTTTGTAATGAAATTAATATATATAATAAATTAATTAAATGGAATTATTTTATTTCATTTTTTTCTTTTTATGGGATGGAGGGCAAACGAGCAGGCGTGTCACCTGATGGAAAGCAATCAGCGCCGCCCATAGACATCCGCAGCGCCATAGGCAGTGCGGAAGCGTTGCCGACCTTCAAGGAAAGTGACATTATGGGAGTGGGAGGGGAAAAGGAGTGGGAGGGGGAAAGGAGTGGGAGGGGGAAGGGGAGTGGGAGGGGGAAAGGAGTGGGAGGGGGAGGGTGTTGGGCCTCCGGAACTCAGACCGCTCACCGTACGAAGTGCGGTTACTAAGCTACCACTCAGACGCCGGTTTACTGCGGGAGTGTGGTACTTCCCCGGGTGTGCCGATCCATTCATGCTACAGACAAATAATATCCCATTCTTGAGAAAGTATTCATCTGCAGCGTGGCTTTACCACTTATAACATATCACTTATAATCATTACATTATTAATTAGTTTTACCTTTGAGTTAGTTTAGTAAAATACCAATGCAGTTAAGTGAAATGAATACAAGAACATAGTGTCTTCCACTTTGCAGAGATTATAATAAGAATGGTTTTGGATACCTTTTAAGTTATTGTCTATAAGACATCGATATAAATGTTTTCTTTAAGAAAAATCATTTTTCACATTATACCTACGAAAATATTGAATAAGAATTGTTTATAAATATTAAATTTCGGTTTTGAATTGTGTATTAAAATTCCGACTGTATGCGAATAGCCTAAGACATCAATTCAAATGGTTTCTGTTAAGAAAAACATTTTCTATGTTATACTTATTGCTCAAGATGAAGCTGGCAGCTTAGAACGCCTATATCAAGGAACGTCTATATAAGGACAGTCTTAAAAATCAATGTATTATTTTTAATTGTTTTACTTTTTCTTGTTTTTCAATTGCCAGTTATCAATTAAATAACGCAATTATTTATTTAATAGCTTAATTTGATATTTGTTTTACTCTTCCGATATTAGTGATATTGTGATTTCATTTCATTTTCATAATCTTATATTATTATCAGTTATATTATTTAATTGTTGTGGCGTATTATACAATATAGTTCGATTAAGACGTATAAATGAAGTGATATAAAATAAATGCGTGTATCGTGACTTTATAAGTTGCCTAAAAAAATCCATATAAGGTTTTTGTAAAATAGCCACCATTTTATCAAGACGTAACGTGATAAGCTGACTAGTTACATTTCAAGAGGGTTGATGTTATCGTATTTTACTACACACTGGCGTAAAAGTTACAACTAATTGCTATCAAAGAAAAGAAAAGAAAGGAATTTTTTATAAATTTTTGAATAAGGTGGTTATAAATATTTAATTTTAATTTTGAATTGCGTGTTAGAATCCCGAATGTATGTCCCTAGCCTAAGACATCGATGTAAATGGTTTCTGCTAAGAAAACATTTTCCATATTCCCAGTCTAATGATTTCGGCTTCGCGAGAAGCGAAACTTTTATAGCTTTCAGCTAGTAGTGAAGGCTCGGTTTCCGAGGCCGTAAATAAAAAATATGGCCAACACCTGAAAATAAATAAAGAGTGGTTTACTAGCTGAATTATATTGGCAAGCCCGATTACGGCGGCAATAAAAGTTGTACAGTTTTTATCGCTAAAAGCAAATCGTTAAAACAGATGTTTGCATTTTTTTTTATCGCATTGAAAGGCAAACGAGCAAGCGTGTTGCCTTATGGAAAGCAATCAACGCCGCTCACAAATATCTGCAAAAGCGTAGTCGGCATTTGAGATATGTGTGGTTGGTTTTTTGAAGGTTCCAATGTCGTATCGGTTCGGAAATTAATACGGGTGAAAAATGTTGGTTTCACAGAGTAATAATTTTCTTCACTATAAATACATATCATCTCGCCTGTTTCTCGTAAAAGGGCAGAGACCCTATCTTTGTATCGTATCGTATTGTATTGTATCTATAGTTAAGAATCTAAGAAATAAAAAATATATATAAGTATACTAATTGATTATGGATTTCGAAATTCTGCAGCTGCATAGGTTTGTAAATAACGCTGAAAGTAGTTGGTTTCATAGGGTGCTTAAGAAGACTTATCGGGAAATACGCACCATACTTGATCACCATTCATATAGTCATATTTAATTACTTAAATATCGGGAGGTCTATTTTTGATGTGAAACATTTTATTGCGGGGTATGGGAGTGAAATCGCAGACCGAGACGTCGCCTCGTCTCAGGCTACGCTACCCTCCACTCGACTCAATACGGGTCACTTACACGTGGCCGTTAGCATACGGTAAAGACCGAGCCGTCGTCAATGTTTCACGTCAAAGCTTCTCTTTTTTTTGTAACAATTTTCCTTGAATGTTGTCATTTCATTTAAATGTTGCCAACAATCTAAATCAAATTACGCCCGCTCACAAATTTCAATTTGAATCAATTATTTGGCAGGAAATTAAATATTATAGTTCTTGATGTTTCAAACAGCAAATATATTAGGTTGGGGAAAAATAAATCCATTATCTTTCTCGGTAGATGCCTGTGATCAATATCTCATAAAGTATTGATCAAACAATTTCAAGTTTATGCTCGTTGTCAATGTGACGTTTCACACCAAAAAAAATCTATTATTGTTTGTTCCATTCAGTTGTGAGTTACAGAGTGTTAACAATTGGAGTCAACAAACTGAAAATCCGGTACAGTTTTTCTTTGATAAAGACGAAGATGCAAGCCAAGCTTGATAATGCAAAGAGCTTGGTTGGGCGGTTTTAATGCATCCAATATATAGTCCGGACCTACCAAGACATTACTACCTTTTTCTCGAATTGCAAAACATCCTGAGTGATAAGAAATTGCGATCAATAGAAGATTGTGAAAATAAAATACTAGAGCTTTTCGCCAATAAGGACAAAGACTTCTATGAGGGAGACATCATGAAGCTACCTTTAAAATGGCAACAAATTATACAACAAAACGATGCATATTTGACCCAAATCGGACAATCCGAAACATCTTAAATAAAGTTTTGAATTTCACGTAAAAATAATGGATTTTACTATATGACTTTATACAGTCTTTACACATGACATAACGTTACGACTAGGCAAATTAAAATAGCAATGGGCTGATCAGGTTTTTCGGGGAATCAACAATATTTGGAGTAGTAAGCCCCAGAGTGGGGACCGCGTCTTCGCAAACGTTTTAAAGGTTCACTCAAAAGTCCAATGGTAGACAGAACCATACTTGCATCTTTAAATCGTGAATACAACTTCAAAAGTATGAATAGTAGTACATATATGGATTTATGTGTATGTATGTGTGTGTGTCTGTATCAATGTCGTCACTGTGGTCCGCGATCTGACCACGTTGGTTCTTGCTGAAAACCAGCGCCGGGTGATCCAATAGAACGCCTGGCATATGCTGAGCAAGAACCATTTTATGACACTTGTAGATTAAAATTATTTTCTTTTTGTTTTGTTTATTTATATATCATAATAAAATTACGGTTTTAAATTTAGCTTTTGTAAAAAAAATGTGTCATAAATAAAGGTTTTCTATTCTATTCTATTTTATTCTAAAGAAAAAAATCCGGGTTTGTCAGTGGGGGTCGACTAATTAGCTTATTAAGTGTAGATTTTAATATAGTTAGTGAATAAATTAACTTCATTTAGATATAAACAAATTAGTCAGTGAAATACATAAGGATGGGGACTTTTGCGTACCATTCGTTAGCATCTACATACTCAAGGTTAGGGGGATGAAACTCTCATTTATCTTCCCTCTTCAATGCTCTTGCTACGAAGTACACTTAATGCAGATTTATTTAAGTATTTCTACGTTTATTTTAAATAATGGTTGGATTTTTTACGATCAGCGCTGGGCTGTTTTCGTTTAAAATGCTTGCCCCGCATTACTCCTCTCGCTTTTTTTTTTGCGTTTTACATCCACTACATTTGAAATGCAAATGTTTGGACGTGACTTATGGGTTCGCCCAAGTGTTGTGCTTTAAATAATAAAAATAAATTAAAACCATATTTCTTATTTTCACTTTTTCATAGAAGTGTCAGACTGAGGATATGATAATTTGATTTTTTCATTTAGTTAGAAACATTTATTCGGCTTTATAAAACATTACACGCTTCATCACCACCAGACTTAATAATATAGAAGAAAATTACTTTGATTTATTTAGCAGTTTTATAAATATATTACATAGCCAAGATTTTCTTTTTCGACCAACTTGTCTTTTGTCCGCGATTTTTCACATCATGATCAGTTGCAGCAACTTGTACCTGTCATGTCTCATGATATGAACCAACTTTTCTACCTTTGACGGTCTGCAAAAGTTTACGTTTTTTCTTGACTTATCGGATAACATCGTCATTGGCCACCCTTTGAGTCCAGCTAATAGCGAGTATCCGTTTATATGCCCACATTTCTACGTAATATTAGGGAGTGGACCGGGATAGCGAGTACTCCAGAATTGCTGCAACTCGCGAAGGAGGAGGAGAGTTGTGCTGAATTGGCTGCCAACCAACAAGTCGGAGAGGCACTCTTAGAATAAGAATAATAAATATATTATAATACAAGAACTACATACATCAGATTTGGTTGCAGTATTATATTGCGTGCTGTGTAAATGTGGAATGATTTATCACCTGCGACGTTGCCACGTAAGTACGACACGGGGGCATTCAAAAGACGAGCGTATGTGTTCACAAAAGTTCAGCAACGCATTTTAGAAGTCTTCAACATTGGGGTGGTTATTATTTACGGTGGCAATATAGCTTTATTATGGCAATATTTACGGTGGTAATATGGCTGTATTTACGGTGGTAATATGGCTTTATTTACGGTGGTATATATGGCTTTATTTAAGGTGGTTTATATGGATTTATTTACGGTGGTAATATGGCTTTATTTAAAGTGGTAATATGGCTTTATTATGGTAATATTTACGGTGGTAATAAGGCTTTATTTACGGTGGTAATTATTATTTACGGTGGTATATATGGATTTATTTACGGTGGTAATATGGCTTTATTTACGTTGGTAATATGGCTTTATTACCTGGGCTATTATGGCTATATATTTACGGTGGTAATTATTATTTACGCTGGAATATATGGTTTTATTTACAGTGTTAATTATTATTTACGGTGGTAATTATTATTTACGGTGTTATATATAGCTTTATTTACGGTGATAATTATTATTTACGGTGGTAACGGTGGTATATATGGCTTCCTTCACTTGGTCGGACCAGCTTCTTGGCGACCGCCTTCGCGCTGTCTTCCCTTCAGTATTACCAACAATGACCAGCATTTCCAGGTTGACATCTCCTCCTCGCATATTGTATCCATCCAGGTGACCTGCATGCTCGTTTGCCTGCTCCGCTATAAAAATCCTTCACTTTAGTAAGTCTAATAGTATTAAGCATTGGTTATCACTCTCAAGGCACGGCAGTTAGCTAAGTCTTGGCTGCACACATCCAGTTTCTGCGAGTAGACCTGTACGGGTCGCTAATGTTTTTTATATTAAATTTTATATCCTTTTTTCCATCAGATTAATTTTCCGGATCGTAAAGGAAAAGCGGTTTATGAGTCTACGCTTACAGAAATAATTTTGTAGTCGGGCTCCCCATTCCCGGCTTCTGAACGTCGCGCACGTAGGGAGTTTTATGTGTTTCTTTTGTGGGGACCCATTTCAGCCGGTAAGTGAGTTCCTTTGTGTGGCTAAAACACTATTCACGCGGCGCCACCTGCCGGCGGAACTGAGTTTATTTTGAGCGAACTTTTCCTTTTCGTTAATTCATTACAGCGCAAGTTTTGTTTTTATTATATTAAAACATTTTGTTACACGTTTTCATGCTTTATTTTTCGAGAACACCTACATATTTGTGACCGCAGTTCTAAATCTTTTAGCTTAAGGGTAACTAAGATCTAGGTTTTTTTATGGGATAGGAGGGCAAACGAGCAAGCGTTTCGCCTGATGGAAAGCAATCAACGCCGCCCATAGACAACCACGACACCGCAGGAGTTGCGGAAGCGTTGCCGGCCTTTTAGGTATGTATAGGCTTGTTTTTTGAAGGTTTCAATGTCGTATCGGTTCGGAAAGACCGTCGAGGGTAGCTGGTTCCACAAATTGGTGGTGTGTGAAAATAAATTTTTATTAGGTTTTATCTAGATGAAGTCTTTTTTGGAGAATGGATAAAAGACTACTGGCAAAATAAATTTACGTTGCGAATGTGGATGGAAGGGTCGGTAAGGGAAGACCACAGAAAACATACCTTGACCAAATTGGCGAAGTTTTCAAGAAAGTCCAGGTCAAGAGTACAAGATGAGGAGAGTGATGAGTGTAAAGGAAGCAAGGAAAGCATGCCGAGATCGTAGCAGATGGAGATCTGTGGTCTCTGCCTACCCCTTCGGGAAACAGGCGTGACGATATGTATTTATGTATGAAGTCTTTATTAACTAAAATAACTAACTACCTTATTCAAATTTTTTTTAACCATAACACATCTTTAAAGGCCGTGTGATAGGATTCTTAGAATTATTTATTCATAAAATGTAATAATAGCAGTACTATAATGTTCAATAAAATAATATTAAAGTAGCCATACAGTATTATATAAAAGGAAAATGATAATAAATCAATTCATTGTTTGTAATTTGTATTTAATTTTTTTTTTTATATATATATTCACGCCTATCCCCCGCAGGGGTTGGCAGAGACCACAGAGCTCCATCCGCTGCCATTCATCGCAACGAAACGGCTCGTCATTGGTCGCTTTTCGCCCTCGTGAGAATCAGGACGTGACGGGTGGCGAACCACGTCGCCGTCATTTTCAACAAATTAGGTATATTAAATTCGTCTTTAGTGAATCCCACGAGCCGCAAGGGAGGATGGAGGTCAGCCCCAGCAGAGCCCTGCATGCTGAGGTAAGGCACCATAGTCCCCGGGGGAGCCCGACCCCGGGACGATCGGCACGCTTACGACTAGGCTCGCCCCTAGCCACGCATCCATTGGCACGGCAGACCGTGGATTGGCGGAGAGGAAGGGAAAGGATAGAGAAGAAAGGAGCAGGAAAGGAAAATGCGGATTGGGGGGGTTACCAGACTCGGAATTAACATTTAAAAATCCATATAAATATTTATTCCGATGCGGAAATCGAACCCGCGACCATTGACTCCGCGGGCGGAGGGCCCCGCCACTGAGCCAATCGGTCGTCGGTTGTATTTAATATAAAACTTTAATGTTTTTTTTTTGGTCTTACAATGTTAAGATTCATAAGCCTGTGTGTGGACAGAAAATTTGTACTTATCTAAGATCCGCGAAAAGCAAACTAAACAAGAAAAATATAATAGTAATATGTGTTTCACCGGAAGAAGTGGATTTACGAGAGGACCTTAAATTAAATCTTACTGAAAAATGAACGTCAGCATCTCTCCACTTCCCAACCACTACCAATATTTCGTAATGGTAGAACCACGGTACAGACGAAGACTTTCTCAAGAATGGTATATTATTTGTCTGTAGCGTGAATGGGCCGTCTCGCCCGGGGAAGTACCACACTCTTACAGAAAATCGAGTGGTAGCTTCGTAAGGTGAGCTGCCGAGTTCCGGAGGTCCAACACCCCCGTTGTCCTCTACCCCCCCCCCTCCCATCCCCACTCCCATAATGACACTTTCCTGATAGATCGGCAACGCTTCCGCACTGGCTATAGCTGCGGAAGTTTATGGGCTGCGTTGATTGCTTTCCATCAGGCGTGAAAAAAATCTCAGTTTTCTAATTCGAAAAGTAATGTCGGTTTTTTTAATTGTAATGTTAATTTACTTCATTACTGTAGTTACTTAGGACTTTTGAGATAATTTTATCGTTTGATAATTTTTGTATTAGATTATGAAAGTGCCTTTTTTCATCCGACACGATTCGACATATTGATTTTACGTTCCGTGTAAGAGTTGTTCTCTGGCGAAAATGCCTCGGGAAATTTTTGTATTCCGCGGGCGAGTTCCGAGAGCATTGTATGAATTTTTGAGAGCCCCCGAGAATTATCGGCCAGCGTAACGAAATATGCGAGATTTACTCGAATAATTCTATTTATCTCCGCGACAAGATTTATGTGTGGGTTTTTTATTTAATAAATAAGTGAATAACACAACTTGAAATTTTGAAACGAAATCGCCAATTATAGCGTATATTAGATCGGGGGAATTCTGACATTTTAAATCTACTTCCTACTTCTATATATTTGTTCGTAGTGTATTTTAGTTTTATAAAACTCATTTTAGAAAACAAAGGGTGGCCAATGATGAGATTCTCTGTCAAGTCAAGCAAAAACGTGAACTTTTGCAGAGCATCAAAGGTAGAAAAGTTGTAAACCTGGGTCATATCATGAGACATGACAGGTACAAGTTGCTGCAACTGATCATGATGGGAAAAATCGTGGGCAAAAGACAAGTTGGTCGAAAAAGAAAGTCTTGGCTACGTAATATCAGGGAGTGGACCGGGATAGCGTGTACTCCACAACTGCTGCACCTCGCTAAGGAGGAGGAAAGTTGGGCTGAATTGGCTGAAAACCTTCACAAGCCGGAGAGGTACTCTTAGAAGAAGAAAACTCATTTAGAATGGATGCTTAGATAACTTAGAAAAACCAAGGAGACCACAATTTGAACGAAATTTCTGAAGTTTTCAAGAAAGGCCAGGTCAAATGTACCCGTAACCGGTGAGCTTGTATGAGGAGTTCGATGAGTGTGGATGAAGCGAAGAAAGTGTGCTGAAATCGTAGCAGACTGAGATCTGTGGTCTCTGCCTACCTCTAAGGGAAGAAAGTGAACATATATATGTATATATGTATGTATAATATGTAAAATTTATTTTATTGCTAATCTACTTAATTATAATAGGAGATTTTAAAATTTTTTCTTGCAACACTGTGACTTCCAATGGCTAATTACGGTCGAACTTAGGAGTGGATGACAATAATTTTCACCACTGAAGATGCATTGACTAAGCGTTGCGGCGATGAAAGTATCTGGTGGCTGAGGCAATCAGCCGAGAACAACTGTCGAAAGTGGTCGCAGACAGAATATTAAGACCGTCATTTGTACGAATCAAATTCAATCAAAAAATAATTTAAGTGAAGCTGCGTTCTATTATAATACTAAGAGTCGTGGCTTGTACCCAACAAGAATAAAGTAGTAGCGAGACTACAATCCATTTTTTACAATAGTACTAAGTAATATTTTTTATTGACCCACCAGTTCTACGGTAATGGTGATTGTAGTGTTTTATAAAGTAAATATAATATAAAAAGGATAAAGAAGGTAATTTAAAGTATTTAGGTAAATTAAAGTATCTGTTTTATTTAGCTCCTCCACTACTAAACTAGTGATTAATTGTTTATTTATAGGTATTTTAATTTTTCCTTTCCTATTCTTATTTCCTTTCCTGCCTCTTCCTTTCTTCTCTATCCTTTCCCTTCCTCTCCGCCAATCCACGGTCTGCCGTGCCAATGGATGCGTGGCTAGGGGCGAGCCTAGTCGCAAGCGTGCTGATCGTCCTGGGGTCGGGCTCCTCCGGGGACCATGGTGCCTTACTTCAGCATGCAGGGCTCTGCTGGGGCTAACCCCCATCCTCCCTTGCGGCTCGTGGGATTCACTAAGACGAATTTAATATACCTAATTTGTCGAAAAATGACAGCGATGTGGTTCGCCACCCGTCACGTATTGATTCTCACGAGGGCGAAAAGCGACCAATGATGAGCCGTTTCGCTGCGATGAATGGCAGCGGATGGAGCTCTGTGGTCTCTGCCAACCCCTGCGGGGAATAGGCGTGAATATATATATATATATATATATATATATATATATATATATATATATATATATATATATATATATATATATATATATATAAAAGAATATATTATAGGTATTTGAAAACAGTTTTAAAAATGTCTAAATTTAAAAGGTCGACAACATTTTTGCAATGTTTCCTTAGACATCTGTAACAACTTTTGTTGTTAATAATGTCTTAGGATGGTAATGATTGCGACAACAGGCGACGCGCTTGCTCGTTTGCCTTCTTATCCTATATAAAAAAAAACTTGAATGAAGTCTCAATAACTGTAGTGGAATTGCTTGAAGGAAAATTCTATGGAGAAGAACCGGCAAGAAACTTTGAATAATAACAGTGTGATGTTGTGAATATCTATAGTCTTAAGAAAATCGTTGTATTAGATATTATTTTAACAACAATTGAGACAAGTTTAAAGTTTTCGTGAGCTCCCTATTACCGTATACAAATATAGAAAATTGAATGTACCCAGACATAAATAACCATATATGAAGCGTCCCAATCCCGGTCTAGGTGCCGGCCGCAGCACTGCCATTATTCTGTTTTCGACGTGCAATATTCTTCATGCAATGCATTTGTAAGTTTCAGTCAGTTCTAGTGCGGGTCGTCTGAATACAAATATTCTAATCATATAATATTTAAATAATATATAATATTCGGTGCAAAAATATTTAAAATAAAATAGCGTCTTCCTTTTTTATTAGCATCATATAGGCCTGATGTTTATCAAGTAATAAGCATCAGGTCTATATGATGATAACAAAAAAGAACAAGATTATTAATGGAGTCAAGCGTTACTTTGCGGAAATCCATCACTATGTGGACAGTCAAAAGTTTTACTTAGCTAAGATCCGCGACAAGCAAACAATAACAGAAAATTAATAATGTGTGTTTTTCTGCTGGATGAAGTGGATTTATTTGGAACTTAAACCAAAAACTTACCGAAATCAATTTTTGGTGTAAGTTCCAAATAAATCGAAGTGGATTTATCCAGCAGAAAAACATACATTATTATTTTTCTGTTATTGTTTTGCTAGTCACGGATCTTAGCTAAGTAAGACTTTTGACTGTCCACATAAAAAAGGACAAGAACATACTATATATATATATATATATATATATATATATATATATATATATATATATATATATATATATATATATATATATATATATATATATATATATATATATATATATATATATATATATATATATATATATATATATATATATGTGTGTTTTAACTTCTTTTTTATATGATGGCAAACAAATGAGTGGTTCATCTAATGGTAAGTAATCACTATCGTCTGTAATCCGCAATACTATTGGCACTGTAGATTCGTAGCATATCAGCTGACGGAAACTCGGAAGGCGACCGCCCCCTGGACGCTTTTGAGGCGTCATTATCGACTTTGCGTTGTCTAGAGGTGGCTGAAACCTGGGCGAACTTTGGGTAGGTCGCAGGCCCTCCCTCCTCGCTGGAGCCAGGCGGCGATAGGAGGAGCTTTTCGAGGAGCGGACATTCTTCAGGTGGGCGTGGGTGAAGTGGCGAGAAATCTTTGACATGAGACTCTGACCCGTTGTCGGCTCATTCGAACATCTTCCGAGCCAACAGGACCACGAACTCGCGGCCGCTCTCCACGCTGAGGCAATTTTATTTGGCTCTGTACAAAGTGATCACGCAACCTTTAAATAATCACGATACAGACAAAAACCAAGTGTAGAGCTAGCGTCATCTACATTCTGTATCTACATACTATTAACGTGAATACACTTATATCAAAATCATGTGAAAAGCGACAAGAGAATGAGCGACGGATAAGTGTGAACCGCATTTACGCTCTGAATCCTGTAAAGCAAAACTTCGTCTAAGTAAATTCATTTCGCTACCGCGTGACGTCACGTGAAAAGTGTTTTAGTGTTACAAAGAAACTCACTTAGCGACTGAAATGCTTTCCACAATAGGTAGATATAAACCTTCACAGTCATTACATCCAGGCGAGTAAAGGGGGTAATAAAGTTTGACATACATTTTTTTGATTTTTTGGTCTGTTACCCACATAGATCCCACTGCTGGGCACGGGCCACTCCCTTTCCAGGTGAATGAAGATTAAACACCATACATGTCCAAAATGGATAAGTTGAAAACCGAAGATATTTCTACTTTTTTTACGAAATAATTAGACACAATGTGATGCATTAAAAAATTAAACTAATATTTTTGTATAACAATATATATTATTCCTAAATGTCTTGATGATCTAAATGGTGAAATGGCAGAATATAGGAAGGCACACGAGACATCCGCATCGCCATGGGCATTGCGAAAGCGTTACCGGTCTTCGGGAAACGTGTAAGCTTGTTTTTTGAAGGTTCCAATGTCACATCGAATGAAATATATCTGCGGAGATAGCCGGTTCCAAAGGTAGTGGTGTGGAAAACAGTCATATAAAAACCTAAAAAAAATCATATAAAAAACGCACCTTTCGCCGTTCATCTAGATGGTGGGGACGAAACTTTTCTTCGATGGTGAAATTTTTGCGGTAGTGAAATTTAGTTGTCGAAATTATTCCAAATATCCCAATATTGGGATCGAATTATAAAAGATGAAATGTCTCTCCATAATGCCAAGGAACCTAGTCATTCGATGAGATGTAGATCAAATAATTTTTTTGTAATAATTACTCTACTATTGTAAATTTTCTCATCATAATTACATTCTCGCTATGTGCTTATGGGTAATTTGTTTTTAACTTAACTTGCTAAGTAGAGTATAACTAAGTATGTGCCCATTAACACTTTTTATAGTGTATATTAAGGGAAAGACACTATGTTGTTGTGTTCTTTACTATTACTAAAATATCCACTTTACTGCACTTCTTAACTTAGGATTTTACTAAACTAACTCAAAGGATTTAGTTCTCTTGAGTCTTCTTAATAAATTAAGCTTGATAGCCTTGACGTTTACGTGACGATGAAGTTTTTCGTTTATGAACTTTACCGTATGTATTTATAATACTAACGACTAGGTCCACTTTAAGGTCACATGGTTTTCATATATCGTATTTTAACACGCGACTGAACCGAATATTTAATTTTTCAATCATAAATCAAATTCATAAATTAATTACAAATGTTGACGAAGCTATGACATAAGTTTCAGCGCAGCTAGTAACATTTCATAGTCGTACCGACCCCATAATGAAGAGGGCTGAGTAGGGTTGCCAAACCCCTAAGAATTCGGGGGGAATAAATAATAGAGTCCGTTGTTACTTTGCGAAAATCCGTTAATAAGATCAAAACTTTCTTTGCAAGATCCGTGAAAAACAAATCTGTAAAATAATATTCTTCGTTTACGAAGAAAGTAAAAGAGACATTATTACTCATTTAATTTTTAGCGAAAAAACCTAGAGATTTTTTTAATAAAAATAATAGTTCTTTATTTGTATAATGTGAGGTATAACAAGATGAAAAAGACGTATAAAAGCTCCATCACATTGCCACTTATGGCGTACAAATTTCATTAATTATTACATAAACAAAAGATCTGAATACATAACTAAACTATTATATTGTCATTAAAATTATTATTAAAAAGTTAATAAATCTATTGCTGGAAATGCTTGCTATAGTGGAGAACACGTCTTGGAAAACGTAATGTGGGACGCTCCCCGGTTAAATATTGCTACTATCTGAGCAGAGTGGCTGTCGGACTGGATGCGTGAAGCTGAAGATCGGGCTACACGGCGCTTCTTAGGGGAGTTCTATGTCTCTTGATGATGATGATGTTCACAGCAAGGTACAAGCCGCTTAAGTTGTCCAAAAGTGATTTTGATCAATTTTTTTGGTTCAGAAATTTTCCATTGCAGCGTTGACAACCCTAATATGGTGAGTAGTAAAGCTACACTCAAGGCCTACTCAGTATGCAGCCGGCAGATTTCTGTAAATAATTTTTATGTTCGACGCTCTAACGGCTTAACTTTATTAATTCGGACCTCCCTAATGAGTTTTTTTACCTGACTCCCGGCGCGGGGAATAACGAACGTTCTACTTTCTTCTTTAATGTCCTGTACTTTGTTTGCTTCTATTAAAATGCTGATGAGTTCACTCGTTTTATCGACTACGAACTTAAAATTAATTAAATTTTGTCCAAGTTTAAATTTAAATACTATTCAATTCCATATACCTTTATTTTTTAATAGTGGTAGAGCCAAGCTGCAGACGAATAACTTGTTAAGAATGGCATAATATTTGTCTGTAGTATGAATGGGCCGATTTGCCCGGGGAAGCACCACACTCCCGTAGAAAACCGGCGTCTGAATGGTAGCTTAGCTACTGCGCTTCGTATGGTGAGCGGTTGAGTTCCGGTGGCCTAACCTCCCTCCCCCCTCCCATAATGACACGCTTCTGCACTGCCTATGCCACTGCGGAAGTCTATGGGTGGCGTTGATTGCTTTCCATCAGGTGACACGACTGCTCTTTTGCCTTCCTACCCCATAAAAAAAAACAATAAATTATAAAAATTCGGATTTATATATCGGATATATATATATATATATATATATATATATATATATATATATATATATATATATATATATATATATATATATATATATATATATATATATATATATATATATATATATATAGATAGATAGGAAATTATGTCCAGCAATGGACATATGAAGGCTGATGACAATGATGTATGAATACTTGTTACAATACAATTTTTTTTTAAATCCGCATAACCCATATCGTGAATTCTACATGTTACAATTTCTATCCGACACATTGATATTGCATTTAGTACGAGAGATCACTGGCGAATGTGCTTCGGGGGTTTTTTATATTCCGAGGGCGTGCTTGGAGAGCATTGTATGAATTTTTGAGAGCCTCTGGGAATTATTGACTGTCAATAAAAAAATATGTTAGATTTAGTCGAATTATTTCGCCCCCGCTGCTGGCTTTCTTGTTTTGTACATTTTATTGTGTTATGGGGTAACGCGGAGAACAAATTATTTGACTTTTATTGAAACAGTGTATTCTTCTTTTTTCTTTGATGACAAATAGTTATAACAATTATGCCAGTGTCAAGTAAAATACAATAATATCAAATCTTTTGAAATGTAACTAGTCAGCTTGTCACGTTACGTCTTGATAAAATGGTGGCTATTTTATCAAAACCTTCTATGGACTTTTTCAGTCAATATATGGACAGTCAAAAGTTTTACTTAGCTAAGATCCGCGACAAGCAAAACAATAACAGAAAATTAATAATGTGTGTTTTTTCGTTGGGTTAAGTGGATTTATTTGGAACTTAAACCAAAAACTTACCGAAAATCGGCCATCAACTCTCCACTCACCAACCACTATACACAACGCCAAACACACACTATGACTTTTCCATCTTGTACACGACACGTGTTTCGCCCCAACACGAGGCATCTTCAGGTCTTTTAAAGACTTTTAAAGACCGAAAAGTCTTTTAAAGACTTTTCGGTTGTCTTCCGTAGAGTCTACTATACCTGAAGATGCCTCGTGTTGGGGCGAAACACGTGTCGTGTACAAGATGGAAAAGTGATAGTGTGTGTTTGGCGTTGTGTATAGTGGTTGGTGGGTGGAGAGTTGATGGCCGATTTTCGGTAAGTTTTTGGTTTAAGTTCCAAATAAATCCACTAAACCCAACGGAAAAACACACATTATTAATTTTCTGTTATTGTTTTGCTTGTCGCGGATCTTAGCTAAGTAAAACTTTTGACTGTCCATATAGTGATGGATTTCCGCAAAGTAACGCCTGACTCCATTAATAATTTTTCAGTCAACTTAAAAAGTGATGATGGCCTCGTGTTGAGGCGAAACACGTGTCGTGTGCAATGTAGAAAAGTGGTGGTGTGTGTTTGGTGTTTTCGATAGTGGGTGGGAGGTGGAGAGTTGCTGACGGCCGTATTTTCGGTAATATTTAGTTTAAGTTCCCCGTAAATCCACTTCTTCCAGTAGAAAGCACACATTATTATTTTTCTGTTTTTGTTTGCTTGTCGCGGATTTTAGCTAAGTAAAAGTCTAACTGTCCGCATAGTAAAGGATTTCAGCAAAGTAACGGCTGACTCCATTAATAACCCATACTGGATCTTGCCCTTGATACGAGAACCCGCCTCTGGCTGCCGTCTTGTGTCGTTTCTCTTTAAATGTTAGTTCTAAGCTCGCAAATTGTTGATTACCGCATTGTTCCAACGATATTCTTCGTCTCTGTCAATGTGCTGCTTCTCTTTAATTCTACCCAATCTCTTCTTCGTAGTTAACATTTTTCTTTTTAAGGATTTCTTTCTATTCTATACCAACATCATTTTTGAATGCCTTCAACTCTTTTTTGTCTCTTTGTGTAGAGACAAAGTTGCGGAATTGTTTCTTTTTAAAGGAATAGGAGGGCAAACGAGCAAGCGTGCCACCAAATGGAAAGCAGTCAACGCCGCCGATAGACAACCGCGACATTGCAGGAGTTACGGAAGCGTTGCCGGCTTTTTAGGTATGCGTAGGCTTGTTTTTTGAAGGTGCCAATGTCGTATCGATTCGGAAAGACCGTCGAAAATAGCTGGTTCCACAGACTGGTGGTGCGTGAAAAGAAGTTTTGAGAGAAGCGCACCGTAGTAGATCGCCACTTATCCAGATGGTGGGGATGAAACCTTTATTTACCTCGAGTTTTGCGATTGTGGAATTCGGAGGAGGATTCCATTCCTAAAAATTCCTCGGAGTACTCCCCATGATAAAAGCGATAAAAAATGCAGATAGAGGAGACATCCCTCCGCAGCGCTAGAGAATTATGCCGATCGGTGAGATCTTGGTCATCAACGATTCGGATCGCACGATTTTGTTATAGTTAATTATAATGTCCATTGACATCATATAATGTCCGAAAAAACTTTTTGGTTGTCTTCCGTAGAGTCTGCTATACCTGAAGATGCTTCGTGTTGGGGCGAAACACGTGTCGTTTACAAGATGGAAAAGTGATAGTGTGTGTTTGGTGTTGTGCATAGTGGTTGGTGGGTGGAGAATTGATGGCCGATTTTCGGTAAGTTTTTGGTTTAGGTTTCAAATAAATCCACTTCGTCCGGCAGGAAAACACACATTATTAATTTTCTGTTATTGTTTTGCTTGTCGCGGATCTTAGCTAAGTAAAACTTTTGACTGTCCACATAGTGATGGATTCCCGCAAAGTAACGCCTGACTCCATTAATAATATAATGTCCATGTTATTATAGTATAAGTCTTTATATTATAACATGGATATTATAATTAATATTCATATCGTTTCTGTAGATCTTAACCTCGTTGTACTGATAGGCTTCTACAACTTACAACAAACCTGTTTAGTGAAGTCATTAATATCCGCCAGGGAGGGTAGAATTAAATTACGCCAAGTGAAATTAATAATTCACGAGGAAAGCGACACAACGTACTGTGACTGAAGTGTTAACAGAACACAAACAATTATTAAGATAAGGTCCATCCTCCTTTGCGGCTCGTGGGATTCACTATGAAGAATTTTAATAATTAATTTTTTTTAAAAAATAACGGCGAGGTGGTTCGCCACCCGTAACGTCCTGATTCCCACAAGAAGTGACTAACGGTTAGCCGTTTCGCTACGATGAATATTAGAGGAAGGATAGATGATAAGATGGAGTGTGGAGAAAGCAAGAAAGGTGTGCCGGGATCGTAGCGGATGGAGATCTGTGGTCTCTGCCTATTCCAACGGGAAAAAAGCGTGACGATATGTATATATGTAGGTTCACTATCAATATCAGCTCATGGCTGTCAGTATAGGCCTCACCCAAGACGCGCCACCTATATGTAGGTTAACTCGCTGTAACTCTTCTTAAAATGACTTTCTTAATGGAATATATAGGCAAACAAAGAAATAGGTCACCTGGTAACTTACGACGCTCATTAACAAATGCAATATCAAGGGCACTGGACATACATTGCCTACATTAGGGTAAGGATCAGAATATTAGGAGAGAAAGAACAAAATAAAGGTAGGGGAAAGGAATTGGACCTCTGGAACCCAACATTCGAAGTACGAAACACAATAAGCGTGAATGACGATGACAGATGGGTCGATCGCAAAAATACGATGTATTTTTTTTTCACAGCACAAATATGTCCCACTGCAGAGCACGAGCTCCACTTCTCCTAAGAGTCTCCATTTCTAGATGAACGGTAAATGTCCGTCACCACGGTTGTCCAATGTGGGTTGGTAGGTTACCAGATTTGCAATTGCCTATCGTTCTAAAAAAAAAAAAAAACAATGTTATTTGTTAGTACTTACAACATTTTTAGGGTAGACAAGTTATTTAAACATGAAAAGGTAAAAAACAGGGACACAATGTTTTTCTATCCCTATTACTAAGAAAATTTGGAGGGACTCGGAAAACTGAACATTTTCCTCGACGCAAAAGAAAATAATTTCCACGCTCTCATATCCTTAACGGATATTTTTATTATTCCTTCTAACACCCCATTACGGATAATATTTGTTACCGCTTACACTTTAAAAGCATAGAATGTTACGAACAAATACGTACAACAAGGAATTGTATAATTATACTACAACTGTGATATCGCTTGAAGAAAAGTATCATGGGATATCTATATATATAAAATGGAGATCTATGTTTGTTAGTCTCGCTAAAATTTACAAACAGTTCGATCGATTTGAATAATTATTTATTTAGTTTATTCCCTATAATGTAGTGAAGGTTTACAAATAAGAAAATATAAAAAAAAAACTTGAAAAATTCAAATTTCTTTTTCTCCTTTTATATTTCGAACTACTTTCAATAGATGGCATTCGTGACGGTTTTGATGATTAATGGATGGAAGTGTTGTTATACAAAACTGTCATTTCTTTTGTCCGATTTTAAAAAGTATTGCATATATATATATATATATATATATATATATATATATATATATATATATATATATATATATAATTCCTGATTAATTCTTCTCTGATCTGAACTCAGAGATCTTTAAAAAAATATGCATAGAGAAAAAGTATTAGTATTATTTTATTCGTTTATTCATATTGTAACCTTCGCCCCCTTCTCCTCTACGTTTTGTTTGAAAATATAACAAAATTTTAAGTAATTAATAAAATTAATTACTTATTCATTATGCGTGACCAAGAAAGTGATATTGATCTTTCTAAGGTTATATTTTTAAGCCATATTATTAAAATTTTAGCGTGATCGTCTTAGTTAGGACCTTTTGTTACGTTGTGATTTGTAATAACTGATTCTTTTAGGCATTTCTTGGAAGAATGAATATTCACGTAAGTGATCAGAGACCTAAGAGTGACATAGAGCATACTGGTTAATAATTATAATATCCATTAAATTTAGTTTCAGAATTAGCAAATTTTATTGATCCTTTATATAACATTTGTTATAGGATCTCACAGTTTATTTCTAGAATGGAGCAAGTCATAAAGATCCTCTTTAATAGCCTTCGCTATAGGATCACACAGTTTAAGTCCACTTGTAAAGGGCTCACAATATTTATAATAAAACTCCCGATACAAGGGTTGGCTTTATCATCTTTATAAAAAAAAATGATAAAGGTGGGTAGCTCCGTCCATCGCTACCCATCGGTAGCCGCCATCCCTTAAGGTGCGACTCCCCCCAACCACAAGGTATGGGCATCGAAGGAACGGATAGGACCGTAGTCCACAACAAAACTGGCGTACCAGCATAAAGAGGGCTTTGCCCCTTGGTAGTGCGTAAGCACAAACTTTGACCGAAGTCTCGCATGTCCATGCGTGTAAGTGCCATACAGTATACAATTCTGTCCAGCGGCATTTGCCAGGGTAAATGAACGTCACTAAGGTACGACCAACATCATTCGGGTCTACTTGTGCGCCACCTCCCTCCAAGACCATTGCAACTGCAGACACATTTATTGTGTAGTGTGTGATAAGGCATCATCACAATGAACAAGGTCAGCACGGCATTCCGCCGCAGAGCATGTGTCACAAGCTTCCGCTCCCTCTAGGGGTGGGGCGTCCAACGTTGCACGGATATACCGCAACTGTGTGAGTTTTCCCCACATCAGTCTCCACTCCCGACTAAAGGTTGACACACATCGCTCCACCAACCATGGTCACGTGCATATAGCCAATAATATAATATATTCGATTTAGCCATCAGGTAGAGTTTAACTGACGTTGAGTTGTATGTATTTCGATCAAGTTTGCCTCACCCACCAACAAGTTGCCATAACAAGTTAAGTGGGAAATTTAATGAGGGCTTTACATTCATTCAAATATGTTTGCAAAATAAAGAGGACTGGACAACAGACAGTCTGCAGTTCCGTAATAGAGGAACCCGACTTGGGCAAATCTAAGTCAGTCCGTCAGTCTGTTCGCGGTAAGAGTGTCACACTCAAGCGCAGGAAATAACTATTAAGCCAACAATATGTCCAGCAACCGCTGTCGACAGAATGTTACATAATGTAACAAGCGCCAATACAACTTATGCTTAAACAACCGTCAACCCATAGGCCTCCATATAACCCAAGCAGACATCTCCACCAATATACCTCCATCGTCTGAAGTCATGGGACACGCTGCTACAGACGCAAGCTCACCCACCGCACCCATCACTAGACACAATATTACAAAAGCAATAAGCGTCTTTGTGACTATCGTATGAGTGGCGCCTCCTCACAACGCATCTTCATAACCCATTCGACTTTGGCAAGTTAAAAAATATGTTGTTACATTTAAACACTACACCAACGTATATCAGTACAATCACCAAGACGACGACCACCATTGTACGTTCGATAGTGCACCTAAGTGACACCATCCCCATATACAATGACCATCGCGTACTATAGTGCAACACACTATAATGTTAGTGAAGTCAGAAAGTATGTCAGACATACCGAAGTACGTCTAAACACGTTAAACCCAACCAACAGATAGCTACATCAAAGTGCCATGCACTAAGATGCAAACCACCGCCAGCCGGGGTGTGTGCGCTGTCAACGGCAAAGTCGTATCTCTACAACCCAACCATCCACAACGACACTCCAATGATATGCCCTAAGACATATCTCTGCGCGGGTCTACGTTTACCGCAGACGTGCTTCCAGGCAGTCGGCCATATAACACCATCTCATACTTATCAAGTCCCAGATCTATCCATATATTGTATTCTTTTCAACAAGACTTTCTATTATAATGCCTTCATTCATAGACCTTACTAATGTATTTCATATGTGGGACTTCCATACAGTACTATTGTACTTAAGTATGTCAGGTCGCACTTAGCTTCCCGACTTCATATTTATATATTATAATCTCTTTATCGAGATTTTCTATTATATTGCCTTTATTTATAGACCTTTCTAATGTATTTCATATGTGTGACTCTCATACAGTACTATTGTACTTAAGTGTGTCCGGCCGCACTTGGCTACCAGACTCTATACATACGCGAGGCGGCTGGTATGCGTCTCCGCGTCGGTGTCTTGCATGAAAATTTCGACCTTCTCAGATTTTAATGATATTTTTTATGTACATTATACTACTCATCCATAAGCCCAATAAATTATTATTTTAATTCTAGCTTGTATAGTTTTTGAGTTATTAATAAAATAAGATTCATGCGATACATGAACTGTTTACAACTTAATGCCATATAAAATATTATATGAATGATTTAAAACTTTATTTTATATATAAAATTATGTATGAACGTTATGTTCATTTGATAATTATTGTTTAATTTTACTTTTTAATGGATTTTATTGTATTTTCGAATATTTTATAAGTCCTTTATATATGACGTATATTTCATATTTACGATTTTTACCAAACTTGATATTTGATTATTTTATGTTCCTATATGGGTTCTATTGACTCCATATATGATGTTTATTATATTATTTGTTTATAAATTTTATTTATAAGTGTTTTAAGTTAATAATGACGATTTCTGGCTCGTCACAATATCAATTCTTAAGATTTATCGCCATAAAATATTTGCTTTTACAATAATTTACTAATTTAACTTTCGTATGATTTCTAAATGTTTAGACTTAGTAGGATCTCTTCAAATAGTTGTTGGCAAGTTTGTAAGAGATTAACCCATAGCCGGTGGTTACTGACTTTGCTGTCGGGCGTTTAGTCTCATTACTATGCAAAACACTTGTATCCGGCTTACTCTAACAATATTTGGAAGTTTCGATGCGGATTTGTTGGTGAAAATTTATTTTCGACAGATTATCTATACTATGATTGAAGGGTAAGGTGAGTGGAAGGAAACGCAATCTTTGCGCTACGACTGTCAACCTTTTGCATGCTCTTTGTTATTTTATAGCCTGAACATATCAAGCAGTGTTATTTACACCGCTGAATTCAAGTCTCTAATACACTCTTTTGCGTCAATAATATACTAGTTTGTGAGTGAAAATTTATATTTAACATCATATGTATTCTAAAATGACTATCAAAATTTTACGTGCATTTTATCTTATTTTTATAGCCTGAATACCAACACAGATGGACAAAGGTCTCTAATACACTCTTTTGCGTCAAAAATACGCTATTTTGTGACTGAGAATATATTTTTGACATCATATGTATTTTATAATTGATGAAAAGTAAGGAAGGGTAATCTTATCGTTGCGACTAATAAACTTTTTCGTACATTTTATCTTATTTTTATAGCCTGAATACCAACACTGCTGGACATAGGTCTCTAATATACTCTTTTGCGTCCCTAATATTTTATAAATGGAATAGTTTTGTGAATGGAAATTTATTTTCAATTAACCTATGTATATTATAATTGATACGTAAGGAAACGCAATCTTATCGTTGCGACTATCAATTTTACGTGCATTTTTTTATAGTCTGAATACCAACCTTGTTGGACCTAGGTCTCTTATACACTCTTTTGCATTCCTAATTTGCTGTTTTGTAAATGGCAATTAATTTTCGATAACCTATGTATTATAATTGATGGAACGTAAGAAAGCACAATCTTATAACTTCGTAATACACATACATCATAATTTAGCGTGCATTTTTTGTTATTTGTAATCAAGTTATTACCAACACTGCAAGACATACCGTTTTTCATACAAAAGCGACAGCAGAGTCTGTTTATAAAGACTGTAGTGTATACAACTATATATGTTAATTGTACATTAAATAATTAGTACCATCCCAGTAAGGACTCCTATTAATAGTTATTTTAATAAAAATAATTCTCTCTTCAATTTAAAAAAGAAACCTGGAGCACTTATAAAATAAACTAAAAATAACTCAAGCTCAGAACTAGCGAAGGCGGATGTTTTTCTTAAAAAAGATAAATGAAATTTCTTTCGCATAGTTAAAACTTGACCTGATCGGTTCAGTTGCGAAGCTACTGTCGCGTGTTCATCACTCATTACAATTAAAACATTTATTGCCTACAGATATTTATTCCGAGACCTATCGATAGCTCATCCAATCTATGTTCGATAAGCGTGGTAGATTTAATATCCATTTCTCTCGAAAAGGAGAGACTTGTGTATAGCAGTGGAATATATGAGCTGTAGCAAAAAATAAAGCTGTAGAACCAGTTACCTTCAACTAAATTTCCGAACTTATATATAACATACCGTAGAGGCCAGCACCGCTTTCATAATAACTATGTGTTGCGGATGTCTATGGGCGGCGTTGATTGCTTTCCATCAGGCGACATGATTGTATTTTACTGCTGATATCACGTTCCGTACGGTGAATGCAGGGATTCGACTCTTCTACATTTATTTCCTTCTCCCCTTTCTTCTTTCATTTCTTCTTTCATTCTCTTCCATTAAGTTATATCCTCTACTCTTACGTATCAATTTTGCAGTGCTCTTGTGCTGCAGATGTTTATAGGGTGGTGACTTATTACTGGACAAATCGTTTGCTTCTTTATTATAATAATATATATAATAATATTCTCGTTTACCCTCCCATCCTGTAAAAAAAAGAATCGTAATAGAACGTTTGGTAGATGTGGAATATAAAAAATTACAACTCATGCGCATAGTTGAGTAAAGGAGATCGTAGCTAGAATCGAGAAGACGCTCGGTCTCTACCGTATGTTCACGGTCTCCAAGTTATTCTGTGTAGGGTCGAGTGTAGGGGAGCGTAGCCTGAATCGAGATGTTTATTTCTATGATTTCACATCAAATAAATGAAAATAAAGTGTTATTTCCTAGTCTAGTCAGACTTTAGAACAGTGGAAAGGAGACTGATACAATAATTATGAAAGATATAAAATGATTAATGGAGTCAAACGTTACTTTGCGGAAATCCATTACTATGTGCACAGTTAAAACTTTTACTTAGCTAAGATCCGCGACAAGCAAACAACAATAAAAAATTAATAATGTGTGTTTTCCTGCTGGATAAGTTGATTTACGGCGAACTTAAACTAAATCTTACCGAAAAACGGCCGTCAGCAACTCTCCATCCACCAACTACTATACACAACACCAAACACACACTACCACTTTTACCCTTAAGTGTTACTTAACGGTTGTCTTCCGTAGAGTTTGCTATACCTGATGATGCCTTGTGTTGAGGCGAAACACTTGTCGTTTGCAAGGTAGAAAAGTGGTAGTGTGTGTTTGGTATTGTGTATAGTGGTTTGTGGGTGGAGAGATGCTGACGACCGTTTTTCGGTAAGATTTAGTTTAAGTTCCCCGTAAATCAACTTCATTCAGCAGGAAAACACACATTATTAATTTTCTATTGTTGTTTGCTTGTCGCGGATCTTAGCTAAGTGAAAGTTTTAACTGTCCATATAGAAATATATAAAGCTTAGCTCTTCAATATTAGCTATCCAAACAATACCCTCACTCTCGACATTATACTAATTCTCTTAGCTACTTTGCTTGGGAGATTCATAAACAGATTAGCCTGTAATCAGCTGTAACGCGGAACGCGTGCCGCATTAACTATTATGCAAATTGCCATCCGTCCATCCCTCCGTTGTATATTTTGGGCGTTATCTTCATGACTCAAGCTGGGCTGTCGTAAATTTTATCTGCGGTTCAAATATTTTTCCTCGTCAATTGAATTACTTTGTTTTTTTAAGAGATATGAAGGCAAACGAGCAGGCGTGTCGCCTGATGGAAAGCAATCAACGCCGCCCATAAATATCCGCAGTGCCATAGGTAGAGCAGAATCGTTGCCAGCTTTTAACACATTGAAGACGAGAGACGGGAATTCCCGTCTTTTATTTTTCAACTGTTCGCGACGGATGACGGAAATTCACGTTTCTTGGAATCTGATGCAATATTGTGTAATTGTCACTAAAGACAACATAAAGACATGAAAAAAATGATAGTTGTAGTCATAATTACAGAAAATGTGCGGGAACTAAGACTAGACACTTTTCAGCGGATACCGTCTTCAATGTGTTCAATGTGTTATGTCACCAGACGAAGCACGGTAGCTAATCTACCACTCAGACGCCGGATTTCTGCGAGATTGTAGTACTTCCCCGTGTGAGCCGGCCCATTTATGCTACAGACAAATAATATGCCATTTTTGAACTCAAACAAGCCTACTCATATTTTAAAGGTCAGCAACGCATTTGGGATGCCTATGTTCTATTCTCTGATGTTTATGTTCCAAATACTTTGGTGGCGTTGATTGCTTTCCATTAGGTGACACATTTGCTCGTTTGCCTTCCCATCCCATATAAAAAAAAACATATGCCTACCTAAATACACGTTTGCTGCTGGATTGACTACGAGTAGAGTAGACCAGTGCTGAAGTAGAAAATGTAGTGTGGGACGTCCCTGAGTCGGATAGTACGCTATGTAAGTCAGCTGGCAGAAAATGGATGCGTGAAGCTGAAGATCGGGCTAGGTTTTGAGGGAGCCCACCAACTGTTGATGATGTATATCTACAAAATAATCTCCAAAAAAACTAAATAGATGATATTGTGGGATTTATTTCGTCGTTTCTACTCCGTTTAGAGCAAACGCAATATGAAATGATGGTAGAAGATTTACTTTAGTTGCCCCAATCCATTCTATTCCATTCTTATCTAAACCGCACCATTTAATCTCCTTCGTTCGTTCATTCGTTCTCCATTCTACGTGACATTGGCGAAATCATCCGTACTATTTTGGCACTATTGAAAACCACATATAAATGAATGAAAAAATGAATGAAATGTATTTTCTTACATCTAGAAATAAAGAAATTCAATTTATTTTTTCACAAAGTAATAAACGTGTACTAAATGGTTAGTTTTAAATTTATTTTAAACTTTAATATTATTCGATAGGTGCGACTTATGAATAAAGAGGTGTATAGGGTGAAATATTATAAAATAATCAACTCGATCGAGGAAAATAAAAGATATATTAGATTATACAACAGTATTTCATCACAGACAAAAACAAACTTTTAGGAGCACCGAAGAATTCTCAGAAAAAGCTTTGAAATATAAGAAACGTATTATTTTTCCAACGAAATATAACCCCAAGTTTACTTTGATGTTTTAACAAACGAAATAATTTGATAGTTCAGTAGTTTCTTACGGTTCCACTAAGAGGAAAACCGATACATATCTCAATTTTATCCTTGTATGAAGTTCAATATTATTCATAAAAGAAAAACGAATAACCTCTAAGTTTTGCCAAATAATAAATTAATGTTATTATATCTGATTGTTTCTCAACGTTAATATATGGTTTATTATGTCATAAAATTTTGATAATTCGATTAATTACTGTAGGTTCCGTGTACGTTGAATTAGGTTTCAAACATAATAGTGTGTGTTTTGCTATAATACCTTTAAGCGACATGCTTATATGAAGAGAGTGATGAGTGTGGATGAAGCAGAGAAAGTGTGCCGAGGTCGTAGTAGATGGAGATTTGTGGTCTCTGCCTACCCTTACGGGAAACAAGCGTGATCGTATGTATGTGTACTATAATGTGGATGGACGAGTCGGTAGGGGAAGACTAAGGAAAACATACATTGACCAAATTGCCGAAGTTTTTAGGAAAGGCCAGGTCAAGAGAACCCGTAACCGGCAAGATTTCATGAAGAGAGTGGTGAGTGTGGAGGAAGTAAGGAAAGTATGTCGAGATCGTAGCAGATGGAGATCTGTGGTCTTAGCCTCCCCCTAAGGGAAACTAGCGTGATGATAGGTATATATGTATGTATAATATGTAAAATTAATTTTATTCCTAATTTAATTAATTATAATAGGAGATTTTAAAATTGTCTCTGGCAACACTGTGCCTTCAATGGCGGTCGGACGTAGAAGCTGATGACAATCATTTCTATCACCGAAATTGCAATGACTAAGCACTGCGGAGATGAAAGTATTTGGAGGCACTAAGGCGTGTTAACATTCTTGTAATAGACAGTTAATCAAATAGCAGGTGTAAAGGGTGACATTATTCCAGTTAATGGAACGTTACATAACACGTTTGTAAAGACGACAGTGTGTATTTCAAAATGAAACACCATGTATCTCACGCCACAACCTACACGCGTCACGTCGTGTCGCTAACGAGGCAGCTAACGAACGCTTTGAACAAATCACCTGACATCCGCGATATGGCGGTTTCGCGTTGAAATTTTGTAGCCCGCATATAGCCTTGATAAGGCCACTGATGTGCCTCATACTTTTTATGTGAAATTTTATATGTTTATACCTTTTTTTGAACCCAGGTTACGATGGTTCGTCCCCGCCGGATGAAACTATACCACAAGTGGACAGTCAGAATTTTTACTTAGCTAAGATCTGCGACAAGCAAACAAAAATAGAAAAATAATGTGTGTTCCTAATTTGTTAAAAATGACGGCGACGTGGTTCGCCACCCGTCACTTCCTGATTCTCACGAGGGCGAAAAGCGACTAATGGAGAGCCGTTTCGCTGCGATGAATGGTAGCGATCACAGATGGAGCTCTGTGGTCTCTGCCAACCCCTGCGGGGGATAAGCGTGAATATATATTATATATTCGCCCCTATCCCCCTATATATATATATATATATATATATATATATATATATATATATATATATATATATATATATATATATATATATATATATATATATATATATATATATATATATATATATATATATATATATATATATATATATATATATATATATTTCTTGGAAGAAGCGGCCGTCAGCAACTCTCCACTCCTCAACCACTATTAATAACATCAACGCTAAACAATTTAATAATAGTAGCGAGGTGGAGAATTACTGACGGCTTTTTCTTCGGTAAGATTTAGTTTAAGCTTCCCGTAAATCCACTTCTTCCAGTAAAGAACACACATTATTATTTTTCTATGTTTGTTTGCTTGTCGTGGATCTTAGCTAGTTCTGACTGTCCACATAGTAATTGATTTTCGCCAAAGTAAACCTGACTCCATTAATCATCTCTTCCATGAGGCTCTCTTTCAGTCAACCTATGACAGACAAAAAGGATATGTTGTATTATATGTATGTAGATATGAAAAATAAAAATAATAATAAATAAAACTTATAATAAAACTAAAAGATAATTAGTATTTGTAATTGTCATTTGGGCTTGGTATTAACAGATTTTATGTACAATTTTATCTTGAGGCAATACAAATTATAAATCAGTATACTCATGAGGAGGATCCGAAAGAACGCCGAGATAGAAGACCTGGTGCACCAGTCAAATATCATGGGCGAGATTAAGGTACATCGACTTCGCTGACTCGGTCAAGGTGACCGAGTCAACGCGGGCGGGAATCGGAGTGTGAAGTGATCGAAGGTTGTAGTTGGTTGACCCGGATATCGCTGGAGGATAGTGACCTGCGCTAACTTCAAGCCAGCAACTGGCAAAAAATAGCGCAGAACAGGGAAAGATGGAGGACTCTCGTTTCAGAGGCCAAGATTCACTTCGGGTCACTAAGTCAGCGGAGTAAGTAATATGTCCCCTCTCCCTCCCTTAAAGGTCCTTAAAGGTCGGCAACATTTCTGCACTGCCTATGGAATGCGCATGTTTATGTGCGGCGTTGCTTGCTTTCCATCAAGTGACACACCTGCTCGTTTGCCTTCCTATGCCATAAAAAAAAGTAATATCTATTGAAGTTTAGTAACAAAATCTATTTCCTAATATTAGTTTTTGCCTCATTAAATCAATTTCTTTATTAAATATTAACTTACTTTAAAATACTTTATTAGTTGGCTCTAAATAATTAATTAATGTGTAATAGGAATGTACGATTATGAGGAAATATTTCACCATAAAATGTATAAAGCGATATTAGGGCCACAGTTAATATCGTAAATCTGAGTTTGGACCCTTTAAATTATAATATTATATCTGAGGAGGTTTAAATTAAAGGTAAGGGTTGATTAGCCATCAACCCTCTTTGCCCGGTGAAGTGCCTACTCAATTTTATGCAAATTATACAAGTACACCGGTACAGTCTTTTCTAATTTATATTTTTTTTTTGTTATGGGATAGAAGAGCAAACGTCTATGCGTGTCGCATGATGGAAAGCAAACACCTCCGCCTATAGACTTTCTCGACGCCATAAGTATTATGGAAGCGTTATATCTTCCATAAATTTATCTCCGATAACTTTACTATTTTAACTATGATTTTGTTAAAGATCATACTCATCCCCAATCTATTGCAGGCCTCTCATGGACATTGACCAATCTGCGGTTATACAGACAGACAATCTAACAGATAGGTTTATTTCATCCTGCAGTAACATATACAAGTACATATTAAATACACACAAACATATATTATAGAGTAAGAGTGGGCTATAGCGAAGACAAAAGTTTCACTTATTGAGAGATAACTTCTTATTACTTCTGAGAGAAGACTCTCATAGAGGTGCAGCGCAACTTAATAAATTCGAGTCTTATATACATTTGAAATCAACCCTTACATACTTATAGCCAAGCCTTACCATAACAATAAAAATAATACGTAATAATACCAATACTGATGCAACCTGATTGTTATGACATGTTTTGGTAATTAAATAAAATAGCCTTATACTTTTTACTATCTTCGCTGATGACAGGCACAGGGTAGTTAATGGAGATTGGGTATATGTAAACGAAGATGGGGCTAGGTGATGATAACTTTAGGAGTGTCCTACATCAAGGTATGGACTGCCGTGGACTGATGAAGATAATACTAATTAACTATAAGTACATGTCTTTTTTCGGAGATCCGACAATCGTTGGAGCAGACGAGTGCTAGCATTGAGACGGCGTCTAGGCATACGTAGCGTGGGACGTCCCCCGGATAGATCGTGCGACGATCTGCGCAGGGCGGCTAGCAGAAACTGGACGCGTGAGCTAGGTGACGCTTCTTTTGGAAGACTTATGTCCAGCAGTGGACTGCTGCATGCTGTTTTATATAGAAATCCGCCAGAGAACCAAAGTCATTGATATAGTTTACCGAATCAGCAAACTGAAGTGACAATGGGCTGGTCACCTTTGTTGAAGATCTGATAATCCCTGGAGTAGATAAGTGCCGGATTGGAGACTGCGTCTTAGCAAATATAATGTGGAACACCCCTCGTCTAGATGGTGCGGTGATCTGCGCAGAGTGGTTAACAGAAACTGGATGCGTGAGGCTGACGTTCGGGCAAGGTGGCGCTTCTTGAGGGAGGCCTATATCTAGCAGTAGACTGCTTGATTGATTGATACATCTATAACTGCGATTTGTGTCTTGAATAGTAATTTAATGGGCGGGGTATTATAAAGTCAGCCTCAGTAAATCTTAAGCAAGAGGTAATCCTGGCTTTAAACGTTGCAACGATTCAAGCATCCAACAATGTTGCGGTTACTTCCTGTCAGGGTGTTATCTTGCAGCGCTCGCTCACCACCACCCGCCCCCTGGCACCCGCCTCCAATGGATCGTGTACAATCCTCTCATCGGTTATTGTCACGTGTATCCTCAGACGTGGATTACTCCTTAATCCTTGCTTTATATCGAGTGGGTGTTTCAATAAGTCGTTACTCAGAAATTTACAAACGTCAATTAATTTTACTGTTAGGTATATGTATAGTTATTGTATTTATTAGAAGACGAATTTAATAAACCTAATTTGTTGAAAAATGACAGCGACGTGGTTCGCCACCCGTCACGTCCTGATTCTCACGAGGCCGAGAAGCGACCAATGGAGAGCCGTTTCGCTGCGATGAAGGTAGCGGATGGAGCTCTGTGGTCTCTGCCAACCCCTGCGGGGGATAGGCGTGAATATATAAAAAAAATATTGTATTTATTATCTGTGGCTGCGATCACGGCTGTACTGAGTGACGAAGTAAACTAGTTCGCGCTAACCTGGCTGTCGTTTCACTTGTCCCCGTATATAATAATGGAGATGTGGATGGGATAACTTCCAAGAAAGGGAAGAGGATAGGAATGGTTCACTACCTATAGACCATTCCAATGTTACAATCACCAGAGGTGATATACGGCCTTTCAGGCGTTAAGGGATCTTTCATGAAATAATAGATAAATAGTTGTAAGTCAAGGGGGAAAGGTGTTTAGTATATTTATAGTTATTATATTTATTATCTGTGGCTGCTATCACGGTTGTATTGAGTGACGAAGTAACGTAGTTCGCACTAAGCTGGCTGTCGTTTCACTTGTCACCGTATATAACAATAACGTATCTATATGTTTTTAATTTAAAGAAAGATGTAACAGTTAGCGTAATTTAAAATGGCAGAGAACCACAAAAACGACAATTTTTTTCTATCAAAAAGAATAATATTTTTTTGGGCTAAGAATCTACGCAGGCGTATGCGAAACATCTCACCATAATATCAACATACAAATTCACAATTAGATGAATGACTGGTTCAGGAATTCAAAAACACAAGGAAACATTCATTTTTATTTATATAGATTAATCAAAAAGATAATTAAGCAGAAATATTAGTTTCACTTATAAATAACTTTTATTTAGTGGTATTTGGTATCCAGATATAGTTATGAATGTGTCTGTTGTTATATTTTATGTATCCAAGTATATTTGTTAATTTATTTTTAAACTTAATGTATAAAATGTATTATGTTTAAACATATTTGATAATTTAACATAATATTATATTACGTAATATTTTTATGTATATAAAATTATGGGTTGTTACAGAAGTTCGTTCGATTTAATAACATTTATTCAAAGCAAAATAAATTCTAAAATAAAAGTTTTTATTATTAACTATAGTGTCTATTATTTTGTATCACACTGGCCCAACGTTCAGACAATTGCATAATGCCATACTTGACAGAGTATTCGTCTGCATCGTGGCTCTATCACTATCAAAATACGTATGTATATTCTACTGGACACAGGCCTCCCCATTTCTGGAGTAACGGACTTTCACACGCCACGCTTGTCCAGTGCAGATTGGCGGGGTAACCAAACAACCAAACTATACATGTATTTATCCCGATGCGGGGATGCCCCGCAATTTGTGCGTCGATTTTTCTTTAGAAATGTTATAATTTTATTTTTTTACAAACGATACCAATTATTATAATAAACGGTTTGTATGTTTGAAATTGTACAATATTATTCATCTCTATGTTGCGAAAGTTGTCTGAATGCAAGCCGTGTCAAATTGGACGCAATTGTTGTATGCAAATTTGCTCAACTCCACTACTGAAGCTTTGCGTAAACAGAATTATACGTAACCTCGCAAAATTATTATAATTTTACATTAACCAAGTGTTTATGGATCTATATTTTCTTTCGGATGCAATGGTCGCGGTTTCGATTCCCACATCGGGACTTAAGATTATTTGTAGAGCTATTTGTTTTCTTAGTTTATTTATTTGTTTATTTATTAGGCACAAAAACAAGTTACAGTATTAAAGAATATAATATAATATAATATAATATAATATAATATAATATAATATAATATAATATAATATAATATAATATAATATAATATAATATAATATAATATAATATAATATAATATAATATAATATAATATAATACTTAACAACGCCCGGACTATAACTCTTTAAATATGCGCACAGCATGGCTACATTTTAACAATAGGGTGTAATATAGTGAATATATTATAGGAGTTATATTTTCTAAATATAATTAAAATTTCAAATTGATCAATATTGTAGTGGTATAATTCTTAAGATGATCTTCTGGTAAGATATTATAATATAATATAATTCCGAAACACAAAGTCAGACATACTTTGTATTGATTAAAATATTTAGTATTAATTAAAAGTTGTATGGAGAAATTTAATTCCACGCACGACCACTCTATGAAACCAACTACCTTAAGCGGTATTTGCAATCCGATATGACATTCAAACCTTCAAAAAACCAAACATGCTCTTTTCTCAAAGGCTGCTAACGCATTTGTGACGCAGATATCAATAGGTGGCGTCGATTGCTTTCCATCAGGCAATATGCTTGCTCGTTTGCCTTCCTATCCCATAAGAAAGAATATCAAGAATGGTATACAATCGAATGCTTAAAATCAAAGGTCTAGCTGGACCAGACCACGCTTTCACAGAATAGGCAGGCATGGTTTACTGTGTTATCACTTTTCATACGTTCTGAGTGAGTTGAAGGTGCCGCGATCTTTGACTTCCAAAGTAATAACTCTCTCACTGAGTAAATTAAGTTAACCATAACTTAGACTAGGTAGGCAGAGACTGCGGATCTCCATCCGCTATGATCCCAGCACACCTTCCTTACTTCCTCTTCACTTATCCATCTTTTTATCCATCCTTCCTATTACATTCGTAGTAGCGAAACGGCTCTCTGTTAGTCGCGTCTCGCCCTCATGGGAATCGCAAGCGTTAGTTGCAATTAAATCAATATAATAGTTAATTAATCATACATACATACATAGATCTCCCGTAGGGGTGGACAGAGACCACAGATCTCCATCCGCTACGATCCCGACACACCTTTCTAGCTTTCTCCACAGTCATCCGTCCTTCCTCTCACATTCATCGTAGCGAAACAGCTCTCCGTTAGTTACTTCTTGCCCTCGTGGGAATCAGGATATGATGGGTGGCGAACCACTTCTCCGTCATTTCTCAACAAATTAGGTTTATTAAACTTCGTCATAGTGAATCCCGCGAGCCGCAAGGGAAGATGGAGGTCAGCCCCAGAAGAGGGGCTCTGCTGGGGCTGACCTCCATGGGGGCATGCTGAGGTAAGATACTATAGTACCCGGAGGAGCCCGATCCCGGGACGGTCGGCACGCTTGCGATTCAGCACGCATCCATTGGCACGGCAGACCGTGGATTGGCGGAGAAGAGGGGAAAAGGATTGAGGATAAAGGAAAGTCAATATTAAATATTAATATTATATATTAATAAAAGAAAATCAATATTCCCATAACAGGTAGAATCAAACACAAGACCTTAGATCATAAGTGTAACTCATAATCAATTGTAATTAAAACTATACTTGCTCGTTTACAATTTTAAAAACTAAACTAAGCATAGGCGACTTTATATTTTTGCAATGAAAAGAGAACCTTTCTCGAGCGGAACCTGACTGCCGTACTCTCCAAATTCACATGCCAGATGTACACGAATAGACCTTTTTTGCGAATTCAAAGGTTCTTTGCTCTTTTAATATAACGATAGCATGGTCGGTCGGACATGGCAGAGATTGCGCGGTTTGGATTACAAAGAATAGTGTTGTTCTTTATTGTCGTACCAGAAAATATTGGTATTCACTCTATATATTTTTATGTACTAAAAATTATATTTTGTATTTTATTTACTTTATATGTACCGCGTCTTGGCAAATGTAGTGTGGGACACTCCAAGTCTAGATGGTGCGACGATCTGCGCAGGGCGGCTGGCAGAAATTGGATGCGTGAAGTCGGAGATCGAGCTAGGTAGCGCTTCTTGGGGTAGGTTTATGACCAGTAGTGAACTGCCGCGGGTTGTTGATTGATTGATTGATATATTTGTATAACATGCAAGCGAATATACAAGTCCCCTGATGTTAGGTGATCAACAACACTACATAAAGTTTCAAGTAGTCTATTTTAAAACAAATTTTTGTTTTAATTTTTTCCTTTACTTTTTTTAAAAAAATATTTATAATTCAATATTTTTATATATTCACGCCTATCCCCCGCAGGAGTTGACAGAGACCACAGAGCTCCATCTGCTACCATTCATCGTAGCGAAACGGCTCTCCATTGGTCGCTTCTCGCCCTCGTGAGAATCAGAACGTGACGGGTGGCGAATCACGTCGCCGTCATTTTTCAACAAATTAGGTATATTAAATTCGTCTTAGTGAATCCCACGAGCTTAGCTTGTAAATCATTATTTGTAAAAATTATTGTTTAAATAGTCCAATCATGTTTACTGCAATCAAAATGAATTACCTATTTGTTAAATATTAAATAACAATTATTAAATATTTTTTGAAAACAGTACTAAGAAGAAAGACCAAATTTTTATATGGAACATCACTAAACTTCATTCAAGGGAATTTGTGGAACAACTTTTAAATAAAATCAAATACAGTACATTTCGTTTCCAATTTTGTTTACACCAACACAGGGTCGATTATTGCGATTCCCTTTTTAATTCGGTTGCTTTCAAATTTCAAATGTTGGCTTTATTAAAATGGACATCAAGCTGTTTAAGTAATGGACATCTGAATTCAAAACATAAGAGTAAAATGCTTTTCGTAAACAATTTATTAGTAAATGTAATTCTATAATTAAATATAAGAAAAATTTTACTTTTTGTTATACATATCGTTAATAAAAATAAATATATATATTTTGTTTTAATATTAAGAAGACTTCTCGGGCCCACCTAGGCAAGGAATGCCGTTGTTGAAGTGGATAAATGTTATCAATAAAGATCTGGTGTTTGTTTAGTTTAGATATGGTTATGTTTTCCGAGACGACGTGTCAAATAAAGCGAACAGAAGAAAGGAAAAAACGAGGATGGCAGACCCCCACAATCATATGGGATTAATTATTTCCCAAGAGAGAGAGAGAGAGAGACAGAGAGAGAGACAGAGAGAGAGAGAGAGAGAGAGAGAGACAGAGAGAGAGATTTTGTATTGTAATTAAATGGTCGTAATCAGATAAAACTTGTTGCGTTACTCACCCTAATTGAAGATGAATTTTTGTATGATTCTATAGAACAACTCGTTGATCCGCGTTGTAGGATGAACTTAGGTTTCGTTTTCCTAAACAGTTCATGTATGTTCCACTAGTGGGGAAGTGCTTCTCGATTTTTGGTGGAATGGAACTCACTACGCTTATTCCAGATGGATTTGTGAGATGATTCCAATTTAAGATGATATGATCTACATACAAAACATTACAAAATCCGGTTTACAAAAGTTAATCCCAAGTTAGAATGAAGAGATCAGATTTTATGGACTTAACTAATTTTGGCAAAGGCAGGCAACGCATCTGCTGTGGCGTTAGCCATATATTACCGTCAGGTAACTCGTATGCGTCTTTCCATTTTTTTTTTAATAATATTTTTTCTCTTTATTATTAAAATTATTTTTTTCCTATTGAATATACTTTTGTCATTTTTACCGTATATGAAGACAGAGGTCAAGATTTGTAATGTCAAATTGCAGATCTAAGGTCATCGTTATCTCTTTTTCTTACCATGACTAAAAAACCCAGGTGCAGACTCTCTACCCGGTAGATTTTGCCACACAGAATATAGGAATTGTGTGTGGCAAAATGTCAACGTTATATTTTAACTGTTTCTACGTTTTTATTCGGTGCTCATAGATAAGTTTGACATAGTTAAATATCGAGCATTTTTTTGCAAAATTTCGAACTATGCACAACTTTTTCAACGATGATATTTCGAGATATATATCACAATGACACGTATAAGCATTTTTGACGCGCGCAAAAAGTGCCGTTTTTAGTAAATTTTAGTTCTCTTGAATTTGTATACATTTTCATAAAACGAACTGTGATAATAGGTCAAGAGAGAGTTCGTCTTTATTCAAATCTATTTAACTAAAAACCCTTGGAAAAGTAAGAAGCCAATAGAGTTTATTATCTTCTTCATATCGAAGCAAAAGAATGAAAAAGTAGTAAAACACAAAATGAAAAATTACCATTAGAGCCAAAGAAACTTGAAATTTCTGAAAAAATTGTATCTGATCACTCAAAAACAATCAGTTTCAACGCTGTACAAAGTGTTCTATTGGTCGTGGAGCTGCAAGACTGAGACTAATCGATGAGGTATTATTATCTGATCTCGAAATGCAATAAAAAAATTGTGACGTCTTCTGGGTCATTAACAGACAATCATAACCGAAAGTCGTTGGAGAAAACGAAGGACAACTGACAAAAGAAATTTACGTTGTGGATGTATAATAGAAGAAAAGGTCGGAAGGGGAAGACCACTGAAAACATACCTTGACCAAATTGTCGAAGTCTTTAAGAAAGGCCAGGTCAAGTAGGCCGGGCTTGCATAAGGAGAGTAATGAGTTGAGGATGCAAGGAAAGTATGCCGAGATCGTAGCAGATGGAAATCTGTGGTCTATTCCTACTTCTACGGGAGACAGGCGTGTATGTATGTAAGTACACAAATGCTGGAGTGAAGACCGCGTCTCGGCAAACATAATGTGGGACGCCCTGCTGCTGCTAGATGGAGCGACAATCTACAAATCATATATTTCAAGTGTTATTATTATATAATATATGCCATAAAAATATTTCATATTCGGTATCTAATCGTGTGAGATAAAACCTCAGTAATATTGAGGGTATTAAATCAAAGAGAATTTCGACAGGCGATCATAAATTCCCTTTTTGTTTGCCCCAACTAGAAAATATCTTTAGAAAATTCCAATTCGACATCAATAATTCGACCATCCCTCGACACAGCTTTACTTTCATTTTTTTATATCCAAAATCTCTTTAAACGTATAAAATAAGCGTTCCATTGAATATAATAGAAGGATATATAATAGAAAGAAGATTTAGACGAGGGATTGCCTATAATGTTTTATTTTTCATTCAATTCCTACTATTATTTCACTCTATATATACATACATATACGTTTATTAATATATCTTGTTTGAATTTTCAATCGTTAATAAAATACTTTTTATTCATCCACTGAAGTTTAAATACATTTGTTTAAACTTATAGTGGATGACACTTTATGTTAATACAGTTTTTTAAATATTACTATTAATTAATTTTAGTTTTTATATGGTAGAAAAAAATTCTCTTATGTAAAATATTTAGCAGGATATAAATATATGAATAAAAACCTGTAGTGGATAGAGTCACGCTGCTGACGAATACTTTCTTAAGAATAGCATATTATTTGTCTGTAGCATGAATGGGCCGGCTCGCTCGGGGAAGTACCACACGCCCGCAGAAAACCGGCGTCTGAGTGGTAGCTTAGCTACCGCGCTTCGTTCGGTGAGCGATTGAGGTCCGGAGCCTCCATAATGACACTTTCCTTAAAGGCCGGCAACGATTTTGCACATTCAAGCGTGTAGATCTGGCGTAGCGTGGAAAAAAGGAGAATTGTTTTTAATTTTTTTTATATTACTTATTTTATTTATTTGGGTATATCAAATAAATAACACTTGTGACATACAAACAACATTTATCACAGATTATTATTATATTTTAATTACGAGAGTAGAAGCATAATAAAATTAAAAATGCAATATTCAAAAGTAATTGATATATACACCACCTATGTTATATACATATCACAGACACTTTTAAGGTTTATATGTAAAGGTTTCCAAAGCTGAATCGGTTAAGATAAAATTATCACAAGGTATGCTATCTTTCGAACTTCACGTCAAATTTACTTGAACTCAATCTTCTTTTAAGAATGCCTCTCCTCAGTCCCTGATATTACGTACGAGATTCTCTTTTTCGACCAACTTGTCTTTTGCCCGCGATTTTTCTCATCATGATTAGTTGAAGCAACTTGTACCTGTCATGTATCATGATATGATCCCTGGTAAGCAACTGTTCCACCTTTGACGGTCTGCAAAAGTTCACGTTTTTGCTTGACTTGTCGGACAACCTCGTCATTATTTACCCTTTGAGTCCAGCTAATAGCGAGCATCCGTCAACTCAATAACGGGGTTTTATTTCTTTAAAGACAAATAAACTAAATATTCCTCTAAACATTTAGCACCGGTATGAAAAGAGAGAAGCTTTTCAGTTGTACCTTTTGTACTTAATCTGAATTCCAATCCGAATTTACATACGCGAATAAACCTTTTTGCGAATTCAAAGGTGCTTTCCTTTTCAATACAACGATAACACGGATAGACGGTCAAAGGAAAGATAGCGTGGTTTCTACTACGAGCAATAGGTTTTTTTTAATTAAAGCTAATTTAATATATATAATAAAATAAAATTTATTTAAATAAAATTTAATATAGTGCGTGGCCAAGGGCGAGCTTAGTCGCAAGCGTGCCGACCGTCCCGGGATCGGGCTCCCCCGGGTACTATGGTGCCTTACATCAGCATCCAGGGCTCTGCTGGGGCTGACCTCCATCCTCCCTTATGGCTCGTGGGATTCACTAAGAAGAATTTAATATACCTTTAATAATTTTTTGAAAATGACGGCGCCGTGGTTCGCTACCCGTCACGTTCTGATTCTCACGAGTGCGAGAAGCGACCAATGGAGAGCCATTTCGCTGCGATGAATGGTGGTGGATGAAGCTCTGTGGTCTCTGCCAATCCCTGCGGGGGATACGCGTGAATATATAAAAAAAAATAATTTAATATATATATATATATATATATATATATATATATATATATATATATATATATATATATATATATATATATATATATATATATATATATATATATATATATATATATATATATATATATATATATATATATATATATATCTACGTAGCCAGTGTTACGTCTCACAGTGATTAAACGTGAGTCGTTTAACCGTCCAAAGATTAACGAGGTCAACAAGGACGATACCAAGAGACAGGTTCTGTTCAGGAAAAACAAGGTTATGGGAGAAAACGTGCCACACTACCACTTTCTAGTGACTCAGGCGCTGAGGAACCGCACATGCAGTTACATAGACCTCAAAAGAAACCTAGATGAGGTACGAGGAGCACAAGTTAGCCTATGGACTTTGAGGAAGAAACTTTTAGCGGGTGGTATACGCAGTCGACGACCAGCATGGGCCCCCAGTTACTCCATGAGCACTGGATTGCTCGACTCAGGTTCGATGAGTAGCTCGTTTGCCTTCCTATCAAATAAAAAAAAGTAAAAAAATACAGTAATTTTAAGTTAATATCAGAGGATCCGCTTTCGTTTACTACAAATAATACAAATTAAAAACATAAAACACACATTTTTACATTTAGCAGGCGGCCTATATCAAATATTCACGTTTGTAATTCACTGTTTTTTATTTTTTGACCATTCCCCAGCCCGACCGTAACTCACTGTCTAACTTTTAAATGTTTTCTCTGTGATTATGTACACTCATATTAGATACACTGAAAATTTATATTAATAATTAAAATAAATAATTTAAATTTATATTGTAGCCTGTCTTATAATGAGACAATTTTCTAACTACATTAGCTATTAGTGTTAATGTTTATTTATTATCATAATTATCTATTACCGTATTACTCCTTGTCTTCGGTTGCGATAGTATCATATCCCTATCACCCTGTATAAATCCATCTTTCCTTTCCTTTCTTACATACATACGTACATATCGTCACGCGTGCCTCCCGTATGAGTAGACAGAGACCACAGATCTCCATCTGCTACGATCTCGGCATACTTCACTTGCTTCTTCCACACATCAGACGATGATGGCTCAGTGACGGCGCCCACGGAGTCAAGGGTCGCCAGTTCCATCTCCGCATCGAAATAAATGTATGTATGGCCTTGCAGATATTTATTCTGAGTCTAGTAACCCCGCCGATGGGTTAATGTCCGTTCCTCCGTAAAAATTAAGAGGCCTGTGCTCAGCAGTAGGACATATATGACCTGTGAAAAAAGAATATATATGTATATATGATACTTTTATCCCTTTAATTTAAAGAGTTTTAATAAATCCAAAGCTAGAATTTATTATTCAAGCACCATTTTTTCCTTACGTAATAAAAACTACAAGCAATCTACCTCAGAGGTGAAAAAAACAAGTGTTTCAGTTGTAAATTACACGCGCTTTATGTTGGTCGGCCAAAGGGCGGTCTGAGAAAGGTTTTTCTAGATATTACATAACTTGAACAGTTATAATTTAGATATTAAATTTAATACCAGTTCAAATATCTCACAAAAGGTAACTTAGAGTTACTAAATTTAGTACGAATTCAAATATCTAACAAAAGTTAACTTAGAGTTTCTAAATTTAGTATGAGTTCAAATATATCTTCTTATAAAAGGTGAGTTACAGTTTCATAAATAAAGAAGCTTCAGTTACGTCGGATATTTTTTCATGGAATAGATAGTTAAATGAGCATGGTTGGTGATGAGAAATGAATAACTAAAGTTTGATATATATATATATATATATATATATATATATATATATATATATATATATATATATATATATATATATATATATATATATATACATTCACGCCCACCCCCTGCAGGGGTTGGCAGAGGCCACAGAGCTCCATCTGCTACCATTCATCGCAGCGAAACGGCGCTTTTCGCCCTCGTGAGAATTAGGACGTGACGGGTGGCGAATCACGTCGCCGTCATTTTTCAACGAATTAGGTATATTAAATTCGTCTTAGTGAATCTCACGAGCCTCAAGGGAGGATGGAGGTCAGCCCCAGCAGAGCCCTGCATGCTGAGGTAAGGCACCATAGTACCCGGGAAGCCCGATCCCGGGACAGTGGGCACGCTTACGACTAACGACCATTGACTCCGTGGGCGGTGGGCCGCGCCACTTACAGTTTGATATCATATGGCATATAGTTGATATCATTCTAAATAAAGTTATGACCTTATTAATACCGGTTGTCCATTATATTATTATACTACCTGACCCGGCAAACTTCGTACCGCCTCAGAATCAATAAATAAAAAAGTTGAACGATAATTGCAGAATGTTTCAACTTTAATAAAAAATAAGTCAAAACTTAACAGAAAAAATGCTCGATATGAATTATTAGCTATATATATATATATATATATATATATATATATATATATATATATATATATATATATATATATATATATATATTTATATATATATATATTGTTGTTGTTGTTTTTACTATATTCCTAATATTTTTATCATATTTACTCACCTTTTAAACCTTCCTTGGACTTCCAGAAATATAATAATTCAAAAACAAAATTAGCCAAATCAGTCCAGCCGTTCTCGAATTTTAGCGAGACTATCGAACAGAAATTGATTTTTATATATATATAGACTTTTCTAATTTATTTATATTTTTCGTTTCTATATATATACATATATATATATATATATATATATATATATATATATATATATATATATATATATATATATATACATTCATAGCAGATGGAGGGAGATTTGTGGTCTCTGCCTACCCCTACGGGAAATAGATGTGATGATATGTATAACTAAATATAATATTATAGATTTAATAAATTAAACGTCTCTTACAATGTCAGCGGTAATTTCCCGCTGTAGGCGACGATCGAGTTGATTTCTAAGCCAGTTACCGACCCTAATAGACCGTGCGCGACCTACTTCTCTGCTAACGACAGATGCAATCAACTCGTGGAATGAGCTTAGCTTGGATCTCATGCCTATAATGTTCAAAACGATATTGTTTATAATGTTATATGTAACTAATAATGAGATAATGACTTAATTTGAGAGGCTAATATTCTGTGAATTTGTTGCTAGTGTTACTTACAGTAAGCCATTGAAGGATATAAGCCTCCCCCAACAAGCGCCACCTAGCCCAATCGAAAAGAAAAGCTTCATCCCGGCCATCTGGATAAGTGGCGATCCACTACGGTGCGCCTCTCTCGAAACTTCTTTCCACGCACCACCATTTTATAAACCAGCTACCTTCGGCGGTCTTTCTGAACCGATACAACATTGGCACCTTCGAAAAAGAAGCCTACTCATACCTAAAAGACCGGCAACGCTTCCGTGACTCCTGCGGTGTCCCGGTTGTCTATGGACGGCGTTTTTTGCTTTCCATCAGGCGATACGCTTCCTCGTTTGCCCTTCTACCTCATAAAAAAACCGAACTCATCTTATGGTGGTGTGAGTTATTATGTGGTTAAAGAATACAACTGATAATAATATAAGATTATGAAAATGAAACAAAAACACAACGTCACTGATGTAAGTTGGCGGGAAAAGAAAAACCAAAACTTGTTTACTTGTTGTCATGGCAACCAATAAGCATTGAATTCTGTGATTTTACATTTTGAATAGACTGGACTACTATTATATGAAAAAACACTAACTACATAAAGGCATATGGAGATTATTAATTATTTTACTTTTAAGGATAACTCATTAACAATTTGGTTTTAGTGGATCGAATTGTTGATGACCAAAATATCATCATTTCTTAGGATTTATTAACGTTTATACCGTGGGGAGTGCTCCAAGGAATTATTCGGAAAAACTCCTGCCACTGAATTCCATTACCGTACCAGTCGCTATTAAAATTATCCCCACCATCTTTTTTAGATTAGTTAGATTTTCCAGTACAGCGTGTTTCCCTTGAATTTTTATTTACGTACTACCAAGACGTGGGTTGCGGGTTCGAATCCTATATCTGAATATATATTTTTTATAAAAAAATAAATAAATTACATACATACATTTCGTCACGCCTGTCTCCCGTAGGGGTAGGTAGAGACCACAGCTACAATCTCGGCATACTTCCCTAAGTATGCCGAGATCGTAGCAGATGGAGATCTGTGATCTCTGCCCACCCATGAGGAGAATAATGAGTGTAGAGGAAGGAAGGAACCTTCCTCCAGACTCATTATTCTCCTCATGCAAGCCTGCTGGTTAAGGGTACTCTTATTAATAAACAAATTATGACAATAAAACAGGATAATCACTCTGATGAACTAGTCAAAGCTCTATAATATTTTAATTTATTAAGTTGTCGATATTCGAATAAATTTGTTACTATTGTTCAAATATATAATCAAAGTGAACAATAGAGTGTGTGTTTAAATCACGGAACTGTCGACAATACAGATTAATGAAACCGCATTCGACACATTAGAACAGTGGTTTAACATTTATTTCAATTTCACAGATAAAATATTAAATTAAAACATCGCGTACAAATTGCACACTGTATGGGACATAATGTGTCTGTTGCATTTGGGACATAAATAAGTAAAAAAAACTAATTTTGTTTGCGCAGCGACCCAAAATGGATCTTGGCCTTCGAACTGATCTTACGCCACCGTGCCCTGTCCTGCGCCACCTCCTGCCAGTTGCAGACTTGAAGGTTGCGCAAGTCGTCCTCGATCATGTCCCTCCAGCGGTACTTGGGGCGCCCCACAGTACGTCGTCCAGTTGGGCGACCCACATACGCTCTCTTGTGTACGCGATCCCCCTCTATCCTCTCAACGTGGCCCAGCCAATGAAGTCGGTGAGCCTTAGTCACTCCTATTACATTGGACGACGTGGTTCGCCACCCGTCACGTGCTGACGTCTTTATTCCGTGTATAAATTTCTAGTATATAAAATGTTTTAAAAATTGGGTGTTATATAAATTTATGTAATATTATTAAAACACTAACTTCGATGGACCCACGGACCTAAGTAGGATGCAATCCATCAGCAAAACCCCAAAATGGGTTTTGCGGATCTTAACGACGACTTACGGCATAACTTAACGAACTTTGTGCATTTGGGACATAGAAGGTTAAATTAAGCTCGCTTAGAACATAAGTGTATTATACTTTATTCGGCGCTTAAAAGGTAGACTTACTACTCTTAGGTCTTTTGGACCTTCGTGAACCATATGGCCCCCCCCCATATGGGGGGTATTTACACACAGTAAGAGCAAGCTTTAACATATTAACACGTCCATTGCCGCCGCATCGCGCGACTTCGCGTAATAAATATATATATATTAAATATATAGCCTTATTTGTTTTTGTTTTTTTGATATATAACTGTAAATTCAACATATAAAAGTATTTTTATCTCATAAATAAAGAAACAAACTTTTTTTTATGTTGGCCATCTATGCAAGTCTAAGATTATGACTTGGCAATGAACATGTTTAACTGAAGTCATATACATAATAGAAGTTGTAAACGCTTAGGTTGTTAATAAATCTCACCGCGAAACAGAACTAGTACTACCTACGTGTCGGACGGTCGTTCCGATAACGCCGGCGATCATGGTCACCCTAATCCACGTTGATGAACGTTTGCAGATCGCGTGATTGGAACACGTTAGCCACACAATGCTCGGAATTATTGCGGACAAGTTTCACTAACGATTTAATCCGACCACACCGTGTGTCGATTGTAATAACGTGATGTCGTTCGAAAAGGTTTATTTCATACGCGGTGTTTCTAGCGAGTTATTTTGTTTTCTTAGCGTTTTTAGAGTTGGAGTTAAAAGAATATTCTGTCAGTCATATTAATAGTAGTAATGCCGCTGCAGACAAATACTTTATCAAGAATGGTATCAAGTAGTCATATTAATAGTGGTAGAGCCACGCTGCAGACAAATAGTGCCTGCGGAACTCTATGGGCGACGCTAATTGCTTTTCATCAGGTGACACGCCTGCTCGTCCATCCCATAAAAAAAAGTCACTGTGTGATATCTTAACGTAAGACGGACGGTCCCTTGCAAGAGAAATCCTGGGAAACTACTGAATTCCAAGTAATAGAGATCTTCTCCATGTTCGGTTAGCCTCACCCGGCTTGCAAGGTATTGAAGGTCCCCACTTATTATGGATTAATTATCCCACGTATCATTTGAATTACTAAATTCAAGAAAATGAAAAAGTCAAGACAATGTTTTAAAATGTCAAAGTTTTATATCGTTGAGAAATTATAAAATATTTAGATTATACTTATTATATAATATATTTATAAAATGAATTTTGACCTACAACTTACAATTACCATGAAATGAAATGAGCATATAGTACTTTAAATGGACAAGGAAGTAATGCAGGCAATTAGATTGTAGAGAAGCTTAGTTTTACGTAATGTACTGCAGTAGCAAAACATAGCTAGTGGAATGAGGTTAAAGTTTTAACGAACACTACATTGTATGGACTATAATAGATACATCTAATATGAGTGTATTTCTTACAGCCAATACGCACCAAGAAATCTATGGCTTCAGGTGAAAATCTTGTATGTATTTAAAACCTTTTGTATAATTTTTTTATGGGATAAGAAGGCAAACGAGCACACGTGTCACCTGATAGAAAACAATCAAGGCCGCGGCATAGACATCTGTAGTGTAGAAAAAGATTATGAATAAGAAATAAAATAAAGAGAAGCGTCATAGGACGCTTGGTAGATGTGAAACATTGACGATGGGTCTGTCTCTACTGTATGCTCACGGCCACGTGTAAGTGACCCTGTATATATATATATAGAGTCGAGTGGAGGAGAGTGTAGCCTGAATCAAGACGACGTTTTGATCTACGATTCCGCTCCCGTACCTTGCGATAAGGTGTTATACATCAAAAAATAATTTCAAATTACATTACATAATACAATATTTTACAACTAATATTTCTTTTTTTTATATATATATTCACGCCTATCGCCTGCATGGGTTGGCAGATACCACAGAGGTCCATCCGCTACCATTCATCGCAGCGAAATGGCTCTCCATTGGTCGCTTTCGTGAGAATCAGGACATGACGGGAGGCGAACCACGTCGCCGTCATTTTCAACAATTTAGTTATATTAAATTCGTCTTAGTGAATCCCACGAGCTGCAAGGGAGGATGGCCTCAGCCCTAGCAGAGCCCTGCATGCTGAGGTAAGGCACCATAGTACCCGGGGGAGCCTGATCCCGGGACGGTCGGCACACTTGCGACTAAGCTCGCCCTTAGACACGCATCCTTTGGTATAATATACACTAATATTTCACTACAACTAATATTTCAAATTAATTAGAAAAATTAGTTGTGCGTTGTGTAACATGTTATTTGCTATATACTGAATGGATTTCTTTTCCTTTATTATTAGCTTTTCTTCTTAAATAAGGGTAAACTGAGTTAAGATCCGGCTCGTACAAATTTTATGCGCGCAAGGAAGTTATGATCGCGTGACGGACCACTATAACGGTTTTCCGGTTAGGGTCCCGTCCACTAAATGTCTCTTGACGGTAAAATTCCAATAAATCTCACTAAGTGTTAGAATTGTTTATAGTTACAGACCTCTTTAACGGTTTACCGTCTAACTTTAAATTATTGAAGTTAAAATTTCTATAGCCGCGTTACACGACTCTGGGTAGGAAAAAAATATATAATAGGAATAAATAACATACAATAAGAAAAAGTTCACGTCAGCAACATGCTAATGCTTAAGGTATATCTATAGCTATAGACATACTTTAAACACAGTTAATGCGCGCGCAGCTGCCTACGTGCTCGCATCACGTCAACACATTGTATATACCCGATTATATGTGTGTGCGTTGTACGCTTCATGAATGGATAAAGTTTTGTGAGTCGCGTCAGCAACATGCTGTGGTAATAGCAGCATTTAATATTACAATTAGTTTGAAATTTAAAAATAAGTTTTCACTTCGGTCGGCAGTGCACATGACTGCCTTGGATTTTTTTTACATCGTTTAGGATTTTTTTATACAGTGACACACTTTCTACGTTTCTGTAATATATCTGTACGATATATCACCATCATCTTTAACAACTCGCGGCAGTCCACTGCTGAAAATAGGTCTCCCTCATTGTATTGTGCTCATTTATTATTTGCGAGTTATAGCTCTAACCGAGAGCTACAAACACACATCAAGGGTATTTGCTTTAGAACTTGTCTATTCTAACGGTTGTCGTCTATTCAAAGATAACTGTGACGTCCATTGCCATTTTATTTGGGTTATTTGAAGCGCTTTGTAAATGAATTTAATTCTTTAGTGGATTCTTTCATTTTGAAACGTATCCACACGTGAAACCTCTAGCATAAGCGTTTCCACAGCCCTATTATTGACTTTGAACGTAGACTTTGTAGTGGTAAAACCACACTGCAGACGAATACTTTGTCAAGAATGGCATATTATTTGTTTGTGGCATGAATGGGCCGGCTCGGGGAAGCCCCATACTCCCGCATAAAACCGGCGTCTGAGTGGTAGCTTAGCTACTGCGCTTCGTCGCGAGTGAGTTCCGGAGGCCCTCGCCTCTCGTCCTCCCGTGATGATACTTTCCTTAAAGGTCGGCAACGCTTCCGCACTGTCTATGGCGCTGCGTATGTTAATGCGGGACTTGATTGCTTTCCATCAAGTGATACGCCTGCTGGTTACCTTCATATCCCATAAAAAATATACGTTTTATTCATAAGATCGATTTATTTATCTTATATACAAAGGAAATATATCTATACACACACCACAAGCATATTTATCGCCCCAAACCTATTAAATATATTATTAATGGAGTCAGGCGTTACTTTGCGCAAATCCATCACTATATGGACAACCGAAAAGTTGTTTTCGGTTGCCTTCCGTAGTGTCTACTATACCTGAAGATGCCTCGTGTTGGGGCGAAACACGTGTCGTTTACAAGATGGAAAAGTGATGATGTGTGTTTGGTGTTGTGTATAGTGGTTGGTGGGTAGAGAGTTGATGGCCGATTTTCGGTAAGTTTTTGGTTTAAGTTCCAAATAAATCCACTAAACCCAACGGAAAAACACACATTATTAATTTTCTGTTATTGTTCTGCTTGTCGCGGATCTTAGCTAAGTAAAACTTTTGACTGTCCATATACTATTAAATATAATTTCAAGTTATGTAGGATTTGAAGGTTCTACATTCAACTTTTATAAACCATAATTTAAATGTATATTACATAATGACTTATTTTTATTATAATTAGTAGAAAAAGAACTATACTTGGGGTACCTCGTCAGGAATTTCTATGCCATAGATACTGGATACAGTATAGACAAACTAGCAAGAAAAGACATAATTACTTGTACAGCAGAAAATATTTAACACAGTATGGCAATTGAACCAAGGATCTTAACTCCACAATCGTATACTTGACTACTGATCATTTAAGTTCATCATACTAATATTTCTAATAATAGATTTTTTTTATCGATGTTATAGGTGTGGAACCATGAAAATATGATCAAGTCAGACTTGACCAATTTTATTTGCCTATTTAGTTTCGAAGCCTTAAAAAGGTTTCGTAAATGGGTTTCTATCCTAAATCTAAAGCCCCAGCCGATAAGCGGCCGATGTTGTAAATAAACCTTAAGGTTTTTGACAGAAAAGCAATTTTCGCTCGTCACAACTTTTCTTTTATGTAGGCTTTTAGTAGTATTAGAACAGAAATAGCAATTTTCTTCTTTCGTACAAATGTATCGAATAGTTCATCCAAGCGTTTAAGTTTTTGCCTTGAAGTTAGTAATGTTATAAAGGTGTTGAGCGATTTTGTACCTTATGTTGTACAGCTTGGAGATATAATAGAATGGTTCAACGGTAAGAAGTAAAACAGAATATGCAAAATATTTTATATTTTTAAAATTGTTTACTTAAAATACTTTTTTAAAGAAACGTATGCTGGTAAGCTGATAGTAAGTGGTTACCACCTCCCATAGAAATTCACACCAGACGCATTATAAATTCTCGGAATTTTTTGGCTCGAGAAAATATCCAACGAATGCCTGCTGGTGGTGGCGGAATCTTTGTAACGAACCGCCGATTGGACTTCAAATCTTGCGCTGCAAGTGGACTTGGATAGGCCATACTCCCCGTAGGAACCCCGATCATATTCCCAGATAGGCGCTGGATTGGACTCCACAAGGGAAAAGGAAGCGAGGCCGACCCAAACACACCTGGAAGCACTCCGTAGCGGCCGAGATGAAATCCATCGGGTTTACGTGGCCTGAAGTGAAGCGCGTCGCACAAGACCGATCGCAATGGAGAAGTACTGTGGACGCCCTTTGCCCCACCTCGGGGACATAGGACCATAAAGAAGACACCAAACCTACCATGCTTGGCCACGACGGCATGGCGGAATATCCACACTCGGAATACTTATTTATTTTTATTTAATACTTTATTGTACAAATTAAACACGACATACAAGAATTAAAATGAAAGAAGACGTACAAAGGCGAGCTTAACTCAAAATTGAGTTTTTATTCCAGCAAACCCAGGAGTGAAAGAGAGATAAGATAGATAAGCTGTGAGGATAGAAATAAGTGTACAACAACAAAATATAATAATAATATACATAACAATACATACTATTATATAAAAACTATACATATATAAAAATACTAATAATATATAATATAATACTATATAAATAAGAGGATTCATATATATAATATACACATAATATATACATATATAAATTTATACTGAAAGGAAATGTTCTTTAATTCTAAATAATCGTGGGACGTATATATATTTTTTCTGATGCGGGAATTGAAACCGCGATTATTGACTGCAAAGCGGTAACTTTTAGGTTGATTTTCCATTTATTTCTTACCTTAACATTATATAGTAGCAAAAATTTCTGCACCTTGTTCTTCTATAAGAATGTCTCCGACCACATTTTTTTTATATATAACATCTTATTGTGGAGCTACGCTTTCCTCCACTAGACTATATATTCTACATGACTACGCAAGAGTTGTAATTTTGTTTCACATCTACCAAGCGTCCTATGACGCTTCTCTTTTTTTAAAAGGAAGGCTAGCAGTATTTTTAATATTATTAGATTTCTTGTTAACCATTCCAACTATTAGCTAATAATACTTTTGCTTATATATGTCCCACTGCTGAGCCTCCATTTCTGGAGGAACGGACGTTAACCCACCACGTCTAATGCGGATTGGCGGGGTTACCAGACTTGGAATAAATATTTGTAATCCATACATATATTTATTCCGATGCGGGGATCGAACCCGCGACCATTTACTCTACGGGCGGAGGGCACCGCTACTGAGAAAAAAAAAACATTTGCTAGTATATAGTTCACATCAATAGTTGGCAGCAAATTTAGCACAACTATTGACATCTTTACCGAGGCGATGAGTTCTGGAGCACTCGCTATCCCGCTCTACTCCTTGATGGTATGTCAGGCCAAGTTTCCTTCTCCGACCAACTCGTCATTTGCCCGCAGAAAAACGGGGTCTAAGTGGTAGCTTAGCTACTGCGCTTCGTATGGTGAGCGGCCGAATTCCGAAGCCCCAACACTCCCATAATGACGCTTTCCATAAAGGTCGGCAACGCTTCAACATTGGCTATGGCGCTGTGGATGTCTACGAGCGGTATTGATTGCTTTCCATCAGGTGACACGCCTTCGCCTGCCATCCTATCCCATAAAAAAATACTAAAAGAAGATCGGCTAAATTTATTTAAATATATTTACTACATTACAGTTATTTTTTAAAAGGAAATAGACGATAACATTTATAAATCTTCATTTATTTATATATATATCTATCTATTTATTCTTATATGTTGTATATCTCCTTACTCCGCCGTCTTCGTGAATAATGTTGGAACTATTCGAATTGTATCTGATAAATTGATAAAGTTAGTATTCGGGAAAACGTTGATAGTGGCAACATTTTGTCATTTCGATGCAGCGACGAAGTCGTTAGGGACAGATACTCTAAATATAGAAGAGGCATCGCATATGAAATCTAACAATATTTAGTTCAGTAAAATAATTACCTATACTTTTAGTATTGTTTTAGATACTCGCAGTGTTATTTGAATACGGCTTTATAAATTTATGAACAGATTTATTAAATAGTTTATGGTATGGATTAATAAATCTTAAATGGTTTTTCATATGTCGAGCCTCCGGAACTCAACCGCTGAATGGACGAATTACGGTATCTAAGCTACTACTAAGACGCCGGCTTTCTGCGGGAGTGTGGTACTTCCCCGGGCGAGCCGGCCCACTCTTGCTACAGACAAATGATATGCCGTTCTTGAAAATGTATTCGTTTGCAGTGTGGCTCTACCACTAGAATTTTTATAATAATTTTAATACTTCGTGACATTCGAAGCTGCGCGTGGCATAAATTTAATTTTAATCATAATTTAAAGTTAAATTTATACTTTTTAAAAATCTAATTGTATGTATTGTGTAGTTTTTGCGTGATATTGATTCTTTTTTGTTTATAAAGCGACGTGCTTCGTAATAATGTTATTTCACAATTTCCTTTGGATTCATAAATACAATCACGTATAAAAAGTAATAGTACGTATAAGAAGTATAAAAATCATTTTATCTACTAAATCATAACAGATTCATTGTATCTGGATGTATGGTGATCTAGTACCGTGCATTTTGGATGGAAATTCTTCCCTGCATCACCTCTGTTTAACCGGAATTTCGATATGGACAGTCAAAAGTTTTACTTAGCTAAGATCCGCGACAAGCAAAACAATAACAGAAAATTAATAATGTGTGTTTTTCCGTTGGGTTAAGTGGATTTATTTGGAACTTTAACCAAAAACTTACCGAAAATCGGCCATCAATTCTCCACCCACCAACCACTATACACAACATCAAACACACATTATCACTTTTCCATCTTGTAAAAGACACGTGTTTCGCCCCAACACGAGGCATCTTCAGGTATAGTAGACTCTACGGAAGACAACCGAAAAGTTTTGCTTGTCGCGGATCTTAGCTAAGTAAAACTTTTGACTGTCCATATAGTGATGGATTTCCGCAAAGTAAAGCCTGACTCCATTAATAACCGGAATTTCGATATTTTCGAACCGATACGACGTCTGAAGCTGAAGAAAATAAGCCTTCATTCATTTAAAAATGGCAACGCTACTGTAATACCTACAGTGTTATTTATTTATTCCATTTAGTTAGATATTACATTCTGGCTCGTTTGACACCTTTTTCCATAAAACAATAATAGTACAGATCACTAGCTAGTTATATAACTACGCTCAAGTTCATATCTAGCGAACGTTTATCTTCGTTCTTCAGGAAATACGGCGACGGAACAAATGCTTAACGTCTCCGCTTCCGTCGATACGGGGGCTTGCTAATGTCCCGCTCCCGGAGGCTCCGCCCCACACGCCACGAATATTACGTTTCCGGTGAGGGAGAGCCCGAGAAATATTTCACGGTATCTGTCGTCGTCGCTGGAAAATGTAGAGAAAATTCGAGATGTTCCTCTAATTACTGGTTGCATTAGTACCTATGAGAATTTTACTAAATGCAATAACTGTTTATACTTTCTTTGCTTAAACATAATTTTTTTAAGAATTGTAATTAATTCTTCTTTTTGTTCCCCTCTATTTAATTATGGGGTATGCCTGATTTCGGGATGAGAAAGGACATTAACTCTCCACGCTCCATCAAGGTAGATTAGCATAGTATACAGACTCTGTTTTTCTTTAATTATCGCAAAATAACAATTTAATCAATATAAAAATTAAAATATTATTATATTTAGATCACTCTTTTCACACCGGGACATAATACACTGTGTAAGGTTTAAACATCCAAGGAAAAAACCTTTCCTAACGATTCCCACTGTTGCGAATATAAGTGTTTTTTTTTAATTATATTTATTGTTATAATATCAAATGCAATTAACTTTATTTTGTTTTGTTCAGGTTTATTAATGGAGTCAGGCGTTACTTTGCGGAAATCCATCACTATATAGACAGTCAAAAGTTTTACTTAGCTAAGATCCGCGACAAGCAAAACAATAACAGAAAATTAATAATGTGTGTTTTTTTTCCGTTGGGTTAAGTGGATTTATTTGGAACTTAAACCAAAAACTTACCGAAAATCGGCCATCAATTCTCCACCCACCAACCACTATACACAACACCAAACACACATTATCACAAGATGGAAAAGCCATCTTGTAAACGACACGTGTTTCGCCCCAACACGAGGCATCTTCAAGTATAGTAGACTCTACGGAAGACAACCGAAAAACCACTTTTCGGTTGTCTTCCGTAGAGAGAGTAAAAAAAAACACACATTATTAATTTTCTGTTATTGTTTTGCTTGTCGCGGATCTTAGCTAAGTAAAACATTTAACAGTCCATATTGTTCAAGTTTATTTAAAAAAAATAATTTTAGAGTTTTGTTTAAGCGAAGTAACCACCTTATATATTATATTGTGGAACCACTATGCGGATGCTTTTTTCTGTATAACAGGATCGTCCAAAGAAATATTACGACCTAGCAAAACACACTGCTTTTAAACTACTAGTTGAGTTTTGACTATAAGGGTGAGTTACACAAGGTCTTTTTCCATCTTCTATCGTCTATTGAGAGATACGAAGCAAAAATATATGTTAGCACTGCCTTTATCTTGTTGTGGCAATAGGTAAGTCATACAGATGGTGTAGAAACTGAAAGTCCATCTGCTTCACAAGCTCTTAAGCTTGACAAATGACTTATCATTCAGAGGGCTATGGAGAGCGCAATGTTCGTATCTTCTCTGATGGATAGAATTCGGAACGTAAAGATTCGCCGGAGAACTAGAGACAAGCTATGTAGCTTTGAAGAGCTTACTAAAGTGGCAATGGACTGGCCACGTTTGTCGGAGAACCGACAACCGTTGAAATAAACGAATGCTGATCTCGTCTCGGCAAATGTAGTCTGAGATGCCTCTTTGGTAGATGGAGCGACGAACTGCGTAAGGTAGCTGGCGGAGACTGGATGCGACAGTGGACTGCTGGGGTCTGCCATGGGATAATAATGAACAAATAGTGTAAATGTAATTTAAAACAAGAACGAAGATTAAACAAGCTAAGTAACAGCCACCATCTCTGTAGTTAAGCTGAGACAATAATTGGATTTACCAGCGAGCTGTAGACCACAACTCCTCCCACAAGCCTCTGAAGTTAATAATAAAGTTAACAAGGAAACTACTTCACTGCAGCTCGGGGTATAATTCAACAAATAAAAATATTGCGAAGAACCCACAGTGGAGTGGAGTAAATACTTGTATGTACGCCATTACCGTTCCTATTGTAAAGGATTTAAAATCGTAACTTGCATGAAATAAATTTATAAATGGTATTTAAATTAAAAAAAATTAAAAAAGGGCTTTTATATACAATCAAACTAAATACTTACTAATATAATAATAATAAAATAAGTATTTATTTCTTTAACCTAATTAAAACAAAAAAAAATTTAGTCATAATTTTTTAAATTTATTTAAAATATTATTAAATGATGTTATTATGCTTAAGGCCCCTCATCGGGTATAGAACTTCTCCAGAACTGGAGGTCAGCCTCTCAGAGCTCCGCATAATGAGATAAGGCACGATCGGCACGCTTGCGACTAAGCTCACCCCTAGCCACGCATCTATTGGCACGGCAGACCTTGGATTGGCGGAGAGGAAGGGAAAAGGATAGAGAAGAAAGGAAAGGGTAGGAAAGGAAATGCGGATTGAGTAGGTTACCAGACTGAGAATAAAAATTTATAAATCCATACATATATTTATTCCGATGCGGGGATCGAACCCGCAACCATTGTCTCGGCGGGCGGAGGGCCTCACCACTGAGCCAATCGGTCGTTAAGTAAGATACTAACGATAAGTATTATAGCATATAATAACACAGGAATTACGCCACAAGCGAGTCCTTAATATCAAATGAAAGCAAGAAAAACTGTAATACAAAAGAAAATCTCACAGTTAGCATAATTTTTCGTTATCTAGTCCCGCGAGAGTCCTGTTACTTATTGATTTCACGTGCTTTCTGCTTCCGGGCGAAATTAGGTTTACCGGAGGAAATCTTGAAATATATTGTAATGTTTCCAATGTAGAAGCTGTATTGGAAATTGAAAATTTCGTTATCTCTCTAACCTTTATAAATATGGTGTAAAAAAGATATATATAATTTAGTAAATTACATATTTTTTATAGATATATTCTTTATTGTACACCAAATACAAAGTTTCGTACAATTATTTTCGGTCTTATCGCTAACAGCGATGGACACAATGTTAAAAAGATCATTTGTTGTAGTGTAGGTTGATGATACATTATCGTGAGGATGACAGAAAAAAATATTAATAAGCAAAAATAAAAACCGTAAATAATAAAAAATATATATAAAAATTATATAGATATTTATAATAATATTATAAATACAAAGATACATAGATAAAGATATATAATGATTTTTGACAAGCTTTTTTGGAAATCGGGAGACACTGCTTGTCTCACCACCAGCGGTAACAAATTCTATAACTGATTAGTCTGCACTGTGAAAGATTAGTCAAAGGATTTGCTACAATGAGCAGGCATTTTTAAAATTAATCATATAAATATATTTCTTATACACATACAAATTTTCAGTGTATATTGACTCTCCAAAACTGCTCTCTTAAATTTTAACACCATCGTCAGGTCACGAAATACTTATAAAATATTAAGTATTAAAGTATTAAGAGCCTCCGGAACTCAACCGCTCACCGGACGAAGCGCGGTAGCTAAACTACCACTCAGACGTTGGTTTTACCGATTAATCGATAAAGTTAACAATTTAATCGATGCCGCGTATATAACATCCACTTATTCAATCGAACCTTGGCAAATTCAATATGAGATTCTCAGACGCAAAACTTCACTTTTGATTACGTACTAATTATTAATTATAAATATTAAAAAAAATGACGACGACGTGGTTCGCCACACGTCACGTCCTGATTCTCACGAGGCCGAGAAGCGACCAATGGAGAGCCGTTTCGCTGCGATGAATGGTAGCGGATGGAGCTCTGTGGTCTCTGCCAACCCCTGCGGGGGATAGGCGTGAATATATAAAAAAAAATTAAAAAAAAAACCAGTTTACATCAGTGACGTTGTGTTTTTATTTGATTTTCATAATCTTATAATTATGACGAGCTATATTGTTTAATTGTGGTTGTGTATTATACAATATAGTTCGATTATTCAATTAGTAAGATCTAAGTGTAAGACATATCAAATCAAAGCATGTATCGTGACTTTTTAAATTGACTGAAAGAGTCCATAGAATTTTTTGGTAGAATACCCATCATTTTATCGAGACATGACAAATAATATGATAATTTGACTAGTTATATTTCAAGAGATTTGATGTTATCGTATTGTACTTGACACTGGCGTAATAGTTATAAATAATTGCCATAAAAAAAAAAGAAAAACTCGGCTTGTACATAAGATCCTGTCAAATAAATATTTTCAGGTCAGTTTTACGTAAGTCGAGAAGAGAGTTACGATCGAAGTAAAGATTGTCGTTGGCACCCGAATACGTTTCGGATACTTCCCAACGGTATGTTGGAGGACCATTTTATTTCTCGTAAAACGGAACGACCTCCTCGAAGACTCCCAAACGACTGTCGATTATTCGATAAAGTTTGCGGTGCTAACTTCCCCTAATAGGTTTTTTTTTAATAAAACCTTTTGATATTAATAGCTCTTTAAATTTCCTGAATACTTTTTTCATTATTAAAGGAAGACAAGACTTTTCCCGCCAACTTACTTCAGTGATGTTGTGGTTTTTTTTCATATATGTATACATATAATCACGCTTGTTTCCCGTGGGGTAGGCAGATATCACAAACCTTCATTTGACACAATCCCGGCACACTTTCATTGCTTCATCACACTCATCACTCTCTTCATACAAGCACGATGGTTAAGAGTACTTTTCACCGGGCTTTTCTTAACAACTTCAGCATATTGATCTATTCTCCTTGATCTTCACCTACCGATCTTTATATCCCCATCCGCAACGTAAATATCTTATATCAGTCGTCATTCATCCATTTGTTTTTCATTTTCATGAATTTAGTGTAAGCAACCTTTCTGCTTTGGCCTTGTCGCGAATACGTTACTAACCTGAGCATTTGCCAATCTATTTCATTAAAAAAATAAGAACGAGACAGTCATGAGGACTGTCGATTGAAGTGAAAACTTAAAACTGTATTTTGAAACTAATTGTTATATTAAATAAATTATATAAGTAAATGAAAATTGAAGTCTTAATAAATTTAAATAAATTAATAATTATATTAAAATTAATTAATGATATTTTTAATAAATAAATAATTTTAATAACAGTATACCTTAAATATTAGAATCTTGCTGATGCGAACCCATAGATTTTTTCCCTACCCAATCGTGTAATGCAGCTAAAGAAGTTTTCGCTTCAAAAATTAAAACATTATATTTAATTATGGATTAAACCTAGTGGTATTCCTTAAATAAATAATAAATAAATAAAATTATACAATACAGTTCGATTAAGGCGTATAAGTGGAGTGATATGACATAAATGCATTTATCGCTTATAAAGTGGACGGCAAAAGTCCACGAAGGTTTTGGTAGAATGACCACCATTTTATCAAAATGTTACGTGACAAGCTGACTAGTACATTTAAGGATGTTATTTGATATTCATTTATTAGTTAACACGGGCCAAATAGTTATATAAAGGACAAATCTCTGAATATCAACTCTAACGAAAAATTCTAAAATACTATCATACTTTCACTGACAATACAACGTAGGATAAGTTTTCTCTCTCTCACACCATTTATCTCTTCTTCTTTTGTTCTTGGCAGCATAGCATTACGTTTAGGTCTTTTCATTGTCATTGTATCCTCTTCTATGCAGTGGTTCCGCGTCTTCTTTGGTTAAAATTTTACCAATTTTATCAATATGTAAGAAAATATAAAAATAATTTCTGAATATAAAATGTGTGACGTCACAAACATGATGTCACGTGTGACAAGGACGGAAAAGGGTTTGAAAAACATTAAATTAGTTTAATTTAACTTATGGAAGGCCTTTAAGAGGTAAGTTATCACCATTTACATTGACAAGTTTGCATTATGTGAGAGAAATTTTAATTCTCCTTCACAAATACATATATGTATGTATATAGAAAAATACTATCGTATCCGTAATGAGAAATATCATGTCTCTCATTCTTCCCTTTATTTGTAACAAATTGCATTCTCTGTTACATTTTATAACTACGGAATTCTTACTCGATTTCGATACAGAATGAATTATGAATGAACGAATGATTAATTTGGACAAGTGAGCGAATGAGCTGTACAGTGTCGAACGAATTATGCTGCCTGTTACTGGAATGATAAGTCAAATATTGTTCTCAAGTGTAACATTTAATGTTTTTGTCTTTACTTGAAAACAATTATTTTTTCAATTATTATAATAAATCAAAAAGATCATTCGTATATTGGTAATACAAGACTACAGGCGAATTTCTGTCTATTTCTTTAATAAAAAATATAGTCTTTCGAGGAAATACCATACTTATACAAAAAACCGAATTCTGAATAATAGCGTAACAAATAGTAATTTTAAAAAACCAAACAAAATTATAATATGCAATACATTCATTTGACCAGCAAACAACTTCTGGTTATAGATTATGTTTTTAAGTACCTTAACTGACTTTAAGATTACCAACGACGCAGTTGCGGGACCCCTCGCCCATGAATACAATGGTCGCGAGTTCGATGCCTGCATCGGAATAAATATATGTATTGTATAAGCGTGTTGGGTTTATGTCCATTCCTTCAGAAATGTGGAGGCCCATAGGGTCGGACCCGGAGGGTCACATACGGGCAGTGAAAAAACAAAGTTTTTTAAATAGAGAAGACACTTTTTTGCTTGAATGTTTTTCTTATTCAATAGAATAAATATCTTGATAATAATGGAAGTAAATTTGTCTACAGTTAGAGATTCAAATGCTATGCAGATTCGGTAAGCGGGCCGCTGCCTACCCTGGGATATGTGAGAGGGGATATCATTGCAAAATGTTGGCTACAAGCTTAGATGCTTTTTTCGGACTCTGTTGTGATGATGGTGTTCCTGTCTGGTTCTAGTACCGCTATATTTTTTTTATTGTATTCGTGTATGATTGTATTGTATTTATTTGATTGTATCTGTACTTAATATAACCGGTTTTTTGATGTTAGGTAGACCTGAGTTATTTTGTGTTTTCTTCTTTAAATGATAATAAATTTGTTAAAACATGATAATCACAAATTATTCCAAAGAACAAGCAAACAAATTGTAAGTTGGACTGAGATTTGAAAATAAAACCCTTGGGTAGGTTGTCAAATGCACCCAGCACTGATCCTTTAGCCAATGATTTATGCCAAGTTACCATTTGTTCCCATAATATAGAAGAAAACTAGAACGATAAGCGAGTCGGTTATAGGAAAACGAGGCCAAGGAAAGGTAAGTTGTTTTAGAGGCAATAAAGCAGTTAGTTTATTTGTACACTCGCCAGCTTGGGTGCAGCGTGTGTTAGTTTGTTTAGCAGTTAAGGTTATTTATGGTTTTAATTTGTACAGTACACTAATGCATAAATATGAACTAATCGAGGAAAGGCTCTTAGAAACTATGCAATTGAGTACAGTAATTACATAAGCAGAAATAGGTTAATCGTTCAATGGATACATTTTTAATATTGTTACGAGCTGGGGTTCGAGGATCGGAAAAATGAAATCGGCCACTAGTTTCTTCTTTTCACTTTACCTCCACTTCTTCTCTTCTACTATTTTCTTCTATATTAAACTTTAAACCCACCCTTCGACGTACCGTCGCCCCTTTATACAGGTAAAACGATCGAAAGTTCTAGCATTCCCTAAATTCGAAAATGTTCCAGCAATGTGTAGTCTTTTCTAGACATCGTCCTGTCTCTTTTCCGCGCACATCTATTTCCTATTAACTGTTCTTGTCACGCATTGACGGACATCGTGCAAATTTGTTTTTAAAAGTTGTAATGGCTTGCTTGACCAGGATATTGAGATTTGAAAAAAAAAAATGATTTTTCATATGTGTAACACAATAATTTTCTACTCTTAATATTTTGAAGTGATTATTTATTGAAGAATCAGCAATATCAGCATCAAGTGATTGTAATTTTTCCGTAAACTAAGTGAAAAAACTAATTGATTTATAGAGTCAGGCGTCACTTTGCAGAAATCCAGTATTATGTGGATAGTCAGAATTTTTACTTGGCGATTCGCGACAAGTAAACAAAAGCAGAAAAATAGTAATGTGTTTTTTTACTAAAGGAAGCGGATTTACAGGGAACTTGAACTAAATCTTACCGAAAAACGGCCGTCAGAAATTTTCCACTTTTACACAACGAACACGACACGTGTTTGGCCTCAACACGAGACATCATCAGGTATAGTAGGCTCTCCGGAAGATAACCGTTAACTTAATATTATGTATTAAAAACTAGTAATAACATTATTAAATAAACAAGCTAGAAATATTTTGAGTGTGATTAATGGAGCCAGTCGTTACTTTGTATTACTATGTGTATTATACCTGATGATGCCTCGAGTTGAGGCGAAACACGTGTCGTGTACATTGTGGAAGACCGCTGGTGATTTTGGTGTTGTTGATAATGGTTTGGAAGTGGAGAGTTGCTGACGGCCGTTTTTCGGACTAATTTAGTTTAAGTTCCCCGTTAATCCACTTTTTCCAGTGAAACACACTTTATAATTTTTCTATTGTTCTTTGCTTGATCTTAGCCAAATAAAAATTCTAATTGTTCACATATTTTGAGTGTGTAGAGCTATAAAAAGAATAAGGAAAAGATTCGTGAGAAAATTTGCAAATCGGCAAAAATAATACTTAGCGAAGAACGAGGGTATTGAATGAATTCTCGGCTGGATGATCAAATAAATTAGCGTTGAATGAGGGAACCGTCGAAGCAGCGGATGAAATATGAATTATCTGACATAGAAGAACGATGAATTCGAGCTGGCGCTGTTCACGGGCAGGAATTAATTATGGTTCTCCTTGAGATAGAGGGAACAAGTCCTGACTAATTGCAACTCGACGAATCAAAGGGATATCATAGATTTAATATAAGAGTAGATTTATTAGTTGGTACCCGTATTCGCTTGGTAATTATATAAATGTGATGACTCAAAGGAAAACAATTATATAAACGTACTGAAGAATTAAAATTTACATTACATATATACGTAATGATTATGCCTGTTTTCCGTATGGGTAGGCAGAGACCACAGACCTGCAACTTGATGAATCAAAAGGATATCATAGATTTAATATAAGAGTAGATTTATTAGTTGGAACCGGTATTTGCTTGGCAATTATATAACTGTGATGATTATTAATGGAGTCAGGCGTTACTTTGCGAAAATCCATTACTATATGGACAGCCAAAAGTTTTACTTAGCTAAGATCCGCGACAAGCGAAACAATAACAGAAAATTAATAATGTGTGTTTTTCTGTTGGGTTAAGTGGATTTATTTGGAACTTAAACCAAAAACTTACCGAAAATCGGCCATCAATTCTCCACCCACCAACCACTATACACAACACCAAACACACATTATCACTTTTCCATCTTGTAAACGACACGTTCGGCCCAACACGAGGCATCTTCAGGTATAGTAGACTCTACGGAAGACAACCGAAAAGTTTGTGTCATTTTTCGAGTATCTTCCGTAGAGTCTACATACAAAAGAAAAACTTTTGACTCTCCAAATTTATTTGGCAATTATATATCTTTAATGATTCAAAGGGAAAGAAAAGGATGAATAGAATCAGGCGCTACTTTATAGAAATCCATGATTTATTTTTTACTGAATGAATGGATTTACAGAGAACTTAATCTTAATGTTATCGAAATACGGCCGTCAGCAATTCTCCACTTCCCGACCATTGTCACCGATACCAACAGGTTTAAAACAAAATGTATTTAAACTTGAGTGGATAAATAAAAAAGGATTTTATTAACGATTGAAAATTTGAACAAGATATATAATATAAATATTCTTTACTCTATTTTGTTTCATCCATTTTATCCCTTTTATTTCAAGATTCGCTTTGTATTTTTCAATGACTCACATTCGAGGTACTTGAGAACATCTGAATATTTAATATTAATAATGCCTGCTTATCACATTCATACCAATTCTTTGACCAATCTTTCACAGTACAGGCTGTTCGGTTATGGAATTTATTGTCACTGGATGTGAGAAAAGTAAAGTATTTTCTCGATTATCAAAAAGCTAATCAAAAATCATTATCTATCTTCATAAATATTTTATTATTTACGGTTAACTTATACTTATATATTTTCTTATGGCTATTAACTTTGTTTTTTATCATAATGACGATAATGTATTACCAACCCACATCAAATCTTTTTGACACTGTGTCCATCTTACGGTTGTCTGGATGAAATAACTATTAGCGATAAGACCGCTATTTGTATATAAATATTACAATCAACATTCGTGTACAAGTGGTAGAGCTACGCTGTAGACGAATGCTTTGTCAAGAATGGCATAATATTTGTCTGTAGCATGAATGGGTCGACTCGCCCGGGGAAGTACAACACTCCCGCAGCAACCGGCGTCTGAGTGGTAGCTTAGCTACCGCGCGCGCGGCCGAGTTCCGGAGGCCCATTACCCTCCCACACTCATAATGACACTATCCTTAAAGGACGGCAACGCTTCCGCATTGTCTATGGCGCTGCGGATGTCTATGGGCGGCTTTGATTGTTTTCTATCAGGTGACATACCTGTTCGTTTGCCTTCCTATCCCATAAAAAGAAAACAATAAAGAATATATCTATCTTTAAATATGTACATATATATATATATATATAGGGAGAGTATGAACTTATATGTAAGAGAGAATTGAAAAAGAGAATAAGGAAGGGGAAAGAAATTTAAATATGTATTATTAAAAAACTTATTCTGCTACTGGGCATTTAAACATACTCTTATATGGGCTCAATAGAACTCAAATAATTTCAAATGTAGTTGACTTTGTTCCAGTGTCAACGGTGAATGTGGAGGCGGTAGTCGGCCGGACCGCTTCGCTTCCCTGCGACATCGAGCCGGACACCAACGAGGACAGGGTCTACATGGTGCTGTGGTTCCGACACGCTGGCGGCAAGCCCCTTTATAGGTAAGGTTTTTGATGTGGAATATCTTATCGCGGGGTATGGGAGTTAAATCTAAGACCGACACGTCGTCTCGATTCAGGCTACACTTCCATTCGCCTCTATACAGGGTCACTTATGAGTGGCTTTGAGCATACAGTAGAGATTAAGCCGTCGTTAATGTTCCAAATCTACCAAGTGTCCTATGACGCTTCTCTTTTTGTTTGTTTTTTAATATCTATAATATAATAATTTCATGTCGACCTAATTGGCCCAAAGCCGAAGGTATCGCTTTTGAAATCAATTGTGATTCTACATCGAGATAAATATATGTACTGCCTACAGTAGCCAGACTCTGGGTCTGGGTACTGTAGATAGTACATATATTCCGAGTCTGGGTATTTTATCGATCCAACTTACACAAACTTTAAACTCACCATGGGTCTACGTCCATTCTTACGCGGTGGAGGCATGGGCTGTGGAAGATCAAAGTTCATGTTATTTTGATACCATATTCTGCTAGATGTAATAATCAATGTATGCATGATAGGAAATAATTTTAATACTGCAGAAAAGGAAAATTAATTTTCTAAGTTCAATAATTTACTCTCTAAGTCCAGTGATTCTCAACCTTTTGTTGCCACGGTACACTTTAAACGATTTCAAAATTTGCCGGCACACAAAGAGCCTGACATGTGTGAACCGACTATAAAAGACCGCGTTACAAAACAAGTTATACTTTTTTTTACGGATTTAATTCCTGATATTATTTCATTATTAGTTTAATTCCTGTTAAAATAATTTGTACATTTTCTTGGCCAATGCGGAGAGATGAGACATGCCTCTGCAATGGCCAAGAGTCCAACCGTTCGATGAGATCTTGGTCATCGACGTTTCGAATCACCTCAGGTATTTCAAAAAGTTTTAACGCTCCTGAAATTTGACTATATGGACCAATCCTTTTTTTATATAGAATAGGAAGGCAAACGAGAAGGCGTGTCACCTAATGGAAAGCAATCAATGCCGCCCATAGACATCCGCAGCGTCATAGGCAGTGCGGAAGCGTTGCTGACCTTTAAGGAAAGTGACATTATGGGAGTGGGAGGGGGAGGGTATTGGGCCTCCGGAACTCAGGCTGCTCATCGTACGAAACGCGGTAGCTAAGTTACCATTCAGACGGTGGTTTTCTGCGGGAGTGTGGTACTTCCCCGGGCGAGCCGGCCCATTCATGCATTCATACAGACAAATAATATGCCATTCTTGATAAAGTATTCGTCTGCAGCGGCTGGCTCTAGTACTAAGATAATACTTTTCTTGTAAACAACAATTTGGTTCCAATAGGTGTGTGTAACAAAAAACTCTATTGAGGGTAGATTGTACGACAGTGTAGCTGGAGGGTAGAACGCGTGACTTTCGCCCCGAGCCACGCCACGCCTCGTTACCGATGAGGGTAACGAAGCGTGCCGCCAAACGGATTACCGACGCCGCTATGAAACGGGTGACACGCGTGAGTGATTGACAATCGTTTGAGGCTTACATTAGCGAGGGTAGTTGAGCTGCAATTGAAACTTGCACAATGACTGATCAGCGTTTGCGTTTTGCCGAACCCGCATTGCTGAATTTGAAAACTATCATCCTCGTCATTTTGGTGCGTTTTTCCCGAAATTTATCTCTACTCATCACTACACAGTGGAACCAGTTATCAGCGGCGTTTTCGAACCAATGGAAGCTTCGAAAACAATCCTACACATTTCACAAAGGCCAGCAACGCCGCAATGTTTATGGCATTACAGATATTTATGGGCGGCTTTGATCGCTTTTCGTCAGGTAACGCGTCTAAAAATATTCGAATTAAATTTAAATCATTTTTATAACAGTATAAAAAAAGTAGAAAAATAAAGTCTTGGCTACGTAATATCAGGGAGTGCCCCAGAACTGCTGCATTTCGCGAAGGAGGAGGAAAGTTGTGCTGAATTGGCTGCCAACCTTCGCTAGTCAGAGAGGCACTCTTAGACGAAGAATAACAGTATCTTAATGAGAAATCTGTTTCGTTGTTTTTATTATATAATACAATATTACGGCGTTGTTCCAGCACTCTTTCGAGCCATTGTTACTGAAACAAAGTTTTTTTTTTAATATCAATAATTAGGCAAACAATATTTATATATTTTTATGAAATAGTTTCATGAATTACAAGAGATCACTATACTAAATAACAAAACCAATTTGAAGGTTAAATTGGATGGAAGCGCTTCAGGCAGCGTCACGATGATGTCTCGTTAGTAATGATGTGAAACAGATTGACACCGTTGTGGTGGGGGGGAGTAACAAGGCTCGATAATCGTTTGAGGCTCATATTGGCGTAAATATCAAAATTGCGAATTTGTAGAATATGCTATATTTTCTTTAACATCTATTCATAATACATATAGTCTATTTTAATTTATTTCACGAAAAAGGCAGGCTTTTTGGATTTCGTCTTCAACGTTTTAGTTATATATAAATCTGATAATTGTTATTTTTACAGCAAATATACAATATGTAGAGAAAAATGAAAAAAAAAATTTTTTTCTTTTACTTCCAATTACTTTCAATAGATGGCGTTTAAGACAGCTTTATTGTCTAACGAACGTGTATACGAAACTGTATATCATAACTTGCACGGGAAAAATAGAATGGCGCTATTTTATGGCTACCATCATACAATAGGTGTTTTTTTTTATTCTATGGGACTAATAGGGACTATAGTTACTAAAGTTTAACCTCCCCTACATGTTTAACGTAGAATCATGACGAGTTTAAAATCAGCACACACACATATGTGTACCTCCGACACGGCATCAGGCCGATGGAGTCTGCGATTTGCGCAGATTCCCAAGTATATTTTACTAGCCCGCGGGCTTTCAGCCCGCGGGCCCTGAAATCGATAAAGCTGTTAAAGCCAATAGGCTACCAGCATTAACATCTTCGAATTAATCCATCCGAACCGGTGCAGAACCGTGGCTCAAATGCTATCAGGCCGCAAAGAAACGTCATTCTTTTTTTTTCTGTTACATATTTCTCAAGGGATTGTGCGACTTTACGTGGACGAGAGATTAAAGTGAGCTGTGAATTGGTGTTGTAGACTTGATAGAAAGCAATTAAGTAAATCAAAGAAAAAATATAAACAAGCAACGCTGCCCCCCAAGGGGTCCGCTATAAAATATCACACGTTGTACGGTTCGCGACGATAAAAAGTTTTAGAACGCAGAAATGTATTCATATGTTTTAAAGATAAACATGTGAAACATCAGTGTTCCTTACTATCGTTTTAAAATTAAATCATTCTAGCTACATGCCACTGAGTGCCATTCTCCGACTTCCGTGTAATTATAAGCCATTGAGTCGGCAAACTAATTAGAAGACATCTGTTGTATAATGATTTGTGTATTTCCGCATAGCGATAGAATATAATGAAACACGTCAAAGAATTTAATGAATAAAATAACTGAATTGTAAGATTTTATGGTCTTTAATACTTTCCTTTAGTTCAGGGATTCCCAAACTTTTTTAGTTGCGGACCCCTTGTGCCCTGAGAGCGAACTAGTGAACAAGAGAAATTACAGCATACACATTTTTTTATTTAGCACAAGCAAAGACTCTTTATTTGCACATTTACTTATTTAAGTAGTAATAATATAATAATTAGAAGTATTCCTCTAATAATTTTACAGGAAGACTTCTAATGTGAGTTACAAAACCATATTATGAAAATTATTTTTTATTAATTTTTTTTAAACACATATTTCTACCTTACCCCACATAAAAATATAACACAAGTTCTAAAAACTCCACTGCGACCCCTTAAAAAACTGTTCCTTCCGGGGATTCTTATCACCCCCTGCTCCATCGTAACCATGGCCGCTACCATGGCCAGGAATAATGGAGCGATTGTAAACTGGGGGCCGTGTTTTAATGGTGCGCTTCATGGGTGGTGTGCCCGTAGTCGCCACACTGGGCAAGTGGGTTGGCGACCGCGGAGCCAGACATTTCGCACCGGCAACGCCGCTGCAGTTTGCCGGCCTGTGTCATTTGAGTCCGGCCATAGTTTGTTGTTTTTGTTGTGCCTCGTTCGTTGCTCAGCAGGATGCACCGCGTGCAGGTGAGGTTGACCGTTGGGGCGACATGGTGTAATTTTCGCCCTCTTGCATCCCAGCGAATCTTGTATTAGAAAACAAAAATTACGCATTTGCACCATTTTGGATCGTCAAAAAAGATGCAAGACAAAAAAGTAAACTTAACGCAGAAAAAAGAGAAGATATCGAAATCATTTTACTTTGAGATAAAAATAGGCTGAAGGCACATCATATCATATTCCATTTGAATTATTTATCGACAGGCGTCGCGATAAAAGACTTCATTACACCGACATAAACTCTTTTTACGCGCGTCTTGAAGCACATCTTTCGAAACAACGAGACAATATTGAAATTTCATCGAAGCAGGAAACAGGGGACAAGTGTCACGTCTGCAAGCTACGATATCGAATGAGTTTCTACGTGATAAGCGAAAGCGGAACGGATATATATGTCTACCTTCAAAACTGACGGATTCCATACAATCTTTGAACCCTATAATATTAAGTCTCACGCGTCTGGCCGCGTTAGGGTCGCGCACTCGGCGATGACGCGCCGTGGCTTGGATGGCATCACCCTTCCGCCCCCGCGTTGCGCGCCGCGCCTATTAGGCGCTCTATGGCGCTCCATTCGAGTCAATTATATCGTGATAATTTTTAAACTATTCGGCTAAATTAGTTAGTAAGAAAGACAGAGTTTATCTACATGAAATACTTAAAGCGACAAATGTATTAATTTTGATAAAAGTTTGATAAATATACTAAAATATACATTGTAAAATAGTATCTAATTTATTTAAATTTATGGTTCACAATTTGGGTCATAGTGGCTTCCACGTAAAAGGTAGATATATGCTGTCGCGGACTTTTATTTAGAACTATTCAAGACAAACAATGCTACGGTACATCATCTTTGTGTAACTCCAATGGTTTAGGCAGCGTACGCCAAGATAGCTCTCAGAGGCCAGATTTTTTCCAACTTAATTGACATGTATCGATATATTACGACCAAAATTACATAAAAGCATTACAAATTGTTGCCTATATGTTATTGCGATGTATGACCTGTATTACTGTAAAGTTTCATCCAAATCCCTCCAGTAGTTTTTTTCGTGAAAGAGTAACAAACATACATCCATACTCACAAACTTTCGCATTTATAATATTAGTAGGAAGTAGGATAAGATATATATTTGTCACACAAAAATAAGTCTGACTGTTTTGTTTATGGGATAGGTGAGCAAATGAGCAAGCATTTCGCCTGTAGAACAGCAATCAATACCACCCGTAGAGGACAAGTAGACGTCATAAATGCGTTAATAATCACTGATCACTAGTTCAGCCAGGGTGGGCCCCATACTTCAGAGTCTGAAGACAAATGTCTTAGACCAGTGTGTCCCACCTATACTCTCTTACGGCGCTGAAACGTAGACGCTGACAGCTGGCAGAAACCGGATGCGTGAAGCCGAAGATCGGGCTAGCTGGCTTCTTCGGGGAGGCCTATGTTCAACAGTTGACTGCCGCAGGCTGTTGATTGCTGGTTCGAAAAAAGAATAATAATATATTTAAATTTAAAAAAAAAGTAGCTCACAGAAGTTATAATTATTAAATAACTTAAAGAACATTCACAATTAGATATAAAGAAAGTTTAATCCAAAGGTAAAGCTATTTGAACGGATTTTCAATACGAAAGGTTTCTCATACTGTATTGGCGCAGCCCCAAATTACCTGTCGACTCCACCAGGAAATTATCTTTTCTAAAAGTGAACTAGTTCAACCCAAATAAAAATCAGAGTAGACGATATTTAATAAATACATAACGCACGTTTTTAAAAGATCCAATAATCGGAATAAATAATTGTAAGCCAATCATTTTATTAATATTGTATATATTTGCCCAAGAATATAAGTTATAACGAGTATAACGAGTTCCAGAGATCATCTCTAGGCAAAATATATAGAAGAAACAAAATAAAAGTAAAAAATGGATAAAATTTCTAAGTAGGAACTTAATCTACACGCTTTTCAGGGTACTTGAATTATTCGCTGGCACTCATAATATTGTCATTTATATATGTATTTATTTATGTATACTTATATATGTATGTATGTATACTTATATATGTAGTCATATTCGAACATTGACCGAATCGACATGTCTCAGATCGGGCCTGCCTAGTGGGGTATTACTATGCTGCATCTAATTTCACCTTTTAAATGTCTTAAATAAAAAAAATAAAATACAAATGTTTATACCTATGCATAAATTGGATCTCTTGATATGGGTAATGAACACAAACCATTAACTCCGAAGGATAGATCAGATACTGAGATTTTAACTGAGAGGTTGTCAATTAGAGAGATATTCATGGGTAGTGCTTACCATCAGGTGACACACTTGCTGTTTACCTACTGTTTCCATAGCAAAATTTTATCTCATCATCTCTTACTCTTGTTGTAGTATAAGAAGTATGTGGGGAGTAACTTTGAATAATAAAATAAGGAATGAAAATATAAGAGAGCAATGCGGAGTATAAGAAGGAGTCGTGACAAAAGTTAAGAAAGGGATGCTTAAATGATTTGGACACATAGAGAGGATGGATGAAAGACGATAGGAAAAAGAAATTTATGATGGAAGGGTCATAAGGAAAAAAGACTAAGGAAAACATACCTTGACCAAATTGCCGAAGTTTTTAAGAAAGGCCAGGTCAAGAGTACCCTTAACCGGCGGATTTGCACGAGGAAAGTGATGAGTGTGGAGGAAGTATGGAAAGTGTGCCGAGATCGTAGCAGATGGAGATCTGTGATCTCTACCTACCCCTACAAGAAACAGGCATGACGATATGTATGTGTGTATGTACTGTTTTAATGAAATAGTAATTTAAGTCAAGAATATGCATAGTTAGGTTGTGTGTAAGGATCCGCGTGTGTCAATTTCATTCGCTTCTTGCCCGTAGTGGAGACGCGACACGCCTCGTTACCCCGCTATTTTATTTCTTTTGGCCCAAGCGAAGAAAGAACGCGACAATATTTTTATTTTCAGTATGTGAACAGGTCCTGCTTGTGGACGCTGGTCTGGATATTAAAAAAATCTCTTATACTTCTAATTAGAAGGCTATTTAGTAGAGTGTGTTTTTCCAAAAAACGTTTTTTCCGCGTTCCTGTGAAACCAGCTACCTCCAGCGGTGTTTCTGAATCGATACGACATTGGAACCTTATAGGCTTAAAGTGTAGGTATATATATATATATATACCTACACTTTAAGAATACGACATTGCAATGTCGTATAGTCTTAAAGTGTAGGTATATATATATATATACCTACACTTTAAGCCTATAAGGTTCCAATGTCGTATCGATTCAGAAACACCGCTGGAGGTAGCTGGTTTCACAGGAACGCGGAAAAAACGTTTTTTGGAAAAACACACTCTACTAAATAGCCTTCTAATTAGAAGTATAAGAGATTTTTTTAATATCCAGACCAGCGTCCACAAGCAGGACCTGTTCACATACTGAAAATAAAAATATTGTCGCGTTCTTTCTTCGCTTGGGCCAAAAGAAATAAAATAGCGGGGTAACGAGGCGTGTCGCGTCTCCACTACGGGCAAGAAGCGAATGAAATTGACACACGCGGATCCTTACACACAACCTAACTATGCATATTCTTGACTTAAATTACTATTTCATTAAAACAGTACATACACACATACATATCGTCATGCCTGTTTCTTGTAGGGGTAGGTAGAGATCACAGATCTCCATCTGCTACGATCTCGGCACACTTTCCATACTTCCTCCACACTCATCACTTTCCTCGTGCAAATCCGCCGGTTAAGGGTACTCTTGACCTGGCCTTTCTTAAAAACTTCGGCAATTTGGTCAAGGTATGTTTTCCTTAGTCTTTTTTCCTTATGACCCTTCCATCATAAATTTCTTTTTCCTATCGTCTTTCATCCATCCTCTCTATGTGCCTAAATCATATAAGCATCCCTTTCTTAACTTTTGTCACGACTCCTTCTTATACTCCGCATTGCTCTCTTATATTTTCATTCCTTATTTTATTATTCAAAGTTACTCCCCACATACTTCTTATACTACAACAAGAGTAAGAGATGATGAGATAAAATTTTGCTATGGAAACAGTAGGTAAACAGCAAGTGTGTCACCTGATGGTAAGCACTATCCATGAATATCTTTCTAATTGACAACCTCTCAGTTAAAATCTCAGTATCTGATCTATCCTTCGGAGTTAATGGTTTGTGTTCATTACCCATATCAAGAGATCCAATTTATGCATAGGTATAAATATTTGTATTTTATTTTTTTTATTTAAGACATTTAAAAGGTGAAATTAGATGCAGCATAGTAATACCCCACTAGGCAGGCCCGATCTGAGACATGTCGATTCGGTCAATGTTCGAATATGACTACATATATAAGTATACATACATACATATATAAGTATACATAAATAAATACATATATAAGTATACATGTGTAGAGTGCCAGCGAATAATTCAAGTACCCTGAAAAGCGTGTAGATTAAGTTCCTACTTAGAAATTTTATCCATTTTTTACTTTTATTTTGTTTCTTCTATATATTTTGCCTAGAGATGATCTCTGGAACTCGTTATACTCGTTATAACTTATATTCTTGGGCAAATATATACAATATTAATAAAATGATTGGCTTACAATTATTTATTCCGATTATTGGATCTTTTAAAAACGTGCGTTATGTATTTATTAAATATCGTCTACTCTGATTTTTATTTGGGTTGAACTAGTTCACTTTTAGAAAAGATAATTTCCTGGTGGAGTCGACAGGTAATTTGGGGCTGCGCCAATACAGTATGAGAAACCTTTCGTATTGAAAATCCGTTCAAATAGCTTTACCTTTGGATTAAACTTTCTTTATATCTAATTATGAATGTTCTATAAGTTATTTAATAATTATAACCTCTGTGAGATACTTTTTTTATTTCATATATTATATATTATTATTCTTTTTTTCGAACCAGCAATCAACAGCCTGCGGCAGTCAACTGTTGAACATAGGCCTCCCCGAAGAAGCCAGCTAGCCCGATCTTCGGCTTCACGCATCCGGTTTCTGCCAGCTGTCAGCGTCCACGTTTCAGCGCCGTAAGAGAGTATAGGTGGGACACACTGGTCTAAGACATTTGTCTTCAGACTCTGAAGTATGGGGCCCACCCTGGCTGAACTAGTGATCAGTGATTATTAACGCATTTATGACGTCTACTTGTCCTCTACGGGTGGTATTGATTGCTGTTCTACAGGCGAAATGCTTGCTCATTTGCTCACCTATCTGAGAGGTTGTCAATTAGAGAGATATTCATGGGTAGTGCTTACCATCAGGTGACACACTTGCTGTTTACCTACTGTTTCCATAGCAAAATTTTATCTCATCATCTCTTACTCTTGTTGTAGTATAAGAAGTATGTGGGGAGTAACTTTGAATAATAAAATAAGGAATGAAAATATAAGAGAGCAATGCGGAGTATAAGAAGGAGTCGTGACAAAAGTTAAGAAAGAAATGCTTATATGATTTGGACACATAGAGAGGATGGATGAAAGACGATAGGAAAAAGAAATTTATGATGGAAGGGTCATAAGGAAAAAAGACCAAGGAAAACATACCTTGACCAAATTGCCGAAGTTTTTAAGAAAGGCCAGGTCAAGAGTACCCTTAACCGGCGGATTTGCACGAGGAAAGTGATGAGTGTGGAGGAAGTATGGAAAGTGTGCCGAGATCGTAGCAGATGGAGATCTGTGATCTCTACCTACCCCTACAAGAAACAGGCATGACGATATGTATGTGTGTATGTACTGTTTTAATGAAATAGTAATTTAAGTCAAGAATATGCATAGTTAGGTTGTGTGTAAGGATCCGCGTGTGTCAATTTCATTCGCTTCTTGCCCGTAGTGGAGACGCGACACGCCTCGTTACCCCGCTATTTTATTTCTTTTGGCCCAAGCGAAGAAAGAACGCGACAATATTATATATATATATATATATATATATATATATATATATATATATATATATATATATATATATATATACACACACACACACACACATTTATCAAAGGTCGGCAACGCTTCTACTATGGCACTGCGGATGTGTAAAGGCGGTGCTAAATGTGTTCCATCAGGTGACACAGACACACTTGTGCCTTCCAATCCCATAAATAAAATAATTATACGTAACCTCAAACGTTTCCCAGATTATCATTCAGACTATCTTAAGTATAATTCAAGTTATGCGGATACCTACGAAGTTTCATTCGTCGTTTCTTCTTTATCCTGAGAAACGTCATTACGAAGATCACATCGTAAGTTCCGTCAGGTCAAAAGCTTGACTGTTGCTAGACTGAAAAAGAATGAATTTGAATTTGACCTTTTGTGGTTACGCACGCACGACTTTAATTAAAAATATATCAGCAGACCAATCTTTTCAGTTTACACAATACATTTTTTCATTTTGACGATTAACTTTCAAGACGAGAAATTATTATAGGATTATAAATTCAAGGAATAAAATTATAATATAATACTTTTGTATAGTTCGTTTCTTGGTAAACTATTCTATTTGTCAATTTATTTCATAATAACAGTAAATTTTAAAATTATTATTTATGTTAAATTTTAATTTTAGTGACAGTGGTCTTCAATCTTATGTTTTTGATTAAAAAGAAGCTTTGAGAAAGCAACAATTAGGTTTTTATCTTTATTCATACATACATACATATATATCGTCACGCCCGTCTCCCGTAGGTGTAGGCAGAGACCACAGATCTCCATCTGCTACGATCTCGGTATATTTCCCTTGCTTCTTCCACACTCATTATTCTCCTCATGCAAGCCCGCCGATTAAGGGTACTCTTGACCTGGCCTTTCTTAAAAACTTCAGCAATTTGATCAAGGTATGTTTTCCGTGGTCTTCCCCTTCATCCACATTCTTTATTCCTTCTTTCTTATATCAAATACAGTTTACTCACTATGTAAGAGTACTGCGCACTTGTAATCCATGGCTCACGTATATTTTACAAAGAGATAAGATGCGAAATAGAATGCAGAAATAAATTAGTAGTAGTTTGTCCGAGTGCTCTCTTTGTACCCCTGACACAAAGGCACAAAGAGACGTGTGTAACCAGGCATATCGGCACCCGGTGCAATTTGCATCCCGGATAAGCATAACATGTTTTATAAGGCATTTGACTGTACTGGGTGTCTTTTTTTTGTATATAAAACTATACATAGATGAAGTTAAAATTTCTATTTTTTATTTAACATTTAGCCTATCGATATTTCACACAACATACACACACAATTATATTAAAAAAGATATTTTGTTAAATAAAAGATATTACTTTTAGGGTAACATATAAGTAGGTATGTGAGGTTTTTATTTACATTGATACAAGGACTACGAGGACACTCCTTACATACATATAAGGAGGTATGTAAGGTTTTTATTTACACTGATACGAGGACATATCCTACGCAGTTCACACTTCTGGAATTGCTTTGGAGAAGCCGTCATAGTTGAATCTGCTAGGAAGATAACATCATTATAAATATTTATAGTTAATTTTAGGGTAAGTAACCTTGTACGAAGAGAGTGATGAATGTGGATGAAGCAAAGAATGTCGTGATTGTAGCAGATAGAGATCTGTGGTCTCTGCGTACACCCACGGGAAACAGGAGTGATGGTATGGCAGTATGTATCAATAAAATTGAGCATCATACAAGGATAAAATTGAGATATGTATCGGTTTTAAGTTCTCGGTTGTAAGAAACTACTGAACTATCAAAATATTTCGTATTTTACAACATGAACACAAAGTGAACTTGGGGTTATATTTCATTGGAAAAATAATTCGTTCGTTTGAACATATATGTTTTAGTATTTATATATGTCATTTAAGTGACTTATATATATATATATATATATATATATATATATATATATATATATATTTTATTACGTAATATCAGGGAGTGGACCGGGGTAGCGAGTGCTCCAGAACTGCTGCATCTCGCGAAGGAGGAGGAAAGTTGTGCTGAATTGGCTGCCAACTTTCGTTAGTCGGAGAGGCACTCTTAGAAGAAGGATTACTCATATAATCAGAAATATAAAATTCGTAACTCTGTAAATCTGACCTTGTTGTTAGAAGAAGCCGCCGTAGTGGAATTTGCTAAGAGGATAACATTATAAAGAAATATTAGCAGTATATTCAAGTGATTTATTACTCTGTATATGAGAAATATAGCATTCAAAGCTCTGTAAATCTGATCATGAAACTGCGTCACTGTAAACCGAAAATGCAAACTGTGGGCACCTAATCAATTTCGCTTATCGCCTAAATCCGCTAACATATGAATTCACGTCACGTGAATTCGCGCTCAAAATACATTTATTACAAATTTCAAATTTGCGAAACGTTTTATGTATGACTGAATTGTGTCAAATGTGGTGAACGCATTTGTGAATATACACAAATGAACTTCTAGCGGACTCCACGATTTAGTGTTAAAAATAATCAGCAAGAATTTATTTTTTTCACAGCCCATATAGTATGTCCCACTGCTGAGTACGAGCTTCTCTCTTTCTGGAGGAACGGACATTAACCCACTGCTTGTCCAATGCGGATTGGCGGGGTTATCAGACTCGGAATAAATATCTGTAGGCCACACATAGTATATTTATCCGATGCGGGGATCGAACCCGCTACCATTGACTCCATGAGTGGGAGGCCGCGCCATTAAGCCAGGTGGTCGTCCACCAAGAATAGCTTCCAGCAAATAATAGAGTTCCAATACAGCTCCGTGAGAAAGGCGCCGTCAGAGAGTTATAAAGGGAATAACTTTACAACCCTCCGACTATCGCTAATCGTAACGGTTCAAACAATAGATCTTTCTCCCACGTTGTAGCCGCCCTGTCGGTAGTAGTAGAGCCACGCTGTAGACGAATGTTTTGTCAAAAATGTAGTATTATTTGTCTGTACGATGAATGACCCGGCTCGCCCGAGGAAGTACCATACTCCACTAGAAAATCGGCGTCTTAGTGGTAGCTTAGCTGTCGCGCTTCGTTCGGTGAGCGGATAAGTTCCGTAGGACTCTGTCCTCCCACTCCCCCTCCCCTCACATCCACTCCCCTCCCCTCACATCCACCCCTCCCCTCACATCCACCCCTCCCCTCCCCTCCCCTCCCCTCACATCCACCCCTCCCCTCCTCCTCCCGTCATCCCGCATCACGGAAGCGTTGCCAGCTTTTTAGGTAAGTATAGGCTTGTTTGTTGAAGGTGCCAATGTCATATCGGTTCGGAAAGACCACCGAAGCTAACTGGTTCAACGGAGAGGTGGTGGTGGTGGAAAGAAGTTTCGAGAAAAGCGTACAGAATTGGATTGCCACTCATCCAGATGGTCGGGATGAAACTTTTCTTTACAGCGAGTTGTGCCGCTGTGGAATTCGTTTACTGTCTTCCGTTAGGAAATCCTGCGGTCGCGAACAATCCGAGACGCTTATAAGGAGTTACTACATGGGAGCTTAACTCAGTAATGATGATGTTTCTTCGCTTGCTAATCAAGGTTTTGATAAGAATAGTGCCAGGTGTTATATAATTGTCAAAATATAAATCATATTTTATCGATATGCACGTAAACAAATTAGGATGTACAGGTACACAAAAACACTGACCCAAATCTTGTAATCCGTGTTGTGTGTTTAGGGCCTAAGGTTTGTCTCATTACTGAACACCACCGGGCGTGTTTACACGAACAATAGACAAACCCAAGCCATTGTGTCTACAAGATCAGCAGGGCCGCTGAACAGTTTGTACAGTCGGTGGACTCACGGCAGCCGTACCAAGGTTATTATTATTGTTTGCTTGCATAACACCGTCCCGCAGACAACCTTTCGTCTTGAGGTCGAAGTATACATTTTAATAAGGTTTCTGTTTACAAACTAAATAAACTTCTATAAACTGTTACAAGTCAATTGTGAAAATAAGCAATAATAATTTATTTATTTACTTTTCTTTATGAAGAACTAAAACTAAGACCAATAAAGTTTAACAATTCATATATGTATACTAAAATACTACTTCTGTATGTGTACACATGAAATAAGGCGTATTTGTTGTAAATTAATTTGTTTATCGTATATTTTTATGAACAAATCTGCCAGAGAACTAAAGTCACCGATACAGTCTTTAGATTTAGCAAACTGAAGAAGAAATTATTTTTAGTTTTTTAAATTTTTATACCCAGTCAACCTTCCGGTAAAATAAAAAAGTGGAAAGGTGGTGCATTACCTTTTTTGTAGTTTTTTTGTTTTAAAATATTTAACAATATATGTACATTACAATTTTGAGACTTTGTTTAAAAAAACGTTTGAAGCCTTTTCAATATTAACAAAGTATCGTTAAAGCATTGTATTTACAGAATTTCACTTAAGCAAGTCTCCTTAAGGTGTGCATCTAGTTACTATGGCGTGCTCGCCGTTCTGCTTACGACGACACGGGGGATCTTTATGGGGTTTTATTTTCGATAATAATGAAACTCTTCTAAGTGAAATTAATTTATTTTTCTATTCATTGCACATTTATATCTTATTCATACTTTATCAATATCATTTACTTGGGCAAGGAAAGACGATATGTTACATCGGAGATTTATTTCAACAATTTATTTGTTTTTTATTTTAAAATTACGAATTTAAAAAGAAGTAATATAAAATAAAAAGGTTTTAATATATTAAAATAAAAAGTTTTATTACATTAGTGATACATTTATCAATGTATCGCTACACTATTTACGCTTGTCCGGCTTGCGTAGATCGCGCACACGCTATATGCTACGCTACGTACTATCATGTACTATCATCGGCTACACATCTTGGCTACGAGTTAGGTAGGAGTAAATCATAAACGAATAAGTTGATATATAGCATGCATGCAATTAAAGGACCAAACGCGACGTTAATAGCGAAACGTCTTACATGCGATTGTACTGTTTTGCGTAGATCGCACACACGCTATATGCTACGCTACATACTATCGGCTACACATCTTGCTACGAGTTAGGTAGGCGTAAATCATAAACGAATATAACATGCATGCAATTAAAGGACCAAACGCGACGTTAATAGCGTAACGTCTTACATGCGAGTGTACTGTTTTAATTAACACGCGCTCGACGCTCCACCCCGGGAGTCGGTTGCGACATTTAGACGTCGCAACGCTAGTTCCCCAGTAATTACAGTTGCGATACGTAATAGCGTCGTTTGAAACGTGGCCGGTGCGGGGGTAAGACGACAGCGGGTATTAACTATATGAAGGAGGGAGATGTACGAGTATAAAGATGGATACATAGAGCACGATCAATTTAACAAAATAATAGGTATAATTTTCGAAGGAGAAATAGCTCAGTTGTATTGTGTAGCTATTTTAATTCTTAATAAACACAATTTTATTAAAACTAATTTGTTAAAAATGACGGTGACTTGGTTCGCCAACCGTCACGTCTTGATTCCCACAAGAGCGAGAAGCGATTAACGGAAAGCCGTTTCGCTACGACGAATGTGAAAGGAAGGATGGATGGATGGAAAGATGGGTGAGTGTGGAGGAAGCAAGGAAGGTATGCTGGGATCGTAGCGGTTGGAGATCTGTGGTCTCTGCCTAAGCCTACGGGAGACAGGCGTGACATTATGTATGTAATAAACAGCTGTATAAAACGGAATACGATTGTGATGATTCGGTTGATGAGGAGAGTAACAAATATTTCTATTTGACAACCAATTGGCTCAGTGGTGGAACTGCCGTGAGTGAGTCAACGATAGCGAATTCGATCCACGCATCAAAATAAATATGTTTGGCCAACAAATTGAACAAGCTTCAAGTCCAAGTTTGGATTTGGACTTGTTCAAGATTGCTGTGTTAATTAATCCATTTGTTTAGAAATTAGAAAACCTGTGCCAGAAAAATAGTAAAATTTTTCGGCCGGTAAAAATCTTGGCTCCATGTACATGGCAGCCATCGCACCTCGCGAAGAAGGACGAAAGTTGTGCTGAATTAGCTGCCAACCTTCGCAAGTCGGAGAGGCACTCTTAGAAAAAGAAGAATAATTTAAATAATAAATAAATTACACCTCCTTCTTAATAGAACAACATTTCGTTATACGCAATCATCTCTGTTTACATGCTCTTGCATAAATCTTCGTAGACGGAGCGATTCGGTTAAATGAAGTGTACAACAAATAAGCGACAGTGAGCCGTTAACGTGTCGCGTATGCGAAACTATTAAATATTTGTGTAGTGGAGCGTCGCTCCATATTTCGGTGGCGTTAAATCAAGTCGGATTAAACAGCGCTCGTTAGCGGGAACGCATTACGAGAAACAAACATCTTTGTGTTCATAATTTTGTATACCCATTTGAAATTCGAATAGCTATTAATAAAATAGCTATTCAAATTTCAAATGATATATATAGACACGAAACTTTTTTTATAAATAGACAAATAAAAAAGTTGGCTTAGCACTGCTATACAAGAAAATTATTTGAGTAATAAAATTATAATAATAATGATCCAGCACAGGTGTCATCCCCAAAACTCTCCAAATAGTCTAAGCTCTTTAAACATTAACCCCTAATTAAGTCATTTTAAATACTTGTCGTCTTACAAGAAAGTTCCTAAATAATAGTTAGCATCGCACTTGCCTTTGGCCCGTGCTTCTTTACCTGAGAATACAAATTGTGTGTATAAGAACAATAATAATATATTTATTGGTATTTATATTATATTTCATTAGTGGTAGAGCCACGCTGCAGACGAATACTTTGTCAAGAATGGCATATTATTTGTCTGTAGCATGAATGGGCTAGCTCGCCCGGGGAAGTACGACACTCTCGCAGAAAACCGGCGTCTGAGTGGTAGCTTAGCTGCCGCGCTTCGTACGGTGAGCGGTCTGAGTTCCGGAGGCCCAACACCCTCCCCTTCCCACTCCCCCTACCACTCCCATTCTCATAATTTCACTTTCTTTAAGGTCGGCAACGCTTCCGCACTGCCTATGGCGATGCGTATGTCTATGGGCGGCGTTGGTTGCTTTCCATCAGGTGACACGCCTGCTCGTTTGCCTTCCTATGCCATAAAAAAAATGATTATTAACAAAATAATTCACAATATTTTGGTATTAAACTAAAGTAATAAATTATTTTATTGGTTAAATAACTTTTCCTGTATAGTATATTATCATATATCGCAGGGACAGCAATTTTTTTATGTCTACCTTACTTATGTCTTAGTAGTAACATGTCCTAAAGCCTACCGTTTCTACAATTATAGTGATTTCAAACTTACCAAAGTGAGTTTGACTGTATATCTTTTTTACTTTAAATTTGTGTAATTTTTTTTTGTGTCACAAGTACCTAAATGACTTTTTCTGTTAACTTATATTAGTGATGTTGTGTTTTTATTTCATTTTCATAATCTTATATTATTATCAGTTATATTGTTTATTTGTGGTGATGTTAAATACAACATAGTTCGATTAAAGGCTTATAAGTGAAGTGATATGAAATAAATGATGAAAAAATGACTTTTGAAGTTGACTGAAAAAGTCCGTAGAAGGTTTTGGTAGAATAGCCACCATTTGATCAAAATGTAACGTGATAAGCTAACTAGATAGTTATATTTCAAGAGATTTGATGTTATCTGTTTTTAACTTGACACTGGCATAATAGTTACAATTAATTGCAATCAAAGAAAAAAAAAGTACCTAAATGGTTCATATTTCTATTAATCAACATACATTCTTAACGATTAATTATCGTTTATTAAATCAAGTTCTATAATGAAAAAAATCGAATTTAAATGGACAAAGCTTGGCTCCATGAACATTGTAGCCATCGCTCATTTTACAAACTAAATAATAAAGAAATTACACTGTCTTCTTAATGGATCAACATTTCGTATAACGTGTGTGAAATTAATTTGAATAATAAATATTTCTTGTTTTCTAATCATTCCTCTCGTGCGACATCTGAATTAATCTCAAGCGAACCGTTTGAATCGTTTGACTACGCAAAACATGTAGTGATCACCGGGAATGGGAGGGGTTGAGTTGCCGCTTCGTTAGGTCCTGGCTAACGAAGCGGGCTTCTTGATGCACTGAGCAGTTCTTGGCAAAAGCTACTTCACGATTTCGTTCTAGATATTCCCTAGTAATGATATAAATGTGGACATGGTTTAATATTATCATTATTGCATTCTTTTATCGCTTTTACCAAGGGTATGCATTTTTTATCGCTTTTATCATAGGTTTACATTTTTTATCGCTTTTACCTTGGGTTCGCATTTTTTTATTGCTTTTATCATGGGTTTGCATTTTTTTATCACTTTTACCACACTCCGAGTTGTTGTTTGGAATAATTCCTGCCGACGAATTCCAATATCATACAACTTGCCTTAAAGAAAAGTTTTATCCCCACAATTTGAATGAGCACGGTGCGCTGTTCCCAAAATTTCTTTCCACGCATCAACCATCTTGCGGGATCAGCTGCCTTTAACGATATTTCCGAGCCGATACGACTTTGGCACCTTCAAATAAAAGCCTACACATACTTAAAAGGCTGGCAACGCTTCCCTAATATCTGGTGTTGCGGATGTTAATGGCCGGGGTTGATTACTTTCCATCAAACACTATTGCTCGTTTGCCCTCCTATCCCATAAAAAACAGTATAAAGTTACCTAGTTTCAAAAATTATATAAACCATAGCCAGTGGAACTATTTTTATAGAGTGCCATATATGTGCCAAACATTTTTATGAACTAGCCTACTCATATCTTAAAAGCCGGCAACAATTTTGTGATGACTGTGGAGGGGCAGATGTCTATGAGCGGTGATTATAATTGCTTTCCACCAGGTTATGCCCTCGTTTGCCTTTTTAACCTATTAGAAAAAAAAATATATGAATCTTTTGCCGATTTCTTCATTGCAATTTTTATCACACATAGAAACTCCAAGCATGGCTCTCTTCATAGCTTTCTGAGATAGTCTCTCAGAAAGCTATGACTGACTAGTCAGAGTTTGTAAAGCAGATGGACTGTCAATGTCGACGTTTCGGATCGTAAGTACGGTGCGATGATCTACATATATATGTAGATCATCGCACCGTACTACTGGCAGTTTCTGGACGCGCGAAGCTGAAGATCGGGCTAGGTAGCGTTGCTTGGAGGCGGCTTATGTCCAGCTGTGAATTGCTGCAGGCTTTAGATTATGGTCATGATAATAATATCTCAAAATACTACGCTTGTCCAAGGCTAGACTCATCATCTATCAAAATCACTAAAAATTGACCGTTACTATATTTATCTTGATACTGGAATCGAACCGCGACCATTGACTCCGATGCGGTAGCTTCGCCATTAAAGTATTAGATCGTCAGTAGTAGTAGAATTATATAACATTTAAATTCATAAAAAAACATTGCATATATGTATATATTATATTTCAAACCGACCTTATCTCTACAGCATAAAAAAGTAAAAACGGCCTACTCAGTCACCGCACAGCCAGTTACCGTTCACGCAACCAAAACAATACAATACGAACAAAAAAAAACACTCGAAGGAACAACACATTCCGGTTGAAGACACAAAGCTTCCGAGACGGGGTTAAAAAGAAAACCTCCTTTTAAACGCCGCCTTATCTAAATCCCCGTCGCGTTTATCAACGGGGCGGATATAAAGCGTGTATACACGGACGCGTCTCGCCTCGGCTCGTTAGCGGACGCCTCGTGGCGTTAAATAAGCCTGCACCCGTATACAGGCAGAGCCGATTCGAGATAATCCTTTAAAGACGTATTTCAGACTTGATGGTCTGTTGCCTTTCGCTGATTCGACTGCACTTTAACGTTCAATTACCCCTATCTGCTGTTTTTATGATAAAGGGGGTATATAATTAAAATACTAAATGAAACGCCTGTTTCATTTATTATTATAATAATGATAACTGAAAAGTCATTTTCATTTATTGTTATAATAATGATAAATGAAAAGTCAGTTTCATTTATTGTTATAATATTAGTTTCTTTGTATTATGTAATAGTTTGTGTAATTTTACTTTGATTGTATTATATGGATAGATTAATATAATACAATAAGCAAACCAATAAAAATAAATAACATTAACATCTTCACGTTTAAAGATAATACAATAGGAGTGTCTCAGATTATAATATCACAGAATGAGGTTCCCCTGTAACGCCATTATTTTTTTTATGGAATAGGAAAACAAATGAAAAGTATACTTTAACTCATCACACTTGTTCAAAGTGGATTGTTGGGACAACCAGACACGAAATAAACACCATAAGCTAGGCAAAAACTTCTTTTGCGATGCGGGGATCAAATTCGTTACCATTGACTGCAAAGAAAGTAGCTTTAAAACAGCGCCAATTAGGTTAACGCATAAAAATTAAAAGAATAAAAATTTAATATAAAAAAATAGCTCAGTTGATATATATTGGACTTTTGATCCGAAGTAAAAAAAAAATAAAAATATATATTTGAAATAAATTCACACTAGTAAAATGTACGATACATTTTACGAGTATAAATTTAATTAACACGGTATGCAAAGAATAGATTTTCATTAGCGAGTCCACCCGTGTACACCCGCTTTATAGTTATAACAGATGTTTGAACTATTCAAATCCAACCTATTTCAGCGCAAATTTCCCGCAAACGGAACTCTGGTTTGATAGCAAGCAGCTTACCATTAAATATTGAGATTTAGAAACGGATGAATATTACTTGTGTGTGATGATGAATAATATGCCGATACGTGGACACTGAGAGTCCGTCTGCTTCACAAGCTCAGAGTCGCTCAGAGCTATGAAGAGAGTTATGCTCGCAGTTTCTCAGGTAGATATGATTCGGAATGAACAAATCCACCAGAGAACTTAAGTTTTTATTTTTATGGCATAGGAAGGCAAACGGGCAGGCGTGTCACCTGATGGAAAGCAACCAACGCCGCCCATAGACATCCGTAACGCCATAGGTAGTGCGGATGCGTTGCCGGCCTTAAAGGAAAGTGAAATTATGAGAGTGGGAGTGGGGATAGGAGGGGTAGTGGGAGTGGGGATAGGAGGGGGAGTGGGAGTGGGGATAGGAGGGGGAGTGGGAGTGGGAATAGGAGGGGCAGTGGGAAGGGGAGGGTGTTGGGCCTCCGGAACTCAGACCGCTCACCGGACGAAGCGCGGTAGCTAAGCTACCACTTAGACGCCGGTTTTCTGCGGGAGTGTGGTACTTCCCCGGGCGAGCCGGCCCATTCATGCTACACACAAATAATATGCCACTCTTGACGAAGTATTCGTCTGCAACGTGGCTCTACCACTAAGAATCTACTAAGTCACCGACATAGCCTTTCGAATTAGCAAACTGAAGTGGCAATGGGCTGGTCACGTTTGTCAAAGATCCGATAATCGTTGGATTAAACGAGTGGTAAAACGTAGTGTGGGACGCCCCCCGGCTAGATGGTTAGCCTTTGGGTCTTTGATTTTATAATAAAAAAGTTGAATGAAGCCTATATAGTCTGTCAGTCGGTTGAACACACAAAATTCAATGAAAAACAAATATAAACAAACATTTAAAACTTCAGAAATTTTTTCAATAAAATTTTTAGAATTTACGTTTTAAGAACTAAGTTAATTTTAGATCCAACATTGTACATCTCCTTTTTTTAAAGTTTAGTAAACGCTCGCGACGCCCTTGGGCGATTGCTCATGTGTCCCACCTCCCTCCCTCTAAAGCCGGTGCTGGGAATAACGAACTGCTAGATTATCAGTACGATATAGGATTTAAATCATAAATCTAATTTAAATGCATTGATTCATGAAGCTCGAGTTATACGAAACAAAACCTATCGGCGTTTTGTTCCCCATAACCCAATAACCCGTTAAATCCATTGGTTAGAACAGTAGATCCATTCAATAAAAAGTTTGTGTCTGACGAACTCATAATAATAGCAAAAACACTTTCTGCACCAGTGAGATAGCTGGTTTTTACCATCCACACATTGTTTAACAACTCCGCTCCGCTTCATTTACATTTAACACAGTGACTCAAAACAATCCTTAAAAGCATCGTGATATGATCAGATATCAATCTCTTCCATTGTCCACAGTTTCGACGTGCGCGGGCGCAGCTTTAATAAGGCGCTGCACTGGTCGGACCCTCTGGCATTCGGTCGGCGGGCTTATTTCGTCACGATGTCCCGCCCTTCGTCGCTCACGGTGGATGCTGTGCAGCTAGACGACGAGGGGATCTACCGCTGCAGGGTCGACTTCAAGAACTCACCTACTAGAAACTTTCAAATACGTCTGAATGTTGTTGGTAAGGATATTTCGCAATTATGAGTAGATTTTAGTATGGTTGATCATTACCACGAATTAATGTATAGCTAACTTTTCGGACCCTTCACAAAGTCTCGACATCCAAGTTTCTCAGCAGATATACTAAGGTCCATGTTAATAAGATGGTCATCAGACCCACCTTAATGTACCGCGTTGAGGCTTAGACAATGACTTTTAAGAAAGAGAACAAGCTACAGATCACCCAAACAAAAATCATGTAAAAAATCCTCTGACCAAAATGATGACTGGATCCTTTATAATGCTGAAATTTTGCTTAATAATGCTTTTGAACGATGCTAACATAATAGGAGAGACAAAGGCGCACAGACTTCGTAGGCTCGGTCATCTGGGGAGTATGTGAGAGGGTCGTGCAGCGAAATGGCATACATGGTAATACCAACTAGTCAAGGTCCAGTCGTTCGCCCGAAGTAACGATGGAGTGATGCAGTAATCGCTGACCTGAGTATGCTTCGGGTAGGCGATTGGCGGAAGGCAGCCCAGCATTATAACCAGTGATGAGTTCTCTTTTCGGAGAACAGTAGTAGTACTTGTAAGTTTGAGATTAATCTTGATAGTGGTAAAGCCATGGTAGCCCGAATGGACCGGCTCACAGAGAAAAGAAATTCAAGTATCAACGAAGCATTAACAACAAATAACTTGATATTCTTTCTGCTAGTACCTCCACATCAGTTGCTCTTGTATGACGAGGCTGGACGTGATGTGGCTGGAGTGGTTGGCCCTTTGGAGGAAGGAGGTAATTTCACCTTACTGTGTGAGCTCAGAGGAGGTAAGAATAAAAAAAAAATATTTAATTTTATAAAGCGTGTTCGGTGACAGAATTTGGTTATGAACCTTAATCACTACTTTTAAACAAAGAATAATCGACTATATTTATATTAGATTAAAGGTCGAATGTTCCTTGTTTAAGTAGTAGTTAAGGTTCAAATCCCAATTCTATCATCCACCTACTATATGACATAAGACTTATAGATTTAGGCGTAACATGTATAATATCATCATCATCATTATCTGTAGCCTAAACTTCTGTTTATATGCTCCATCTAACCCTATCTTCGGCTACGTATCTAGTTATTCTAGTCCATTTCTGCTAGCCGTTTTACACAGATCATTGTTTCATCTAGCCAAGGTGGGGGGTATCCTATGTTCCTTTTAGCAAAACGCAGTCCCTACTACAACACTCTTTCACGTTGAGAATATATAAAGCGATATTTCTTTTCATGTCTTTGCGGTACAGTTTACACATAGACCGAAGCGGGGCATTAGATCTAAAACGCTCCTTTTCATTTCTTTGTGAAATAAACTAAAATGTTGCACTCGTGCATATACTCTGGATAAGAAAAAATTACCACTTAGAATATGAGAACTTTTAGATTTATTTTTAACTTAATTTGCTAAGTAGAGTATAATTAAGAATGTGTCCATTAACAATTTTCTTATAGTCTCTATTAAGGGGAAGACACCTATGCTCTTATATTATTTACACTAGTAAAACATTCATTTCACTTCACTACACTAGGATATTACTAAACTAACTCAAAGGATTTTAGTTCTTTTGAGTATTCTTAATAAGTTAAGCTGGATATCCTCGACGTTCACATGATGATGATATCTTCGTTTATGAATACCATTTAAATATTCATTTCACTTCACTACACTAGGATATCATTAACAAACTCAAAAGGTTTAGTTTGAGATATAGTTTTAGGCTTGAGTCTTTGTAATAAGTCCATGTTGTCGAGATGCTAAATAGCCTCGATGGTGATGCATTCATCGTCCATGAGCTTTGGCGTATCTATTTATAATACGAACGACTAGGTCCACCTTAAATCCAATATATAGATCTAACTATTTAAGTCATTCAACTACTGTCACCGCTGATACAGCGAATAAATTGTTTTTTGTCTTTCACAATTTCTTTGGAATATTTCTAGGATAAATATTTTCTTATCCAGACACTAACATTCATCTGCGCTACAAAAATGAAGTAACCACATATTTTAATGAGTACTAAAGGCTTAAGGTGGGGTCGAGTTTTCCATTTTACCCTCGCCCGTATATTCCTAAGCGCAAATATTCAACCCCATGTCTGGAAACAACGATTTGGGGACCGCACAAGCAGTTCTGGCTATAGGCAGGTTAAATTTAAGTTGCGGGCAAGAACGATAAATGCTAATGTTCTTGGGAGTTGGAGTTGGAGTTATGTTTGTTTATGTTATATTGCTAAGTTATAAACAAACATAATGTACTGAACATTCTAAAACTAATAGTGGTAGAGACACGCCGCGGACGAAAACTTTATCAAGAATGGCATAATATTTGTCTGTAGCATGAATGGGCCGGCTCGCCCGGGGAAGTACCACACACCCGCAGAAAACCGGCGTCTGAGTGGTAACTCAGCTACCGCGCTTCGTACGGTGAGCGGCCGAGTTCCGGAGGCCCAACACCCTCCCTCTCCCGTTTCCACTCTCATAATGTATTCCGTAAAGGTCGGCAACGCTTTCGCACTGCCTATGGCGCTGCGGAAGTCTATGGGCGGCGTTGGTTACTTTCCATCAGGTGACACGCCTGCTCGTTTGCCTTCCTATCCCATAAAAAAAATGGTTTATTTCATATTCTGTGTATTTTCTTAACTATTTTGTAAACAATATTCACTATCTCTGATTAAATTAGATGAAGTCCTATTGCAGAGAATTTAGATATAGAGTATTTATTGAAAAACAGCAATAGCTCTGTTGTGATATGATCAATGAGTCCACAAATTTACATACCTTGGAAGTAGTACTGTCAGAGACTGGAGAAACTGAAGGGGACATCGCTTCTAGGATTGCCAAAGCGAGAACGACCTTCGCACAGCTGAGGCCCGTATGGCAGTCACGGAAAACTGAAACGGAGAGTTATGAAAGAATAATATAGAATTCTTTTTTTTTAAATTGATTACCTTCTTGTCCGTTATCTATCCATTTGTATTGTTTTCTCGTATTAAAGACTTAATTCCAAGCCATATATCGGAATCCTTGGCGTCGACATACCGAGAGTAGTAGATAATGCTAAATTAGCCTGTAAATTCTAAGTTGATTGTGCTCAGTAGAGCGATACAGTATTTCACATCGTCGTCAACTTTATAAGGCACAATTCTGTCCGCATATGGAATACTTTTCGCTTTTTCTTTTCTTGTTTCTCGAATGTTCCTCCGATGTCTATTGGCAGTTGACTGTTTTCATCGGGCAGCAAGCTTTCCTCATTTTCTACATTTTTTTTAATTTTTTCAGATTTTATTTTAAAAAATCTTCGCTTGGATGATACTATATGCAAGATTTTGCTATTGTTACGAATATCCATAGGCGGTGGTGTAAAAAGTAATAAAAGATTTTCGATTTCGTTGTTATACAATTCATTTTTAAATCAACTCGAAATAAAATTCTTCATATTTCTTCTATCGAGCCATCGTTCGCCAGCTGAAATACATTTCCCCGGGTTTAATATCAGTCATTCGGACAGCCATACAAAGGAAACAATCCGGCCGGGGTAAAGGTGAGCGAAATCGGAAAGTACTCGAAGTATTAGAGTTACAAATGATATTTCCGTTGCAGACGCTTTGAAGCATTTTTCTTCATAGAAGACCTTAAGTTTTGTTCGACTTTCGACCTTATTGTGAGTTGAAGTTAGTCTTAGGAAGTTATAATGGAATTTTTGTGAGAAATATCATCTTAATATAATATAAATATATAATCATTTCTATATTTTTTTTAACACTCCATATATGTCCCACTGTTGAATACGGGCCTCTCCATTTCTGGAGGAACGGACGTTAACCCACCACGCTTATCCAATGCTGATTGGTGGGGTTACCATACTCGGAATAAATATTTCTAATCCGTACATATATTAATTCCAATGCGAGGATCGAGCCCGCGACCATTGATTCCGCGGGCGGAGGGCTTTCGCACTGCCTATGGTTGTGAGGAAGTCTATGGTGGCGTTGATTGCGTTCCATCAAGTGATACGCCTGCTCGTTTCCCATCCTATCCCATAACCCGCATACTCGTTTGCTTGTTCTGCAATGAAAAATAAAAAAATTGACCTATAACAAATTCTGTACTGGCAACACTGCCTCCGCTCCTGCACCTTCGGTTGTGATCCGACGACGTGGTGCTAATATAAAATTTCATTTCTAGTGTTAAATCTGTTTAAATGCTTGTTAGTACTATGCTTAAATAATATAGAACAAAACTACACCTTTCGTCTGAATGTGTTTTCATTATAAGATGTGGTGGCGTTGATTGCTTTCCATCAGGTGACACGCCTGCTCGTTTGCCTTCCTTATCTCACAAAAAAAATATATACATCTTTCTTCTTCATTAAAACTTCATTTTTACTCTAATCAAATATAATATAAAAAAGAAAGTATATTTAGCGTAACCTTGTGAGACATAAAGCATGTAAAAATTTGTCTATGAGCGGCGTTGACTGCTTTCCATCAGGTGACATGCTTGTTCGTTTGCCTCCCTATGCCATAAAAAAATAAAAAATATACATCACACGTAATCTTCTTTTCAAGATTTCATTTTTACTCAAATTAAATGTAATATAAAAAAAAATACATAAAATCTATACTTAGTGTAAGCTGTCTGAGAAATAAAACACGTAAAAATTTCTTTTACGACTACAAAGGAAAATGTTAAGTCTGCGCAAACTGAAATAACAAGATCCAATTTATCAAATGACACATTTGAGGCAACATCAAAGGCCCACGCCACGAGCACGAGTAAGTACAGGGCGAAGGCAGATTTAAGTAATTCTAACCGTGAAACGAATGGGGTTTGTCACGTGTGGTTCGAATAACAGCGGATATCATTCTGTTATTGAGTAACTCCAATTTAGATGTGGACTGATGATGACATCAATGTTTTGAAAACACTCGTTGTAAAGTACCGATGCATCGAATCGATCCGATGTTTATTTCTCAAAATCGAGTAAACATCGATTTTTTGTTCGATGCATCGTAAACAAACCTACAGCAAATACTTAGTAATGAGTTGTATAATAATTTTAAAACCTAGGAAGGTACGTTTAAAAAAAGTGTATAGTAGACGAAACTACAATATTTTTAAAACCTTCCGTATATTATTAATTAATTATAATATTAAACGAGAAGTAATTAAGACAATATAACGAAAAATATTTTAAGGTTTGATGGCAGGAAAAATATCTTTAAGGTTAAGGATGAGGATGATTACTTACCAACAGGAGACCCAAAAAAGTGCATTTTTAATTTTGAAGTGGTTATCTTTTTTATTAAAGCCTCATCCATACAATTTTTTAAAAAAATTAATGTTTTGAAAACATATATTTTTGAACCTCCAAAATACGTGTACGTAATCCATTACACAAATGTAACTACGTGTGTTCTTATTTTATGAAGATTCCAATGCCAAATACCAGCTTCTAAGGAAGCCGATTCCGCAGATTTGTTGTGCGTGGAAAGAAACATAAAGAATAAAAATCACCCCCTTAGTCATTTAGTTTATTCAATTTATTACGTTCATACGCTTTCAGTACAGACGTACACCAAAATACTTCCTTGAAAAATTGCCTGTGGATACGTCGGTACGTCTCTTTAATGAAAACATATGTGGGGAAGAACGGTAGGGCCGTACAATATATATCACTTTATCCATTACAGTTTGGCATATTTACACTTTGTTCTAGTAAAAAATTCAAATTTGAATTATTTATAATATAACTTTATTACCTGCCTGCATTCTCTTATGGTGCCGAAATCTAGACACTGACGATACATATACTCTACAAGTTTAAAGTTGTATAACGTTGTAGGTAAGAATTTCCGAGGAAGTGGAAGAAATCCGCCGGAGAACCAAAGTAATTGACATGGCTCCTTAAGATGACAAACTTAAGTTACAATGGGGACACATTTATCAGAAAACCGATAACTGTTGAATTAGAAGAGGTTTTGTTCTTCTATACGGATGTGAGGCTTGGACGTTTAAGGAAGACCTCAGAAAACGTATAGAAGCGTTCGAAATGTGGGCATATAGACGGATGCCCACTATTAGGTGGACTCAAAGGGTGGCCAATGACGAGGTTCTCCGACAAGTCAAGCAAATACGTAAACTTTTTCAGACCGTGAAAGGTAGAAAAGTTGCTTACCTGGATCATATTAGGAGGCATGATAAGTACAAATTGCTGCAACTGATCATTATGAGAAAAATTGCGGGCAAAAGACAAGTCGGTCGAAAAAGAAAGTCTTAGCTACCTAATATCAGGGAGTGGACCGGGATAGCGAGTGCTTCAGAACTGCTGCACCTCGCGAAGGAGGAGGAAAGTTGTGCTGAATTGGCTTCTAACCTTCGCAAGCCGAAGAGGTACTCTTAGAAGAAGAAACACGTTTATAAAAACGTTTTAGTGTGGGGCGATCTTTTTTTTTAATTTTTATACAAATTTTAATTCTTTGTTTCGACATAAGCAATAACATTTCATTTGTCAAACGTCAGTCTACTAAGAAACTTTTACCACCATATAGCATCGAAGTTCCTCTGAACGGAGAAGGAACGGCGAAAAAAACTCTGCAGATATCCTCTCTTTTTAGAAAGCAGACGAACGAGCATGCGGGTAACCTGGTGGTCCACAACGCCAGAGGCGTCTAAGGTGCGTTGCTGGTCTTTGTGAACACATACGCTGGTTCTTCAGCTAGATAGAATAAGGATTCGTGCAGAGCAGCCAGCTGAAGATAGAAAAGTGGTATTCAAAGATCGGATTGGATGGCACACCTTAGAGACAGGGAGACTGACAGCAGTGTATATGAGGCTTATGATGATGATGTTGAAACCACTATCAGGTGTCCGAAACTGATCTATCAGTTAGATGAGGCTAATGGTTACAAGTTGCACCACCTCCAAATCATTCTTTTCAATTTTGCAGGTTAACTGGGAGAGAATGCCCAATGGCATTAAGTGCGTCTGTTGTAAACTTTGTGCAAAAAAGCTTTTATAAAATTAAAATAAAATAAATAAATTATTAAGACAAAATTTGGTTGGACCCGATATGAATTCAATCTGCAAACTATGAAAAGTAGGCTTGAAAAATATTTTAATATAAAATTCAAATTTCTTTTGAAGGTAAATGAAGAGGGGTCTCTCGAAACTTTTTGCAAAATATATTAATGGAATGGAAATAAAGTTCCCTCTTGAATCCGGAGGGGCGCGTGTAGATTAGGGCAATCCTCCGATATTTACGATAGCTCGTTCGAATTTACATCTCACTCAAAGTTTTCGTCTGTTATGCAAAATGCTGGTATTTTTGTTCGCTCTATACTTGTCAGGAATTACCGATTACATTCTGAACAATCGATTTTCGTGTGCGGATAAAAATCTGCAAATGCTTTTGTAAAATGTAATCTGTTTTGGTTAAGTTTTGAAGCAAAAACAATTGTTTACAGATTTCTCCCGCCAACTTACATCAGTGACGTTGCGTTTTTATTTCATTTTCATTATCAGTAATATTGTTTAATTATGGTAGTGTATTATTATATATTTTGTAGTGGTAAAGCCATGCTGCCGACAAATACTTTGTCAAAAATGGCATATTATTTGTCTGTAGCATGAATGAGTCGGCTCGCCCGGGGAAATACCACACTCACGCCGAAAACCGTCGTCTGAGTGGTAGCTTAGCTACCACGCTTCGTCCGGTGAGCGGTTGAGTTCCAGAGGCCCAACCCGTGGTCATGATGTAACATGTTACATATCTAATATTTTTTAACTTGGTGTGTTTAACACACTTTGAACCATAATATTTTAAAATATTATACATTATCTTACCAAAGGTAAGCAACGTGACAATCTACAGTTAACATCAGTTACTTGTTAGCTTGATTATCTCCATTTTACAAAAAAAAAATTTCTTTGAAATATGATTTTTTAAAATACACATCATTAACAAAACCGTATCAAAACAATGCTCTTTCGCATTGTGTGGAACGGGACGCGGTAAAGCGTATAAAGGGTTTTAATGTCAAAATAAATGACAATTTGAAACGCAAATTAAAAAAGAAAAACTCGCAAAGGGCTGTGAATACACCTAATGGAATATACAAGCACCGGTACAATAATAGGACAATATTTTTTGAAAGCTCGTATGCTTTACATTATCTGTTTATACATTTTTTACAGCCCATATGTCTCGTGCTTAGACAGAAGGTCTTTTAATTTTTAGAAGAACGAAAAAAGAATATTACACTCGGAGTAAATACATAATCGTACGCGGGATCATCGAAATAACTAACTAATAAATAACGCTGGTGACTTTGTAATTTTTACTTTGTTAAAAGTAGCTAAGAGAAGGTCTAATACTTTTTCTTAGCTACTTTTAATAACCTAAAAATTACGTAGTCACCAGAGTTATTTATTAATTAGTTATTTCGATGATCCCGCGTTCAATTATGTAATATAAATTATATATTAAATAATATAAATTATATTATACGCGTTCGATAATGTATATAAATTACGTCCAAAAGAATACGAGGATAGCAGTAATTAAATTGCTAGAGAAAATGACACACACACACACATTCGTCGTATATACGGAGGGAGACACGCTTACATCCACACACATGCATAAATTAAGACTTGTAAATTATAATTTCACTTAGTTATTTTTCTTACATTATAGTATATATTTGTAACGCAAATTCTATATTATTTTTCCATCTTTAATACATATTTTGTATATTTTTATAATGTACCTTTGTAATCACGTTTTTTCTAATATGAAATATTTATAATTTGTCAACTTATACTTATTAGCTTGTTTTTGTTTTTAATGGTTTTACGGCTCTGTGTTCTAGCCAGTTTTGTAACTTGTCTCGTTACGTCTTGATAAAATACTGGCCATTTTAACAAAACCTTCTATGGACTTTTGCCGTCAATTTAAAAAGTCACGATACACGAATTAATTCATATCACTCCACTTATACGCCTTAATCAAACTATATTGTACAATACGCCACCATAATTAAACAATATAACTGTTAATAATTTAAAATTATAACCATGAAATAAAAACACGTCACTCATGTAAGTTGGCGGGAAATATTCTAATCTATACTAATGCTTTGGGATTAACAAATAAATAAATAAAAATAAAACTATCACAAATAAATTCACTCTGATATCATTCCATTACAAAATAGGACGACCGTGGTGGTTCTATCAAGGTCAATTTATGTTAAACTTAGCTGAGTGAAGAAAACTGAAAAAGTTTTCGACACTTCCGATAATTTAAGTTCTCAACTCAGCGTCTGGGAACGGCCATATTGGATTTGGCGGGATTGGTTTTGAGCTTTCGCTTCGTTTATAACCGCCTAGTTTTTTTAACGACTGATTTTAACATGACTTTTGTTAGTTGCCTAAATAACTTTAATAAAGTAGTTTGACAAAATTATTATAATCAATTTTAAGTGTTAATTTCTTTCGTATATATTATATAATATATTTCGTATATATTCGTATATATTATATAATAAATTGATTTTTTTTAACACACTTTTAACAAGCACGGGCCTCTTCATTTCTGAAGGTACAGACGTTAACCCACCACGCTTGTCCAATGCGGATTGGGAGGTTTCCAGACTCGGAATAAATATTTGTAATCCATTCATATATTTATTCCGATGTTGGGAATCGAACCCGCGACCATTGACTCCGAAAATTACTTTCATATAAATTAAGAAATTTAAATACTTCAACGTAAACTACACATGACAGTCCACTACTGATGATATTCCCTTCAGCATCACACGTTAAGTTGTTAATGTAATAACTGGAGAATATTTTAACCTAGGTTTGCAAAAACGCACTTTTTTTACTTAAATACACGTCTACTCTAATACATACATACATTCATATCGTCATGCCTGTCTTTCGTAGGGGTAAGCAGAGACCACAGATCTCCAGCTGCTACGATCTCGGCATACTTTCCTTACTTCCTCCACACTCATTACTCTCCTCATGAAAGACCGCCGGTTCAGGGAACTCTTAACCTGGTCTTTCCTAAAAAAGTTCTATTCTAATATTACTCTATTTTCCTACAAAAATAACTAGACATTGTCACTTCAGTTTGTGAATTTCGTACCATGCCGATTACTTTGGTTCACTGGCAATTTTGAAATCTCATCCATCACAGGGACTGCAAACAAAGGCGTTATCTTCTTAGCTCACCGAAAGCCTTCTGGCTCTGTGAAGTACATTATCTGTGTTTTGGCACCGTAAGCGAATGCAGATAATTTCCAAAGAAAGGCAACTTACGGATAAAAAAGCCATTATAAATGGAAATTAAAATAAAAATAATTTATTTTTATATATATTTATATACATAAGCAATTATTTGTCAAACGTCACTCTTTCAATAATCAAGCTTTAACCGCCATTACATTATGAGATTCCTCCGGACGGGGAAGAAACGGCCATTTGTTTGTCATTTTCTTTTTCCCCCCATTTTCCAATGCAGTAATGTGTATGAATTAACAGTGAAATATAGTCTTTCAGATAACCAGAATAAAATTGGTTAACCTATAATTAATTATACTCTAATTGGAAGTGTAAGAGTAAATATTATAATAAGTATACACGACACAGACGCGCGCAGAACGATTTCCGTCAAGCAACACCTTCCTTCGACAGCAACACAAGTTGATTTTTAGTCGACACACTTATAATTTCTTTTTTGTAGGTCGTCCTCAACCAACCCTGACTTGGTTGATCAACAACAAGCCAATGGAAGAACACACGATACTAAAGAACGACGGGAAGGTTATCATAAGCCGGATAAGCATCGGTGGCGCTGAGAGGAATTGGCTTAACACCAGCATCAGGTGCCAGGCCACCAACACACCGTTGCTAAGCCCACACGAACGGACTGCAAGGGTTGAAATGCATTGTAAGTATTCATTTACCACAGCATACATACATATCGTCACGCCTGTTTCCCTTGTAGGGGTAGGCAGAGACCAAAGATCTCCATCCGCTACGATCCCGACACATCTTTTGCTTCCTCCACTTATCCATCTTTTCATTCATCTGCCTATTACATTTATCGTAGCGAAACAGCTCTCCGTTAGTCGCTTCTCGCCCTCGTGGGAATCAAGACGTGACGGGTGGCGAACCATGTCGCCGCCATATACACAAATTATACCATAGCAAATATCAATATTTATATTATTTTATACAACCTTATTGGCTGAAGATCTAATTGATTGACGAACTAATTGGCTAACGACCTAATTACCTAAAAACCTAGTTGGCTTAGTAATAGTGCTATCGCTTTGGGAATCATTAGTATGGGTTAGATTTATATATCGGATTTATATAAAAAGATATATTTATTTCAAGTACCACACCAATATACTTTTATTTATTTATTTCATGTCTGGGCACCACACTAATTCACCTTTGATAAGCGAGATAAGTTATAACATCTTATAGAAAGTGTCCTAACAGTGGGGATAAGGGCTAATTAGATTCGGATAAATTATTTTAAGGCCATACATATTTATGCCGATGCTGGAAAAATTCGCCAATGAGCCAATTAGATTGCCATAATATATGTATACACATGTTATCATCATCATCAACAGCCTGCGGTAGTCCTCTGCTGGATAAAGGCCTCCTCCAAGAAGCGCTATCGAGCCCAATCTTTGGCTTGACGCATTTAGTTTCTGCCAGCCGCCCTGCGCCGAGGAGGCTTCCCACACTACGTATGCCGAGACGCTTCAGCACTCGTCTGCTCCAACGATTGTCGGATCTCCTACAAACGTGACCAGTCCATCGCCACTTTAGTTTGCTAATTTGAAAGACTTTCTCGGTGACTTTACTTAATGCATACGTATTTACTTAATTCGAATAGTGGTAGAGCCATACTGAAGATGAACACTTTGTCTAGAATGGCATGATATTTGTCTGTAGCATGAATGGGTTGGCTTGCTTGGGGAAGTACCACCAGTAAAGCCGGCGTATGTGTGGTAGCTTACCTACCGCGCTTCGTACGGTGAGCGGCCGAGTTCCGGAGCCCCAACACCCTCCCATAATAACACTTTCCTTAAAGGTCGGCAACGCTTCTGCACTGCCTAAGGCGCTGCGGCCCATAGTCTATGGGAGGCGATGATTGCTTTCCATCAGGTGACATGTCTGCTCGTTTGCCTTCCTACCTCATTAAAAAAAAAAAGAATTTTGTATTTAAATGCTATTCCGCTTCTAAGCCATCAAGCGTGGCTGCAGTAAACGGATAGTTATGCGCTGGGACTAAATTCACCGATGACAATTACCGGTATTAAGTCGCACCCAAGTTGGCTCACAAATCGTGAGATACGAATTTGTCTTGGCACGCAGCGAGGCGGCACTTTATTAATGTGCCAAGGATTTGCAGACACGCTTCGAATAGTTTAGTTTACATTTCGAATACACAAGACGTTAACGCTATATTTTATTATTATTATTATTTATTATTTTTTAATGGGTTAGGAAGGCAAACGAGCAGGCGTGTCACATAATGGAAAGCAATCAACACCACCCATGACATGCGTCTTTATCCATCCTGTATAAGCATATATTTTCTTTACCAAAGCACATTGGGTTTACCTTTGTCTTTTGGCTGTACCTTTGTCTCTCCAATCAGTTTGATATCAATCATGAGATCATCGATTTCAACACTTCGGGATGATCCAACTTCCATTTGACTTTTACTAAGGGTCAAAGATCTTTTGAAGAATTTTCTCTGAAGATGTTTCGAATATAAATATGATAAAATATAAAAACTCGCCGTTAAGAAAAGTTTCATCCTCACCACCTGGATGAGTGGCGATCTACTGCGGTGCGCTTCTCTCGAAACTTCTTTCCACGCACCACCACTCTGTGGAACCAGCTACCTTCGGCGATCTTTCCGAACCTATAACAAGCCTACACATACCTAAAAAGCCGGCAACGCTTCCGCGACTCCTGCGGTGACGCGGTTGTCTATGGACGGCATTGTTTGCTTTCCATAAGGCGACACGCTTGCTCGTATGCCCTTCTATCCCATAAAAAAAGATAATTACCTACCTACATTTCATGATGAAATGAGATGAAATTTTCCAATAAGCATATAATGAAATTACAATAAAGTACCATTTAAGATTTTGTTTCATTTAATAACAACTATATATGATTTAGTTAGTGCTAAATTGCAGAATATTTTACGGTAAACATACTTTGAGACTAGTTTGTGTAAGTTCGTTCCTGGAATCGTACAACCTTGCCAAAACGTGCAATTTACCTGACACGGAAAACTAGTTTGGAGTCTCGAGCGCACTAACTTGACGTACTGCAGTTATAAGTCGGCGTTATTATATCGTTCCGATATACAGCGTGTCCCATTATTTCACAAATAAAACCAGTGATAAAATTATTACATAGTATGGTATATTTTTATTATAATCAGACAAAATCGATTTGCTCAGTGGCGGGGCCTTCCGCCCGCGGTTCGATCCCCGCATCGGAATAAATATATGTATGGATTATAAATATTTATTCCGATTCTAGTAACGTCTGCTGTGCCAATGGATGCGTGGCTAGAGGCGAGCTTAGTCGCAAGCGTGCCGACCGTCCCGGGATCGGGCTCCCCGGGTACTATGGTGCCTTACCTCAGCATGCAGGGCTCTGCTGGGGCTGACCTCCATCCTCCCTTGCGGCTCGTGGTATTCACTGAGACGAATTTTAATATATTTAATTTGTTGAAAAATGACGGCAACGTAGTTCGCTATCCGTCACGTCCTGATTCCCACGAGGGCGAAAAGCGACTAATGGAGAGCCGTTTCGTTGCGATGAATGTGAGAGTAAGAATGGATAAAAGGATGGATAAGTATGGTGGAAGCAGGGAGGGTGTGCCGGGATCGTAGCGGATGGAGCTTTGTAGTCTCTGCCAACCTCTGCAGGGGATAGGCGTGAATATATAAAAAAAAATAAAAAATAAGAAAAGTACCCACTTAACACTTCTTTTGTATTTTTTCTTTTACTTTGCTACACCACCTTCTTAGTATTTTTCTGTTCTTGTTCTTTGAAGCGATATGAAATGCCCCTTCTTTCATTCAATTATAAAAATAATATGTATTTATACTAAGTGATTTTTTACAGTGCGTCCTACATCTGTTTATATCGTGGAGAAACCTGGTGAGCTATCAGCGGATAGAGAAGTAACTTTAATATGTATATCCCACGGTAGTAGACCTCCAGCCCAGATAACGTGGTTCAGAGAGAACAGAAGATATACAAGAGGAAAGGTATCCGTTCTTTTTTTCTTAATTTTCAAAATCCACTTTCGCTGTGCCTTTGAGTGGATAAATGAAAGGCACAAATAGCGTTTCCAGGAAGTAAGGAAGCGCAACATGCCATTTACGTGATATTCTCCGAGTTGCTGTAATTATAAACCATTGAGACGGCAAATTAATTAGAAGGCATCTGCTGTATAATGCTTTGTGTAACTCCGCATAGCGATAGAATATAATTAGATACGTCAATGAATTTAATGAAGGATTCAATTTAAGTTTTGAAAAAATAATCTAGTTTTAATAATCGTTGTTTATTATTATAATTAATATGTAAAACTTTAATAGTCCACACCTACATACATACATATAAAGGATCATGCCTGTTTCCCGACAGGGATTCCCGGTAGGGATAGGCAAAAACCAATTGTTTGTGAAGGTTCCAAAGTCGTATCGGTTCGCAAATACCATTGGAGGTGACTGGTTCCACAGGGTGGTAGTAGTGTTGTGCGGGGATGAAACGTTAGTTCAACGTTGATACACCTTTATATTTATGAATAAATTTATAATTTAAATTTAAAATATTTTAAAATCTAAAGTTTTAAAACAAATGTTTCTTTTGACTTGAACTTTATCTACATATCGAGGCAATAAAGCGAAAAAGTAGTAAACGGCAAAATGAAAACTTACTACCAGAGCCAAACAAACTTAAGATTTCTGAAACAATTGTATCTGATCACCCAAAAACAGTTAACTCCAATATTTCTCGTAGAGTTACAACACTCAGACCATTCGACGCAGTATTTTTTCTGATCCCAAAATATAATAAAAAATATTGACATCTATGTCATTAACAGCGTTTTTGCTTTTTTTCGTCGAATGTATGAGTTTTATGAAAATAAAAAAGAACACCCTATACATATGTATCCCTAGCACGCTGAATTCTCCAACGAGACCTCAACCATCAGTCGACTGACGATGCTTCCGCAACCTGAAGACGATGGAGCTGTCATAAGGTGCAGAGCTGATAATCCGGTGCTTAGGGTAGCTTTGGAGGACTCCTTTAGAATGAGCGTAGTTTGTAAGTAATGTGACCTTGTCTCTCTTTATAATACATCGCCTAGAACAGTAAGGTTAACACGCTAGTGGTGATTTAATAATGAAAATTATATTTTCTTTTATAAAGCACTATGCTGCACCTGAATATTATTATTTGTGTGAGACTTTCAATGTTCAGTCTTCTACATTTTTACCTTTCTCCTCTTCTGGTATCCCTTAATACATATGATTGAATATTTTTGAAGTTAATGCTTCTTCACCACCGTTGTTATTTTAAACTTGATGAAACGAAAATGCGACACTAAAAACAGACAAACAGATACATCTATAGGTCTCAGTATAAAAGAGAATAAGATAGAATACATTTGTAGTGGTAGAGCCACGCTGCAGACGATTACTTTGTCAAAAATAGCATATTATTTGTCTGTAGCATGAATGGGCCGGCTGGCCCGGTGAACTACCACACTCCCGCAGAAAACCAGCGTCTAAGTGATAGCTTACCTACCGCGCTTCGTCCGGTGATTGCTTGAGTTCCTGAGGCCCTTGGAACTCAATCGCGGAAAAAAACATTTTATATTATATTTCCTTTTATTATACCTTAATAACTTTCTAAAACGTTTTTTATGTGATAGGAAAGCAAACGAGCAGGCGTGTCACCTGATGGAAAGCAATCAACGCCGCCCATAGACATTTGCAGTGCCAAAGGTAGTGAGGAAGCGTTGCCAGCCTTTAAGGAAATTGTTATTATGGCTGGGGGGAAGTGGAGGAGAGGAGAGAGGGAGTAGGAGGCTTTAAAAGCTTTCGTGTCATGGTTGAAATTTAAATCTTAGATAATACAAACTCTATAATTATCCCACTTCAGATACTTTGCATTCGTCTGATTCTCTCGAAGTTTACTTTTCTGAAGGTTTCGCTTCTACCACGTGTGAACTGCGTACATGGTTTTTCCTTTGAATTTTCTCCTATTCTATAGAGAAGTTCTACTAAAAATCATAGTCGGCAAAAAATAATCTTTTAATCACGCCACACTACTTTACCCAGTTGTATAAGTTTTTATTTGTTGTTTTATTGATTTTATTTTAGTTAGATTAGTTACTTCATCGTTTGTTCATTTATTTATTTATAGTTATTGTGTTAATATGTGAATATTTATATTTTTATATTTACTATAATTTAGTGTGAATTACAAATACACGTCTTCATTTAATTTCACATATTTTTAGACAGGCCCGTGCTGACGATGTCGCTGGGCAGTACGCTCAACCCGAACGACATTAAGGAGGGCGACGACGTGTACTTCGAGTGTAACATAAAGGCCAATCCCAAAGAGCATCGCATCTCCTGGTATCATAACGTGAGTGAGTTGCAAACGATGATGAATTTGTATTGTAAATAATAATAATAACAGTCGTGCTACTGTAATCAATCCATTACCACGGATTGGCATATTGTTGTTGATAATCCGGATATTGTGATAGTGGATTGAAGTATACGTGAGGTAGTGATAGTGGATATTAGTGTTCCACGTGACGGGAATCTCATAAAAGCGGAGGAAGAAAATCCAATAAAATACATTGACCTAGCGTGTGAGATTTCCGTCATATGGTATGTTGATTCTACTGTTATTATACCTATAGAAGTCTCTGTGAATGGAATTATTGGTAAAAAATTGTCCAAGTTTGGTTTAGGTAAGTGGGTAAAATTCAAAAAGGCAGCCATTTTGTGCACGTCTAGGATCGTGAGAATATATCCTAAGATTTTTATAAATATATTTTGTATTATTTAATAAAATTAAGTTCACTCTATCTATATAATTTAAGTACTTCTATGTATGTTGTATTTATTTTGTGATAACTTTAAGACGACCACGTAGTTTGTCATAAAACTTTATGTATATTTTAGTATTAACTCTAAAATTTCCACGGAGTTTGCTATTAAATTTTGTGTATATTTTAGTTTTAAATTTTAGGAGGTTAGCGACCTTTCTGAGAAATCCAGGAGTGTCAAATGAACGGTATTATTTATTTATAACTTCAATTAAAAACAGTTTTATTTATTTATTTACGTCCTATAATAAAATAATTTATTTCAGTTTTATTAAATCAGGTGTACTCGTATGTAGAAAAGTTTACACCACAGACGCTTCGCTCTAGAAATATTAGCCAATTTGCGCAGAGGTAGAGTAATATTTTAGACGCGATTATTCTTTATGTTGCTTGATTTAACCAACGCTGCTGTGAAAGCAGAAAATTTCTGGTTGGATATAAGCTGTATATTTTAGCTCGGTGGCATTTTCTTATCACGGTTGGAGATTAAACGGTTGGTTGGTGATACGGCTATTTATATGAAAGTAAGAAAAACAAAAGATTAAAATTAAATGCCTTTATAAAACAGGAAGTACGCGCTGTAATAAGTTCCAAAGCCATCACCTGGATGGGTGGAAGTCCACTATCGTGCAATTCATTCGCAATCTTCTGACATGAATGATGCAAGTGTGGAATGGTCACCATTTTTATGGGATAGGAGGGCAAATCAGCAGGCATGCCACCTAATGAAAAGCAATCAACGCCCCTCATAGATATACGTAGTGCGACAGGCATTTTAGAAACGACGCCGGCCTTTAAGACATATCCAGAGTTGTTTTTTGAAGGTTGCACTGTCGTATCGATTCGAAAATGCCGTTGGAGGAAGCTGGTTACATATGACAGTGGTGTTTGGAAAGAAGTTGCGCCAAAACACACCGTACTAGATCACCATTCATCCAAATGGTGAGGATGAAACTTTTTTTTGTACGATAGTGGAATTCAGCGAAGACATTGAAGTATTCAAAAAACACGTGTATGTGTCCACGAAAAGATGGCGACTCATTTGTGTCGTCTCTGGCTTTGAAGATATCTATGGAAGATTGAAATTACACCATCAGACGACCAGCACGCTCGTTTGCCTGCTTCGCTATAAAAGTGTTATACTAAAATTTGGATTGTTTGTAATAAGTTTCCCATTTCAGGATCAACTTGTTACACAAAATATGTCATCAGGTGTATTCATCAGCACCAAATCTCTGGTGCTGCAAAGAGTTATGAGAAGAGATGGGGGCCTGTATACTTGCAAAGCTGCAAACCATATAGGAGAATCGAGCAGTCAAGCAGTTTATTTAAGAGTACAGTGTAAGTAGTTTCAATAATCAAACAATTATATAATTTCTTTCCCCTTTCTTAATTTCCTTCTTCCTGTCCGTTTAATCTTTCATCCCTTTCCATTCTTATCCTCACCCTGAAGTGGAAAGTACATCTACAGTGCTCTTTGTTTTGGAGATGTTCGTGAGTGAAGTCGCTTACCATCACCATCAAGGTGACCTGTTTGTCTAGCCCCTCCATAAGAAAACATACATACCTATCATCACACCTGTTTCCCGTAGGGGTAGCGACATTCCCACCACCTCCCATGGCCCCACCGGCATCTTGGTCATACGGGCCGAAGCACGGGAGATATGCGCGGTACTTGCGTAGGGCTTTTTCCCGCGCGCATTTCTTGACTCCCTACAAATATGTCTGTACTGGTTCCTTTTCTCCCGTAGAGGTAGGCAGAGATCACAGATCTCCATCTGCTACGATCTCGGCAGACTTTCTTTGCTCCATTCACACTCATCACTCTCATCATGTTAGGGATGTAAATTATTGATTATTTATCAGCTAGTTTTCTTATATAAATCTAAAACCATCATTACACTTTACGGATCAATATGAAAATTTAACAGCGTCATATCGCTTGACAGATGCGCCAGTCTGTGATCAAGCATCGCCATTCCTGATCGGCGCTCGTCTGGACGAACCGCTACGCGTCCGCTGTACTGTCAGCGCTGACCCCGCTGACGTCACCTTCTACTGGCAATTCAACAATAGCGGGGAGAGCTTCCAAGTCTCTCCCGCACGATATGGTTTGTTACGTCTCATAATTAAGCAGTATGGAGTATTCGCTTCATACGGATGTTGATCATATTCAAATAAAATTATTATTTTCCCACGAAACAGATTTATCCATGGAAAAAAATCTTAAAAATGTAATATTTTAAATTATTTTTATTATCATATAAATTTATAAATTAATTTAAATAAATTTTAATTATTTTATTTTTGTCGCATGACGGCAATTATGTGACTTGTGTGTGATTGTGTATATCGTCATTTCAAATACATGTAGTACTAGAAAGTAAAGGCATAAACTAAAAAGTATTTGAAGTGGTATAGCCACCCTGCAGACGACTACTTTGTCAAGAATGGCATATTATTTATATGTAGCATGAATGGGCCGGCTCGCCCGGGGAAGTACCACACTCCCGCAGAAAACCGGCGTCTGAGTGGTAGCTTAGCTATTGCGCTACGGTGAGCGGCCTGAGTTCTAAAGGCCTAATACCCTCCCCTCCCACTCCCATAATGTCACTCTCCTTAAAGGTCAGCAACGCTTCCGCACTGCCAATGGTGCTGAGGATGTCTATAAGCGGTTTTGATTGCTTTCCATTAGGTGACACGCCTGCTCATTTGCTTTTCTATCTCATAAAAAAAATTAATTTTTGTCTTTCAACAGATGCTTAAATATTTTATTTTCCAATGCTTCTGAATGTAGCTGAATGATTTTTTTATAGTATCAACAGGCGGAACAGCCAGCGAGCTTCGCTACCGGGCTGCAAGCGATAGAGACTACGGCGCGCTGCTCTGCCGAGCCACCAACTCCGTAGGCCGGCAACAGAAGCCCTGCGTCTTCCAGATCGTGCCCGCTGGTTCGTTCTAAACTCTTTGTTAATTTACATTTCATTCCATTACAGCAGAGCTTTCTAGCATTTAAGTTTCCTTGCACATTAGAAGGCTCCATTGCTACATCTGGCCCGTTCTTCTATACGGATGTGAGGCTTGGACGCTTAAAGAAGACCTAGTGCTCCAATAGAATGCCTGGCATATTCTGAGCAAGAACCATTTTATGACATTTGTAGATTAAAATTCTTTTCTTTTTGTTTTGTTTATTTATATATTATAATATTATTAAGGTTTTAATTTTAGCTATTGTTAAAAAACATGCGCCATAAATAAATTTTTTTCTATTTCTATTCTGTTCTTTTTACCTCATAAAACGTATAGAAATGCTCGAAACGTGCGCTCGAAATATAGACGGATGCTCGCTAATAGCTGCACCCAAAAAGTGGCCAATGACGACGTTCTCCCACAAGTCAAGCGAAAACGTATAATTTCACGTTTTCGCTTTTTAGAAGAATACCAGAGCAGGCAAAGGAGCATACAGGTCGCCTAGTGGCGATTGATTCCGGCCGCCCATACACATCCGCCGGAGATGTCTCAGATACGTTGGCGATCTTTTGTAAATACCATAGGTTATAAATTATATATATATATATATACATATATATATATATATATATATATATATATATATATATATATATATATATATATATATATATATACACTTGTGGCCATATAATTAAGAACGATTTGAAGTTCTAGAAGTTTTTATTTAAATAATGTCATATAAAAAAATGTGTACCTTCTGAGAAGCAACCAGTCATGTTATAAAATAGCCACATTAATAGAGCAACGTGGCTTAGGAATAATGAATAAAATTGTCAACTATTTTTTCTAAGATTTAATTTATTTTACCAAAGTACAACATTCAAATAGTCCTGAAGCTGGACAAATAATTAAGAACGATTTATTAAACTGAAAGGAAATTATTTTGTATGACATTTACATTTAAAAAATCACAATAATATGTAGCGCGAAAAATTTAACAAGCAATTTAATACATTTTTAACTAAAATTAATAGTTAATAGCATGTCCACGGCTTTTAATTACTGCTTTACACCGACGAGGCATTGACTCTATTAATTTTTGACATTTCGCAACAGAAATAGAGTTCCATTCTTCTAAAAAAACGTCGTACAGTTCTCTTAAATTCCCACACTGTATATTTGAAACCTTTTTCTTTACTTCAAACCACAAATCCTCTATTGGGTTTACATCTGGGCTGTTAGCTGGCCAGTCTAAGACAGAAACTGATTGCGCTGTAAGAATTTCCTTTACGGTGCGTGCAGTATGCTTTCGATCATTGTCATGTTGGAATGTCCAAATAACCGGTAGAACGTCTTCAGCATAAGGTAGCATTGTTTCTTCCAGTATATTTTTGTATTGGAATTGATCCATGTTACCTTCTATTAACTTTACAGGTCCAACACCATGTCCAGAAAAGCACCCCCAAATTTTTAAATTTCCACTACCGTGCTTTAATGTGACTTTCGTGTACTTTGGGTCGAATGCCGTATTCGGGGGACGTCGTACATATTGTTTTCCATCAGAACATACTCTGTTTATTTTCGTCTCGTCAGAAAAAAGGACATTTTTCCACTGCCGCACAGTCCAGTTTTCATACTTTCTCGCAAATGCAAGCCGGGCTTGCCTGTGGCAAAGTTTCAGCATGGATACCTTCCTTGCTATCCTTCCGTGCAATTTTTCTTCTACCAAACGTATTCGAATAGTGCGTGCTGAGATTGCTGAAGGGTTATTTTCACCAAAATATTCTTTCCTCAGCTCGTTTGACCCTTTAAAAGGATTTTTTGCCATACGAACGATGTTTCAGTCATCTCGAGGAGTTGTTTTTCTCTGTCTAGGTATACGTGCAACATTCGAAGTAGTTTGATACGTAGCAAAATGCTTTACAGCGTGTAAAACCATCGTTTTTGAACATTGCAGATGATCGGATAT